>VONZ01000521.1:0-529693 GCA_012976165.1 Labeo catla
GTGATTTCATGTTTGTTTGGTTAGATTAGTTATGTGTTAGTCCTTCGTTAATAAACTATTGTGCACAAATTACATGAGTTTTGATTCTGATTCTGCCTTGCAAATTAATGTCCCTTTACGATTCCGATTTGAGCTACATGCTCTAATGCAATGGTACTTTAAGAAAGTTATTTTCTGTGGCCAAGAAAATATCATTTCTTAGAGTTGATATGAAGATTATACTGAATGTTCACTGGGCGAACAGATTAGTTGATAGAAAACTGATTCTGCTACAGTTACTACTGGCAGCTGATATAAATAATTGTAATTAATCACAATTAATTGTAATTATTTATATACATTTCCCTTTGAGCTAAATCGCGACAACAGGTAAATAAATTTTTACTGACATATGGTCTGACAACATCTCTGACAGCAGTTCACTGCTCCCTCGTCACCTGTACTATTTCCACACAAGTTTGACTAGCGCCTGTGAAGTGAAGCTGGAGTGTGCGTCTGAAAAGTCTACCATTTTAAGTGGTTGTAAAGACGTTCTGCTAAATAAGCACACTTCTTGTCAAGAAAAAGAGACAAAAGCAGCAGTTGAGAGTGGGATGGCCAATCCCAGCCCCGCCCCTGTGTTAAATATTTTTCACACCGTTAAACTGGAAAAATTAATCGCCTGCGTTAACGCCCCATTTCTTGAAGATGACTAAAGACTAAAAAAGCCACATGGATCGAGTTGGACAGGTCATTCCACCAGCAGGGACAGTTAAGGTAAAAGTTAGATAAAGCAATTCTGTGCCTCTTTTGGATGGCACTATAATGCACCATTCACCTGCTGAACGCAAGATTCTGGAGGGTAGTGAATTTCAGTAAAGGGGTACAGAGCTAGTGGTTGTTTTGTAGGCAAATATCAATGCCTTGAATTTTATGTAAGCAGCTACTGGTAGCCAGTGCAAACTGATGAACAGTAGTGTGGCATGCACTCTTTTCAGCTTGTTAAAAACTCTTACTGCATTCTGGATTACTGGCAGAAGTTTGATAGAACTGGCTGGACGACCTGCCAGGACAGCATTGCAATAGTCCAGCCTGGAGAGAACAAGAGCTTGAACAAGGAGCCGTCTAACATGTTCTGATAGAAAGGGCCTGATCTTCCTAATGTTGTATAAGGCAATTCTGCAGGTGATGAGATGAAACAGGATCAAACGGACACGTAGTAGGATGACTGGATGGAGTGAGCTTGGATGTGAGTGAGTTTATGTTTCCTGGTAAGATGTGTTTGAAAGTGGTGTGGAGAATTGTGCATTGATGGTTGTAATTTTATTAATGACGATTGTGGCAAAGTTGTCAGCTGTTAGAGGAGGGCAAATTGTTAATTTTGTTGTGGTAGCATGCCCTTTTTAGCAGTGGAGACATTAGCAGAGAAGGACTGTGACTGATACACACTAGAGGGTGACACGGGAGTGGATTTTCAAATCTCTCCCGTCCCACTCCCACAAAAAAAAATCCCATCCCATCCCAATCCCACGAAAAAACTGGGAAAAACTCCCGTCCCGTCCCAATCCCGGAAGAATGACTCCCATTCCCTCCCACTCCCGTATTATGTTTTTTTTTTTTTTTTTGGCTAGAATCTGACAGTTACAGTAAAGAATACAATACAGATCACAGTATGCCCGTAACGTTTTTTTTACATTAGTTGAATAAAAATGCAAAATTTTGTTTATTATTATTATTATTATTATTATTATTATTGAACTGAAAGCCATCTTAAACAAATGCACAGTGTGCATTGCACACATATTAAATTTCACTTAAATCATTCATGCAGACACACGTTTCCTATTTTAATTGGTCCATTTGAAAGTAGACATTTCACTCTATAGATATATTTTTCATGTCTCTAAAGCAAGTATACACGGAGTTTCGAAGTGACGCGCTCAAGTTCACAGAGACATGCGGCAGAAAGCTCGTCCTTTTTGCTTTAATCTGTTTACAAAAGCGCAACGTTTCCTTGTTTTTCTGAGTGCACACAAATAAACGTTGAGTCTTTACAAATTCGAAAGACGCCTATCACTCTTTATCTGTATGACCAAAAATGACGGTATTTTAAGAGCAAGTGAGCGCACCGGCGCCTCTGTCATGCAGCACCGCGCTACTATTCAGCTTCCACACTCACACAGACACTTCAAAAGCGCACATTTTTCTAGGTTAACATTAGATTGAGCGGCCATGTAAACTTGCTACTACATACATCTTTCAGATGAAAAGCCATATGGTCGATGAATGATAGGTGAGCATTTGGATCGCCTGCTGTATTACCAGTCGTTAACGATCTGTCTGTCATGAACTTGCTTAACCAGCCACACCAAAGCATACAGAAGGAGAGAATAAAGAGACGGGTCAACTAGAATTAAGTTCAAAATTACAATATATATATAAAAGGTATATTTGTCTGTAAAGTTGGGTTTCATAGCGTTACGATTCCCGGTCCCGCCCACTCCCGCTGACATTTTTTCCTGTCCCGTCCCAATCCCGTGATTATTAGTGATTTTGTTTCCCATCCCGCGGGATTCCCGTGGGAATCCCGTGACCCGCGGGATTCCCGAAAAAATGTCAGCCTCTAATACACACTAAGGCCAGTAGGATTTGAAATAAAGTCTGTAAGTCTGTGAAATAAAATAAAGTAATGATGTCATCTGCTGGTGAACTGTAGTCACTACAAGCTTGACAGTCCGGTGCATGATGACTCTTAAAAACCAAATTAGGGTTTTTGGCTTGTAACAATATAAAAGTACCCTTTTTGGTGCTAAATGTTTTTTTCTTTTAACAGTCCTTATAAAACATGCTTTGAAAGTGCTATGAAGAATATAGAGTTTGCTGATATTTATATGGCCACAAAAATTGAAAGCTTGTAATGTACATCAATGAGATCTTTATAACAGTATTACAGATATCAGTTGTCACTCTATATCTCACAATAATATCTTATTAATGAAAGATGATACTTAAATAGATGATGATCTTGGACTTACATTTTAATTTGAATATTTGGTAACACTTTATTTTGATGGTCCCTTTTGAAGATTCGGTTAACAATAAGTAACGCTGCACCTACATGTCAACTAACTCTCATTAGAGTGTTAGTAGACTGTCTGTTTAATAACTGCTAACTCTTTATTGTGATGGTCTCCCAACAGACATTCTACTAACTGTAAATAATTTTGCAAGTACGTCAACTTAATCTAACTCTAACCCTACCAGTCTACTAATACTCTAGTAACACTCTAGTGAGAGTTAGTAGATATATAGGAGCAATGTTACTTATAGTCAGCCGAATGTTTTAAAGGGACCATCAAAATGAAGTGAAACCGAATATTTGAATCAGATCTGGATCTGAGACTGACCCTGATCATTTGTTTTTAGAACTGAAAATAAGAACCTGTTAGACTCATTTACATAGAGCTGATTATGAGAGCAGGTGTTTCCTGTGTGTCAGGACTCAACTTCCTGTCCTGAAGAAAATCTCCACAGATCACTGCATCTGATAGAAGACAAATTTTAGCATGAACTTTTCAGATTCACATGTTGTCGCATCATGTGAATGTCAGGTTTTTTCAGACCATTTTATCTCTTACAGTTTACAGCTTAACTTTACTGTATCTAATAACACAAAAATGTCTAGTTCATTTATTAGTCATGAGACAGTAAGTGTGATTTTGTTAATTGTCAGTCAAACATATTCAGACTCTGTATTTATTTCTTCTGTATTCTTCACAAATGATCTTTACCCGCAGTAACACTAGTTGAAAGTTTACATCTTTCACTGTTCATGCTTTCATTGATTGCATAAGTAAAAACTGACTTCATTTTGAAACTGTTTTTTTAAATGCAGTTTATTAAACAGGTTGTAAATTATCGTACATTAGCATTAAAGCCAAAATATTTTCTGCAGAAAAATGACACAGTTCAAGCTACTAAGTTGCATTCTTTGACTCTTTTTAGTTTCATGATTACTATTACACCATGCCAGGAAATAATATTATGTGCTATCATAAAACAATCAAACAGCTCATCAAATTCTTTGTGTTCAGTCGCTGCAGTCAGATTTCTTGATGCTTCTGCTGGTGGTTTTTGAGGCAGTAGTCGCTTCACATGTCAGCTGTGTGTCTTTGTCCCACTCTGATCTCCCAATGGTTAAAGAACTGCTCATCTTGAATTTCTTATCAGGCTGCTGTTCAGCAGATCCAGTGAAGACGCCTTCAGTAACTGAGTTCCTGTTCACAAGCCAACGCACATCAGCAAAAGCCCCAGACATGTGATTGATCAGACACACCAGAGTGACTTTACTGGAGCTCAGCTCTTCTCTGGATGGACGGAGGATGTTCAGCACAGGAGCAGCAGCAGCAGCATCTAAACACAAATCATCATCAACATCTGCAAACAAACCTTCATCTCACACACACAACTCAAATATTAACGTCTGACTGTACATTTCAAACTTTCTGCTTCTCTGAAATTTTACACATCAACATGTAAACAATTACTCTTACATCAATTAATAATTAATTAACAATTATTTGCTCAAAGACAAAACAATTGATTGTCATTTTAATATGCATTTAATAATATCAATGTCTTTGAAAAAAAATGCATGTTAGATTTTTGTTTTAGGATAAAATGTAAATGAATATATAGTATATGGCACTGTGTATATTTTAGGTGCTGACACTTTTTAGACCATTTTTAATCATCAACTCATTTTCAAAGATCCTACAGTTTGATAAGTCAGAATATTCCATGTAGTTTATCAATTCATACATAAACACTGCATATAAAATAATTTTAAGAGAATTAATGTAGGTAACACTTTAGAATACTGTTCCGTCATTAATGAATAACTACACAGGAACAAATGACTAATGCACTCTTATCAATATAGTAACTACTATCAACTAACAAGAAACCCTGATTAACGAATCAGTAATAGAGCTCAGCTGAAAGTAGTAGTTCTCTACTAGCGAATTAGTAACTACTATTTTTATATACTGTATATATCTCTGAGAACTACTATACAGGTACATAATTAATGTGAATGATGCAAAATGTATGATTAATTCTAAAGTGAAGGTCATAGTAACCCACTAGTAATGATTCAGGTATTACTAAATCCGTCAGAAAGAATTACTAATTATCTGGATCCGTATTCTAAAGTGAAGATCATGATAATCCACTAGTAACAACTCTAGAGTTACATCCATAGAGTTAAATCCATATTACTATTCAGAACCTTACAAAAATCTAAAAAATTTACAGTGACTTTAATCATTACTAGAGAATTATCATGATCTTTACTTTAGAATACGGATCCAAATAATTAGTAATTCTTTCTGACGGATTTAGTAATACCTGAATCATTACTAGTGTGTTACCATGACCTTCACTTTAAAATTAATCATACATTTTGCATCATTTACATTAATTATACCTGTATAGTAGTTCTAAAGTAGTTCTCCAGGAGATTAGCTAATAGTGAACTACCAATTTCAACTGAGCGCTTGTGTTAATCAGAGTTTCTTGTTAGTTGATATTAGTTACTATATTGTTAAGAGTGCATTAGTCATTTGTTCCTGTGTAGTTATTCATTAATGACGGAACAGTATTCTGAAGTGTTACCTTAATGTACAACCAGGTAGAAAATACAAATTAAAGTTAAAGCTGTAGTTAAGCTGAAGTCCTTTCAGTTTATTTTTAAGATTGGTTACTGGAGGTTCTGAATAAAATTGACTGTGACTGAATTTACACATTTACCTGTAAATAAATAGCAAGGTAATCTAAAAAAATACATGTTTATATATTTACAACGAGTAGACTATATGTAAAACAGTGAGAAAAACATGTAATAACAGTGTAAAGACGACTTACCAGTCACAATGAGTTTTGTTCCTTGTCCGAATACCACAGTGATACATTTCATATGTTCAGTCGTACAAAAACCTCCTCAGTCTGTGAAGAGACACAAACAGAAGTGAAACACTCACTGGAGCTCAGCTGACTGTGTCCTTTACACATTTAATTCATGGAGAAATGATTCAGATTCAAACACAAACACTGTTTTAGTCTTCATGTTAGTTGTGTTTGACTGCTGTGTATTAAAGTGCTTTGAAACACAATCTCATATGTGGCTGTTGTTATTCTGCAGGTGTCAGTGACTGTGGTGAATCCTGCTGTAGTGAATCACAGTGAATGAAACACATAAAGTCATTCTGAACATGAACACATGGATCTACTGATGACGGATATTAAAGGAAACATTCATTACAACACACAGAACTTTCTGTCTTCTGAGGAGCACAAAAGGAGACATTTAGCAGAATGTCCAAGCTGCTCTTTTACATTTGATCAAAGCATAAAGTCATCAGTGACTGTCCCGATACAAACAGGACAAAAGAGATAAATTCAATTACAGGACAGATTATTAAAAAAAAACCTGCAGAATATTTAACAATCTCTGAGTTGTTTTTTATTCATCATGAATCTGAAATGTGAAGTAGTGCTCTTATTAAGAGAATCAGAGAGAATGAGATACTCATATAGAGAAAAGAAACTCTAGATCACTAGAGTTCAGCCAATCACTTCATCCTACCGGTGAAATGGAACCTGGTTTCATATTCTTTGCTAAATGTATGGTTTAAAAATATATATATATATTCAAAGTATGAAAACCTGATTGTCTATAGATACATATAAAATATAAATAGTAATGAAGACAAAAACAGAACTAGATTTTTAAATGTAGTTTTATTTAGTTAATTCAGTTTACCTACAGGAGTTAATGCATGGTTTAACATAAAGCTAAACACATATTCATACGTTTTTATTTCACTTTATTGTTTGCATGGCTACGTACATAAAATATGTGTGATGGTATATAAGAAAAAACACTGTTCATGATTTTTGGACAGTTGGGTGTTTATTAAAGTCATGGCAACAGTTTGAGTGCTGAAATGTAATAAATACAAACATAAATTGAGGACAGCAAGAAAAGTTAGTTTTCCATTAACTATTAAGACTGTATGGGCAGTTGAATCTGTGAAATCATTATTGAGAAGAAGCTTTGATCTAAAGAGTGGGATGTAACAAGTAAAGGAAACTCATGTTCACCTTATAGTTAAATCAGTTAGTCAAATGGTGCACAATATCATATTTGTCATGTTCGTATAAGATCTTGCAATCTACACTCCCATTAAAATCTCATTATACCTTTTCTATTGCTGCATTATCCAGTATGAAAATGTTCTGTCTGCATAACACTCAGATATCTTTTACCCACTGTTTTCTCTTTTTTCTGATTTTATATTTCTGGTAGACCCACAATCAGAGTCAAGCATTCAACAATGCTGCATGTGCTATAATATATAAATCACTAAACACTGAAATTAATTAAATATTCATCACACAGTTTCATTACTACTTACTTTAAAAACCACTGAAAATACCTGAAATGAGACGCTGAATATACTTCATGTTTTTTTTCTGTTGTCTAGAAGCAGAAGTGAATGTGATCAGTGAGGAGGTTTTTGTCATGCTGTGAATCACTGTGATGCCCACTCTTTAGCAGAGTCGTCCCATGTGCTACAGTAATACACTGCAGAATCATCCACATCCACATTACTGATTGACAGATGACAATCTGACTTGGTTGGATAAGACACTGTAAATTTAGATGAGGAGAATCCAGATCCATATTTAGGGGAGCTCCATTCATGGTAAGAGTTTAAAACAAACTGAGGCGTTTCTCCTGCGACCTGTTTATACCAGCGTCCACCATCAGTAGAGCTGCCTGTGTTACAGACCAACGAGAGCGTTTGTCCTTTATTGCCTGTGATTAATGGAGGACTCTGAGTCACTACAGTCACTCCACTGACACCTGCAGAATAAATACACACCATCACTGATACACAATACACACATGTGACACATTCATGAGCATCTTTAACTGCAGTCTAGTGACATCTTACATGACAGAGTGATGATGAGGATGATGAAGATTGTCAGCATGTTGTGAGTGTGTGATGTGAACAGACTGAATAGAGGAGAGCGATCAGAGACCAGCTTTAAGAGACTGAAAACAATGAAGAGGGAGGAGCCTCTCAGTGACATCATCATCATTCATCATCATATACGTCATCAACAATCATCACTGAACAACTGACAGACGGTTTATTTACATACTATATATATGTAAATAACTAATTTATTGAAATACTAAACTTATTTTCATTGCTTTTTTTGTAGTAGTTCTTAATCATTAAAATATCCAAAAGTTTGATGTATCAGACTGAAGAGCTTTGATGTTCTAAAATATTCACAGATCAGGGTTAGAAACACTGACTGACAAAAAAAAAAAAAAAAGAATGTCACAAATTTCACTAAACACAATACACTACTAAATCTCCACAGATCACTGCATCTGATAGAAGACAAACTTCAGCATGAACTTCACATGATGTTCAGCATTTTGTTTCTTATAGTGTAAATTGTGACTTTACTGTATCAAATAATACAATCATTTCTACATCTGTCATTAACACTCCAGTTTATTTATTCATTTCACCATCTTCATCTGTGTAATTCAACACTCAGACATATTCAGATGACATTAATCTCTACTGTGTTCTTTACAAATGATCTTTACTAGCAATAGCATTATTTTAGTTTGATGTAGTTTCAAACTGAAGACAGTTTCAGTGTTTGTACAATGCGTCTTTGATTCTACTGTCATTGTTTATTCTTCATTGCTCATAGAAGTGAAAACTGACTTCATTTTGAAAGTAGTGAATTTTGAATGGTTACATGCTTAATTTCTCTGCAAAATCAATAAGGAAACTGTTTGTTTAACATGTAGTTTAAGTAACAGGTGGTAAATAATCTTATATTAGCCAAAGTAGTGTCTGCAGAAACTGTTTAGTTTAAGCTACTAAGTTGTATTCTTCAACTATTTGTAACAGTGTCTATATTTATGATTTCTGTCACAGCAATACATATTATCTCTTAAATTATAAAATTTAAACCTCAAATTCTTTGCGTTCAGTCGCTGCAGTCAGATTTCTTGATGCTTTTGCTTGTGATTTTTGAGGCAACAGATGCTTCAAATGTCAGATGTGTCTTTATCTCACTCTGAGCTCTCAATGGTTAAAGAACTGCAGAAATAAATGTATTTTATAACAACCTGATTGTCACAAATCTGGCCTGTGGCCCTCGGTCCACTCAACACCAGATGTCGCCCTCTTATTCTATTGACAATCAAATTACACAGACTGTTGCACCACACCCCAGACTACATTTCCCAGGCTCCACCTCACTCCCCACGCTCCCAGCTGCAGCCAATCACGAACAGTATAAATACGAGCCCTTTGAGTATTGCATTGCTTTTAGCACTCCCAAAGTGTTAGCAACTTTACGGAGACATCTCAGAGTAATCCTGTGTCTAGTTTTTTCTTGCCTAGTTTTGTATTCTATGTGTCTAGTTTTTATTGCCTGAAGTTTTATATCTCGTCTGTTTCGTTTCAGATCTACGGTGGCCGAGAGAGCTCAACGCGCTGCAACTTAAGAAAACACATGCAAACAGAAAAAAGCGACAACAAATTAAGAAAACATCTTCATCAGTTTGACAACACAGGCGCTGCAAATCCTCACGACGCAAACACAAATACGGAAACGTGCTGCAAATTCTCACAACACAACCAAACACAGAAACGCGCTGCAAATAGCACGGACCACAAGGGAAATGTTTCAGGGGGACCTCAAAAAGTGACGGACCCGGCTGAGACGTGATTATTATTATTTTATTTTATTTATTATTATTATTCCGTTTCATCATCGAACAAAAAAACAAGGCAACATTTCAAATTGCAAATTCAACTGCAAAAAAATAAATAAATAAATAACAGCATGGAGAAAACACCCAAAATGAACACAAACATACCAAAAGAAAGAAAGAAAGAAAAAGTAAATTCCAGGGCAGTTACATACATTTGAAAAGCTTTAAAATTTGTTTTGTTTTTATGAGCTTCTTATTTTGAGATCTCATAATTCAGAGGGTAATGAGATAATGGTTTCTTCTGACTTACTTTTAACTTGTGAATATAAAACTTTGCTAAGATAATTAAGAGATTTATAATATAAACCTGTTTATCAGAAAAAGAGGGGTTTTGAAAACAAAGTAAAATATCATGAAAATCTAAATTAAGGGGTTTGCTTAATTTCTTTGTTATGTCTATTTTAAAGCCAGTCCAAAATGAAATAGCATAAGGGCAATAGAAAAATAAATGTTCAATATCTAGACCTGATTATTTTGTTTAACATCCTGATCATAAATTAATTGGTCTTTTGGATATTATTGGACTAATCTGACGAATTACACACTTAACTGTGAAACGTTATTAACTTAATTGCAAATAAATAAATAAATACATGCAAATAAATATAACGTTCAAAGTTCACGAAAAAAAATACAACGCTTTATTAATGGTTAAAATCAGGTCAAAATTTAGGTCTCAGCCGGGTCCGTCACTTTTTGAGGTCCCCCTGAAACATTTCCGTTGTGGTCCGTGCTATTTGCAGCGCGTTTCTGTGTTTGGTTGTGTTGTGAGAATTTGCAGCGCGTTTCCGTATTTGTGTTTGCGTTGCGAGGATTTGCAGCGCCTGTGTTGTCAAACTGATGGAGATGTTTTCTTAATTTGTTGTCGTTTTTTTCTGTTTGCATGTGTTTTCTTAAGTTGCAGCGCGTTGAGCTCTCTCGGCCACCGTACAGATCACCCTTTTTGCCTAACCCCCCTGGATTACGTTCGCCATTGAAAACATTGAAATATCAGAGCCCATTAGTAAAGCATAACGTTTAAATACATAAAACTGAAAGAATGTCCAAGCTGCTCTTATACAAATGATCACAGCATATTGTAATCACTGACAAAAGAATAAAAAGCATCATAAAATCACTATAAGACTCTTATAGTACTATAATAAAAAGAGGAGTTAAATTACAGGTCAGACTGGTAAAGAAATGTAAATAAGAAATAAAGAAAGTAATTTGTTTTTATTTTAATGTGAATCTGAGATGTGAAGAGGTGCTCTTATTGTCTGTTGTCTAGAAGCAGAAGTGAAAAAACTGAGGAGGTTTTTGTCATGCTGTGAATCACTGTGATACCCCCCCTCTAACAGAGTCATCCCTTGTGCCACAGTAATACACTGCAGAATCATCCACATCCACATTACTGATGATCAGCTGATAGTCAATTTTTGACTGAGCTTTAGATGTGAAGCGGCTGGAGGTAAAACCATCCCCATATTTGTCAGGGGCGCTGTGAGAATGATAGTATCTCAACACAAACTGAGGAGCTGCATTTGGAATCTGTTTATACCAGCTGACATAATTACTCTCATCCTTTTCAATGTTACAGTCCATAGTCACAGATCTGCCTTTTTGTTCTGTCAGTATTGGAGGTTTCTGCGTGACCACTTTTGCACATCTGACAGCTGTAAAATTATAATGAATAAAATTAATTTCATCAACCTTGACACCCCTGAGAGAACAACATGTTTATAGTGAAATGTGTAACTTACATGACAGAAGAGTGAGAATAATGCAGTAGAATATGATCAACATCTTGACTGTGATGAGCAGATTGAGTTTAGTGAAGAGATGAAGAGAATCAGAGAGAATGAGATTCTCATATAGAGAAGACAAACTCTGAAAGAGGGAGGATCACTACACTTCAGCCAATCACTACATCCTAATCAGTGTTGGGAGTAACTAGTTACATGTAACGGAATTACGTTAATTACAAAATAAATGTAATTATAATTAGTTACAGTTACTGAGAAAAATATGCAATTAAATTACAGTTACATCTAAATTTTTTCACACAAACACACACACATACAGATTCAATTGACTTCTTTTATAAATTGCATTGATTGCTCTAAAATGAGACACCAATGTTTCGAGAATTTAGGACACAGAATAGGACACATAGGCCTATTTATTTAATAATTGCATATACTTTATAAAGTATATGTAGTTTTTAAGATTAATTGTTTTTTTCCAAGACATTGTCAGATGCCAGTGTTTCCTGTCATAATTATGCAAACATTTGATTTCAAAACCAGTATCATAGCTATTAAACTCTTTCTTGTTATGATATCAAATCTGTATTTAACCTCAAAATAATCTAAAATGATCTAAAAACTGAGTAAAAAATAGGTATTAAGTCTGAATTTGAGGTGGCTGTGCTTTACATAGAATTATTAGATGGCTCTGTCGAATGCTTGATTCTGATTGGTCAGTCCTGACATTCCAAGGTATGTTTTTCCCCAAAAACAGGTAAAAGCTAATAACACAGACTCATCCAAGAAACTTAAGTCACCGCTATAGGCTTGATCATTTTTCTTAGTGAAAGCTTTGTGTTTGGTTAGCTAATAAAATATTAAAACTCAATTCAATATTATGTGCACAAATTCTTAATTATGTCATCCTGGTTTCGTGGACTCGTTCTTTTGTTTTAAATGCAGCCGCTGCCATTTTGTTTTGTACACTGTAAGATAACTAACAAACTAGTACTGTGAGTACTAATACTTAGTTTTTTATGTGGTGAAATGTTGTGTAATAAAAGTGGTCTGAATGCACTGTATCCATAAAATGTTTGTCTAGTTTGAACTTGCCACTTGCTAACAACTGATATTTTTTGCGTTCAAATATTTTAACTCAAATCATCAAATCATGTCTAATTATTTACTTTTGTGGCAAGCAGCTGTGTAATAAATGGGATAATGTACATCCAGCCAGTTGTTATCACAAAATAAAGATGTATATTATGCCGTAATAAGTGATGAAGGATTTTGAAAGTCTGACAGTAATCAGTGTTAAGTGATACTGTAAGGTTAACTCTGCCTGATTTAAATGTGAAATGAATGACATTTGAAAATATTTGAAATTTAGAAAAGTAATAAAAAAGTAATCAAAAGTAATGTTACATTACTTTAATAAAGTAATTGAAAAGTTTCACTACTTTACTTTTGTACTTTCACTACAAAATTACATTTTAAATAGAGTAACTTGTAATCTGTAACCTGTTACATTTCCAAAGTAACCTTCCCAACACTGATCCTAATGATGAAACAGACACTGATTTTATATTCTTAGATATATATATGATTTCAAAAAAACTCACAATGTTGCCAGCATTCCTGCTAAATGAATGGTAGTTCAATCATACATTTCTAGGAAATGATATCACTTTATTGTTTGCATAATTACACATTTGATATATGAAAATATGTGTGATGTATGTAAGAAAAAAGTGTTCATGATCTTTACTAGAGGTAACACTAGTTTGATGTTGGTGCTTAGATAGACTGAAGATTTCATATAATGTCAAACTGAAGACACAGTCTGAGTATTTGCACAATAAGTCTTCGATACTACTTCCATTGTTCATTCTTCATTACTCATAGATGTTAAAACTGATTTCATTTTGAAAGTATAGTTCATTTTGAGTGGTTACACACTTCATTTTTTCTGCAAAATGAATAAGAAAACTCTTTAACATGCTGTTTATTAAACAGGTGGTAAATTAATATTGCTAATTCTAATATTGCTGTGTAAACAGAGAGCATTAATACTCTTCTACCAATTCATTAAATGTTCACAGCAAGAAAGTCTCACTCTTTAAGAAAAAAGTACTTATTGAAATATCAGAGCCCGTTAAGCATAACGTTTAGATACATAAAACTGAATGTCCAGAATGTCCAAGTTGCTCTTTTACAAGTAATCATAGCATATTGTGACCACTATGGTAACATATTCTCAGCAGCTGTAATTTGTCATTAATCTGAGATGTGAACTGCTGTTCTTTTCACCTGTTTGTCTAGAAGCATAAGGTGAGGAGGTTTTTGTCATGCTGTAAATCATTGTGATATCCACTCTTTAGCAGTGTCATCCCATGTCTTACAGTAATACACTGCAAAATCATCCACATCCACATTATTGATGATCAGACTATAATCTGATTGAGATGAATGTGTTGATGTGAATTTAGTAGCAGAGAAACCAGATCCATAGCTAACTGAGCTCCAGCCATGATAAAATCTTAACATATACTGAGGAACTCCTCCTGGAGTCTGTTTGTACCATCTAGCAGACTGATCAGTTACTGTCCCCAGATTACAGTCCAGTTTAGCCGTTTGTCCTTTACTGACTGTGATTAATGGACTCTGAGTCAGTACAGTCACTCCACTGACACCTGCAGAATAAACACAACCTTTACATGAGATTGTGTGTCAAAACACTTGAAATCATCAGATGGGATGAAAACTTACAGGTCAGAAGAGTGAAGAAAGCACAGAATATTGTGATCATCTTGTGATTTGGTGTTGATGTGTGAAGATGAGCAGTGCTGTAGAATAATGCTGAGATCAGATCAGAGACACAAACTTTAAGACAGTGAAGAGAAAGACCCGCCCACCTCATACAACACACACTCAACACATCTCACACACTCACTCACTTCACACCAGACCAGATTGATCTTGCTTTAGTGGATTTTTCTATTTTATTGATTTATATTAATAATAAAAATGAATTTATTCATTCTGAATATGAAATTTTTTACTAAATATCACTGTATCAGGTCTTTTTACTGTGTTCCTGTCTTGTCATGTTTTGTGAATTATTGTTGTAAATTAGTATAAATCATTAGATTTCTTGATATTTGTCTCTCCCTATGAAAGAGAAACCTCAAAATGTACATACTGCTTTTCTGAGTCACTTACATGTAAACTATGTTGGGTCAACAGGTGTCTCCTGTGTAAGTGTGTGTGTTGTGTTCACAGTTCACTGCATCCACTGCAAGTCACACTTCAGTTCTTTCTGGTAGATTTCAGTCATATCTGTTTTATTCAAATAAACTTGAGCACAAAGTGATCCCTAATTCTTTTCTACACAGATGTGTACACATCCTCTGAATAAACATCACACTTCTGCCTAGTTGTGGAGTAAAATGAGGGTAAAATGTCACTCAGTGTTTTTATGAGATAAAAAGAAGTTTTGAAGGTGAATATGCCTCAGAAAAGTATTCTGAAAGTCTTCTTAGAATTTACAAGAAAAAATCATTAATTTATGTATTGAATGGTGTAAAGTTAATGTAATTTATGATGCGGCATACTTTACTGGAGTACAGTAACTAAAAACTAAAAACAAATTCTAATAGACATATTGTGTTGGACTGTAAAAATAGGCAATGCTGCAAAAATAAGCACTCATACATGCTAAAGCAATGCCATTTCACTCATTTTCCATGTTTGTATTTCCTCATGTGGTAAGCAATGGATGATGAGATCTCAGCATTGACTTTGTTCTTTCTTTCTTAATCACTACAACACCAAAAACACATTAATGATAATGCTCTCATTATGATATAATAAGGATGCAAAAAAAATGTGGTGTAGGTCAATCACTTATAAATGCTGTTTAGATGCATAAATCCATGTCCTTACTTTCCTCTTTTTCTCTCTTGAAGTGTTTCATCCCTAGAAGTAGACCTCCACCTAACATAAAATATGATTGCAAGAGATTTCCATGTAACTGGCTGTGGAAAAAAAAGACACATCAGTACCATTCATAAGTTTGATGGAAATACACTTAATAAGCAGTAATGTTTAAAGAAACGTTAAACAAATCTGTGAGGCTGCACAATATTTTCACCATGTCTGAGTTGTTTTTTGTTCAACATGAATAAAGTAGTGGTCTTGTCATCTGTTGTCTAGAAGCAGAAGTGAATGTGATCAGTGAGGAGGTTTTTGTCATGCTGTGAATCACTGTGATACCCCCTCATTAGACTCATCCCTTCCGCCACAGTAATACACTGCAGAATCATCCACATCCACATTACTGATGATCAGCTGATAATCAATTTTTGATTGAGCTTTAGATGTGAAACGGCTGGAGGTAAAACCATCCCCATAGCCAGGGGCACCGTGAGAATGATAGTATCTCAACACAAACTGAGGAGCTGTATTTGGAATCTGTTTATACCAGCTGACATAATCATAGTCCTTTTCAACGTTACAGTCCATTATCACAGATCTGCCTTTTTGTTCTGTCAGTATTGGAGGTTTCTGCGTGACCACTTTCACGCATTTGACAGCTGTAAAATTATAATGAATAAAATTAATTTCATCAACCTTGACACCCCTGAGAGAACAACATGTTTATAGTGAAATGTGTAACTTACATGACAGAAGAGTGAGAATAATGCAGTAGAATATGATCAACATCTTGACTGTGATGAGCAGATTGAGTTTAGTGAAGAGATGAAGAGAATCAGAGAGAATGAGATTCTCATATAGAGAAGACAAACTCTGAAAGAGGGAGGATCACTACACTTCAGCCAATCATATCATACCGGTTAAAATGGACACTGGTTTAATGTTTCTGCTAAATGAATGTTAGTTCAATGACAAATCTCTAATAAGTCATATAGCAGGGGTGGGTAACCTTGATCCTGGAGGATCAAGCAGAGCCCTCCAGGATCAAGGTTCCCCACCCCTGTCATATAGGAAACCCTGACTGAGTATTGATACAAAAACTGAACTAGATTTTTACATGTAGCTTTACTGAAACACTCAATTAATTAATTTTACCTTCAGGAGTTAACGCATGGTTTAACATAAAGCTTATAACACATATTCAGACATTTTTTATCTCACTTTATTGTTTGCATGGCTACACATTTCATGTATGAAAATATGTGTGATGGTATATACGAAAAAAGTGTTTATGATTTTTGAACATTTGGCTGTTTGTTAAAATCATGTAAACAGGGTGGGTGCTGAAATGTAATAAATATACATAGAAATACAAATAACGACTGTGCCTCCTTAGAGGACAGCAAAAAAAATTCAGCATTAACTATAAAGACTGGATGATCAGTCAAAACTATTAAATCATTCTGGAGAAGGAGCTTCCAACTAAAGAGCAGAGTGTAACTGAAAAAAAAAAACATGTCATAAATCACTAAAAACAAAAAAAATTTATTATTTAATTTCATTACTACTCATTCCATACTGATGAAAATACCTGAAATGAGATGCTGAATGTACTTCATGCCACCATATGTACTAAATGAATAGTTGTTCAATGACAAATCTCTAATAAGTCATATATTAATTATTTTTTAAACACAAAACTCTGAATATGTATTGATGCATATAAAAATATATAGTAATGAACACAAAAACTAAACTACTTTTTCACATAGCTTTATTGAAACAATGCATTTCACCTTCATGACTTAATGGTTTACATAAAGCTGACCTTTTATCTCAATTTATTGTTTGCATTATTACACATTTGATATATGAAAATATGTGTGATGGTATGTAAGAAAAAAAGTGTTCATGATCTTTATTAAGAGTAACACTAGTTTGATTTTGGCACTTAGAAGATTTCATAGAATTTCAAACTGAACACCATCTATTTGCACAATAAGTCTTCATTACTACTTTCATTACTCATAGAAGTGAAAATTGATTTCATTTTGAAAGTATGGTTTATTTTAAATGGTTGCACGCTTAATTTGCTGTTTATTAAATAGGTGGTAAATTAATATTGCTAATTCTAATATTTCTGTGTAAACAGAGAGCATTAATACTCTTTTACCAATTCAGTAAATGCTCACAGAAAATCTCCCTCTTTAAGAGAAAGGACTTAAGTACTTAAGATACATAAAACTCATTGTCCAGAATGTCCGAGCTGCTCTTTTACAAGTAATCATAGCATATTGTTATAGGACAATTATAGGACATACTAGTAAAGAAATTGTAGAATAATATTATCAGCACCTGTAATCTGGTATTAATTAATTACGAATTTGAGATGTGAAGTAGCGATCTTGTCATCTGTTGTCTAGAAGCAGAAGTGAATGTGAGCAGTGGGGAGGTTTTTGTCATGCTGTGAATCACTGTGATACCCCCTCACTAACAGAGCCATCCCATGTGTAACAGTAATACACTGCAGAATCATCCACATCCACATTATTGATGATCAGACTATAATCTGATTTAGATGAATGTGTTGATGTGAATTTAGGAGCAGAGAAACCAGATCCATATTTAACTGAGCTCCAGCCATGGTAAAATATTAACACATACTGAGGAACTCCTCCTGGAGTCTGTTTGTACCATCTAGCAGCATGATCAGTTACTGTCCCCAGATTACAGTCCAGTTTAGCTGTTTGTCCTTTACTGACTGTGATTAATGGACTCTGAGTCACTACAGTCACTCCACTGACACCTGCAGAATAAACACAACCTTTACATGAGATTGTGTGTCAAAACACTTGAAATCCTCAGATGGGATGAAAACTTACAGGTCAAAAGAGTGAAGAAAGCACAGAATATTGTGATCATCTTGTGATTTGGTGTTGATGTGTGAAGATGAGCAGTGCTGTAGAATAATGCTGAGATCAGATCAGAGACACAAACTTTAAGACAGTGAAGAGAAAGACCCGCCCACCTCATACAACACACACTCAACACATCTCACACACTCACTCACTTCACACCACAATGGATTAATCTTGCTTTAGTGGATTTTCTATTTTTTCATATGCACTGTGATAATATAAATTAATTTATTCATACTGAATATGAAATATTTTACTAAGTATCACTGTATCAGGTCTTTTTACTGTGTTCCTGACTTGTCATGTTTTGTGACTCATTATTGTAAATTAGTATAAATCATTAGATTTCTTGATATTTGTCTCTCCCTATGAAAGAGAAACCTCAAAATTTACATACTGCTTTTCTGAGTCATTTACATGAAAACTATGTTGGGTCAACAGGTGTCTCCTGTGTAAGTGTGTGTGTTGTGTTCACAGTTCACTGCATCCACTGCAAGTCACACTTCAGTTCTTTCTGGTAGATTTCAGTCACATCTGTTTTATTCAAATAAACTTAGAGCACAAAACGATCCCTAATTTTTTTCTACACAGATGTGTACACATCCTCTGAATAAACATCACACTTCTGCCTAGTTTGGAGTAAAATGAAGGTAAAATGTGACTCTTAGTGATTTTATGAGATAAAAAGACCTTTGAAGATGAATGAACATTTTAGAAAAGTATTCTGAAAGTCTTCTTAGAATTTACAAGAAAAAATCAAGAATTTATTTACTGAATGGTGCAAAGTTGATGTAATTTATGATGTGGCAGGGTACCACACAATTCTTTAACAAAACACATTCAAAATATACTTTACTGGAGTAGTATAATTAAAAACTAAAAACAAAGTCCAACAGATGTTAGTATGTTGGACTGTAAAGAAATGGGGAATGCTGCAAAAGTTTTTGATTTCTTAAATTAGAATTGCACTTCAAATAAATATAACCCATTTCACAGAGTAATGATGGTGTTTTGAGACAGAAATAAGCACTCAAACGTGCTGAAGCAATGCCATTTCACTCATTTTCCATGTTTGTATTTCCTCATGTGGGAAGCGATGGATGATGAGATCTCAGCAGATTGGCTGTAGTACACTCTGTAGACTCTGGAGACTTGCTCAATCTGAGGAGTTGTGCCTGTCAGACCGATCAGCTTGGGGGAAAACTCTGCATGTGAGATTCAGAAGAATATAAATGATGAGGAAATCATATCACAGCATATGGTGAGTGAAGAGTGATAAAGATGATCCCTGCTCACCTTTGACATAAGCTGCCAGTGCTTCTGGTGTGTCTCTATCAGGATCAATGGTGATGAGGATTGGTGTTATGTCTGGAAGTGTTTTTATTCTATCTGCGACACAAAAGTAACAGATTTTGCTTGAAAATGCTTCTTGTCCTTTTTTTCTTTAAACTAAATGCCATTTTGTGTGATTTTATGTAATAATAATACAAAACAAATGCATAAATATTACATAAATAATAATTGATGTAATGTAATTTAATAGTATACATTTATATTTACATTCATATATATATATATATATATATATATATACATTAGTGGTACCGTAATGTTTGACTTAAAATAGTTTATTAATTTATATAAAAATAATCTAACTTAAAAATGTGCAAACATATGAAATCAAGGTCTAAACATGCTTTTCTTTTTTTTTTAAATATATTTTTATCTACATCACCGATCTCATCAACAGCCTTAATCATTTTCTCCATTTCATCAGGACAGATGTCTGGACAGTGTGTGAAACCGAAATTGATCAGCAGCCACTGGCCGAAGAAATCTTCACTCTTTGTGAGTTTATTGTTGTGATTGATGAGTGAAAATGGACCTCCAATCACTTATAAATGCTGTTTAGATCCATAAATCCATGTACTTATTTTCCTCTTTTTCTCTCTTGAAGTGTTTCATCCCTAGAAGTAGACCTCCACCTAACACAAATGTGATAGCAAGAGATTTCCATGTAACTGGCTGTGGAAAAGACACATCAGTACCATTCGTATGTTTGATGGAAATACACTTAATAAGCAGTAATGTTTAAAGAAACGTTAAACAAATCTGTGAAGCTGCACAATATTTTCACCATGTCATGAGTTGTTTTTTGTTCAACATGAATAAAGTAGTGATCTTGTCATCTGTTGTCTAGAAGCAGAAGTGAATGTGAGCAGTGAGGAGGTTTTTGTCATGCTGTGAATCACTGTGATACCCCCTCACTAACAGAGCTGTCCCATGTGCCACAGTAATACACTGCAGAATCATCCACATCCACATTACTGATGATCAGCTGATAGTCAATACTTGACTGAGCTTTAGATGTGAAGCGGCTGGACGTAAAACCATCCCCATAGCTAGGGGAGCTGTAAGAATGATAGTAGCTCAACACAAACTGAGGAGCTGTATTTGGAATCTGTTTATACCAGCTGACAACAGCATAGTCCTTTTCAATGTTACAGTCCATTATCACAGATCTGCCTTTTTGTTCTGTCAGTATTGGAGGTTTCTGCGTGACCACTTTTGCACATCTGATAGCTGTAAAATTAAAATGAATAAAATTAATTTCATCAACCTTGACACCCCTGAGAGAACAACATGTTTAGAGTGAAATGTGTAACTTACATGACAGAAGAGTGAGAATAATGCAGTAGAATATGATCAACATCTTGACTGTGATGAGCAGATTGAGTTTAGTGAAGAGATGAAGAGAATCAGAGAGAATGAGATTCTCATATAGAGAAGACAAACTCTGAAAGAGGGAGGATCACTACACTTCAGCCAATCATATCATACCGGTTAAAATTGACACTGGTTTAATGTTTCTGCTAAATGAATGTTAGTTCAATGACAAATCTCTAATAAGTCATATAGCAGGGGTGAGTAATCTTGATCCTGGAGGGCCGGTGTCCCTGCGGAGAAACCAACCCTGAAAACAAACAAACAAAAAAAACTGTATCCAGAAAGACCTTGTTTAGCTTGTTCAGGTGCATTTGATTAGGGCTGGAGCTAAACTCTGCAGGGACAACAGCCCTCCAGGATCAAGGTTCCCCACCCCTGTCATATAGGAAACCCTGACTGAGTATTGATACAAAACATATAGTAATGAAGACAAAAACTGAACTACATTTTTACATGTAGCTTTACTGAAACACTCAATTAATTAATTTTACCTTCAGGAGTTAACGCATGGTTTAACATAAAGCTGAACACATATTCAGGCATTTTATATCTCACTTTATTATTTGCATTGTTACACATTTCATGTATGAAAATATGTATGATGGTATATACGAAAAAAGTGTTCATGATTTTTGAACAATTGGCTGTTTGTTAAAATCATGGCAACAGTGGGTGCTGAAATGTAATAAATATACATAGAAATACAAATAACGACTGTGCCTCCTTAGAGGACAGCAAAAAAAAATCAGCATTAACTATAAAGACTGGATGATCAGTCAAAACTATGAAATCATTCTGGAGAAGGAGCTTCCAACTAAAGAGCAGAATGTAACACATGTAAATGAAAAACATGTTGTAAATCACTAAAAACAAAAATGTATTAAATATTCATTATTCAATTTCATTACTACTCATTTCCATACTGCTGAAAATACCTGAAATGAGATGCTGAATTCATGCCACCATATGTACTAAATGAATAGTTGTTCAATGACAAATCTCTAATAAGTCATATGTTAATTATTTTTTAAACACAAAGCTCTGAATATGTATTGATACATATAAAAAATATATAAAAATGAACACAAAAACTAAACAACATTTTCACATAGCTTTATTGAAACAATGCATTTCACCTTCATGACTTAATGGTTTACATAAAGCTGACCTTTTATCTCAATTTATTGTTTGCATTATTACACATTTGATATATGAAAATATGTGTGATGGTATGTAAGAAAAAAAGTGTTCATGATCTTTACACTAGTTTGATTTTGGCACTTAGACTGAAGATAGAATTTCAAACTGAACACAGTCTATTTGCACAATAAGTCTTCATTACTACTTTCATTGTTCATAGAAGTGAAAATTGATTTCATTTTGAAAGTATGGTTTATTTTAAATGGTTGCACGCTTAATTTGCTGTTTATTAAATAGGTGGTAAATTAATATTGCTAATTCTAATATTTCTGTGTAAACAGAGAGCATTAATACTCTTTTACAAATTCAGTAAATGCTCACAGAAAGTCTCCCTCTTTAAGAGAAAGGACTTAAGTACTTAAGATACATAAAACTCATTGTCCAGAATGTCCGAGCTGCTCTTTTACAAGTAATCATAGCATATTGTGACCACTGAAATAAATAAAAGCACTTAGATTAGTTAAATTATAGGACATATTAGTAAAGAAATTGTAGAATAATATTATCAGCAGCTGTAATCCGGTATTAATTAATTACGAATCTGAGATGTGAAGTAGTGATCTTATCATCTGTTGTCTAGAAGCAGAAGTGAATGTGAGCAGTGAGGAGGTTTTTGTCATGCTGTGAATCACTGTGATACCCACTCTTTAGCAGAGCGGTCCCATGTCGTACAGTAATGCACTGCAGAATCATCCACATCCACATTATTGATGATCAGACTATAATCTGATTGAGATGAATGTGTTGATGTGAATTTAGGAGCAGAGAAACCAGATCCATATTTAACTGAGCTCCAGCCATGGTAAAATACTAACACAAACTGAGGAACTCCTCCTGGAGTCTGTTTGTACCATCCAGCAACATTATTAGTTACTGTCCCCAGATTACAGTCCAGTTTAGCCGTTTGTCCTTTACTGACTGTGATTACTGAACTCTGAGTCACTACAGTCACTCCACTGACACCTGCAGAATAAACACAACCTTTACATGAGATTGTGTGTCAAAACACTTGAAATCATCAGACGTGATGAAAACTTACAGGTCAGAAGAGGGAAGAAAGCACAGAATATTGTGATCATCTTGTGATTTGGTGTTGATGTGTGAAGATGAGCAGTGCTGTAGAATAATGCTGAGATCAGATCAGAGACACAAACTTTAAGACAGTGAAGAGAAAGACCCGCCCACCTCATACACACACACTCAACACATCTCACACACTCACTCACTTCACACCACAATGGATTAATCTTGCTTTAGTGGATTTTTCTATTTTTTCATATGCACTGTGATAATATAAATTAATTTATTCCAACTGAATATGAAATATTTTACTAAGTATCACTGTATCAGGTCTTTTTACTGTGTTCCTGTCTTGTCATGTTTTGTGAATTGTTGTAAATTAGTATAAATCATTAGATTTCTTGATATTTGTCTCTCCCTATGAAAGAGAAACCTCAAAATTTACATACTGCTTTTCTGAGTCATTTACATGAAAACTATGTTGGGTCAACAGGTGTCTCCTGTGTAAGTGTTTGTGTGTTGTGTTCAGAGTTCACTGCACCCACTTCAAGTCTTTCTGGTAGATTTCAGTCACATCTGTTTTATTCAAATAAACTTAGAGCACAAAACGATCCCTAATTTTATTTCTACACAGATGTGTACACATCCTCTGAATAAACATCACACTTCTGCCTAGTTTGGAGTAAAATGAAGGTAAAATGTGACTCTTAGTGATTTTATGAGATAAAAAGACCTTTGAAGATGAATGAACATTTTAGAAAAGTATTCTGAAAGTCTTCTTAGAATTTACAAGAAAAAATCAAGAATTTATTTACTGAATGGTGCAAAGTTGATGTAATTTATGATGTGGCAGGGTACCACACAATTAACAAAACACATTCAAAATATACTTTACTGGAGTAGTATAATTAAAAACTAAAAACAAAGTCCAACAGATGTTAGTGTGTTGGACTGTAAAGAAATGGGGAATGCTGCAAAAGTTTTTGATTTCTTAAATTAGAATTGCACTTCAAATAAATATAACCCATTTCACAGAGTAATGATGGTGTTTTGAGACAGAAATAAGCACTCAAACGTGCTGAAGCAATGCCATTTCACTCATTTTGCATGTTTGTATTTCCTCATGTGGGAAGCGATGGATGATGAGATCTCAGCAGATTGGCTGTAGTACACTCTGTAGGCTCTGGACACTTGCTCAATCTGAGGAGTTGTGCCTGTCAGACCGATCAGCTTGGGGGAAAACTCTGCATGTGAGATTCAGAAGAATATAAATGATGAGGAAATCATATCACAGCATATGGTGAGTGAAGAGTGATACAGATGATCCCTGCTCACCTTTGACATAAGCTGCCAGTGCTTCTGGTGTGTCTCTATCAGGATCAATGGTGATGAGGATTGGTGTTATGTCTGGAAGTGTTTTTATTCGATCTGCGACACAAAAGTAACAGATTTTCCTTGAAAATGCTTCTTGTCCTTTTTTTCTTTAAACTAAATGCCACTTTGTGTGATTTTATGTAATAATAATACAAATAAATTACATAAATATTACATAATAATGTATGTATAATAATTTAATTGTATACATTTATATTTACATTCATATATATATATATATATATATATATATATATATTAGTGGTACCTTAATGTTCAACTTAAAATAGTTTATTAATTTATATAAAAATAATCTAACTTGAAAATGTGCAAACATATGAAATCAAGGTCTAAACATGATTTTCTTTTTTTTTAAATATATTTTTATCTACAATATTGATCTCATCAACAGCCTCAATCATTTTCTCCAGTTCATCAGGACAGATGTCTGGACAGTGTGTGAAACCGAAATAAAGCAGCCACTGGCCGAGGAAATCTTCACTCTTTGTGGGTTTATTGTTGTGGTCGACGAGTGAAAATGGACCTCCAATCACTTATAAATGCTGTTTAGATGCATAAATCCATGTCCTTATTTTCCTCTTTTTCTCTCTTGAAGTGTTTCATCCCTAGAAAAGACACATCAGTACCATTCATAAGTTTGATGGAAATACACTTAATAAGCAGTAATGTTTAAAGAAACGTTAAACAAATCTGTGAGGCTGCACAATATTTTCACCATGTCTGAGTTGTTTTTTGTTCAACATGAATAAAGTAGTGGTCTTGTCATCTGTTGTCTAGAAGCAGAAGTGAATGTGAGCAGTGAGGAGGTTTTTGTCATGCTGTGAATCACTGTGATACCCCCTCACTAACAGAGCTGTCCCATGTGCCACAGTAATACACTGCAGAATCATCCACATCCACATTACTGATGATCAGCTGATAGTCAATTTTTGACTGAGCTTTAGATGTGAAGTGGCTGGAGGTAAAACCATCCCCATAGCTAGGGGAGCTGTAAGAATGATAGTATCTCAACACAAACTGAGGAGCTGTATTTGGAATCTGTTTATACCAGCTGACAACAGCATAGTCCTTTTCAATGTTACAGTCCATTATCACAGATCTGCCTTTTTGTTCTGTCAGTATTGGAGGTTTCTGCGTGACCACTTTTGCACATCTGATAGCTGTAAAATTAAAATGAATAAAATTAATTTCATCAACCTTGACACCCCTGAGAGAACAACATGTTTAGAGTGAAATGTGTAACTTACATGACAGAAGAGTGAGAATAATGCAGTAGAATATGATCAACATCTTGACTGTGATGAGCAGATTGAGTTTAGTGAAGAGATGAAGAGAATCAGAGAGAATGAGATTCTCATATAGAGAAGACAAACTCTGAAAGAGGGAGGATCACTACAGTTCAGCCAATCATATCATACCGGTTAAAATGGACACTGGTTTAATATTCTTAGCTAAATGTATGATTTAAATATATGTATGTATATATATGTGTGTATATATATATATATATATATATATATATATATACATATACATATATTTAAATCATACATTTAAATATATGTATATGTATATATATATATATATATATATATATATATATATACATATACATATATAATAGGGGTGTGACGAGACAGTTATCCCACGAGACGAGGCGAGACAGAAGACTGGGATTTCTTAAGAAATCCTCAATGAAGAAATATATAGGGAAAATAGTCTTTTATTCACCTGAAAAAGACAAAATGCAAAAAAAAATGTAGATGCATTTTGAACTTTATGAAATTAAACTTCCATTTTAATAAATTATATGCAGAAATAAACAACATTTAAACAAGAGCTTCACGATTCTGGATAAATTGAGAATCCCAGTTGTTTTTAATACATTGGAGACCATGATTCTCTCACGATTCTGGAGAAAAAAGATTAGAAAACTAAATGTATTTTACTAGTGGTTCTGACAAATTGTTCATTGCTTAAGTCTTTTAAAAACATATTCATTTAAAAAAAAACATTCAATGAAGGAGTCAGTGTCTCACTTTATTAAGATATGTTTCACTATTGAGATCTCCTAAATTAACGATTCAATGACATATTTTAAAACGGGCAGTTGTCGCCACCTCCTGGCGAAAGAGGATCAGCGTTACAATACATACAAGTGTTAAGATACTTTCGTTTTGATCGCAACTGTAGACAATAAGTGTTTATACACAACCTATAAACTTTTATCCCAGTACTTCTGTTATTTAAATGTCTGTAACACAGAAATAATGATTATAATGTGGTTGAAAAGACTGTTTGTGTTGCTCTTTCTGCGTTCACATTTACCCCGACCCTCTGATTCATTAACATGAGGGACGTATGAAAAGTATGAAAACCTGATTGTCTATAGATACATATAAAATATATATAGTAATGAAGACAAAAACAGATCTAGATTTTTGCATGTATTGAAGCACTCAATTAATTAATTTTACCTTCAGGAGTTAATGCATCATTTAACATAAAGCTGAACACATATTCACACATTTTTATTTCACTTTATTGTTTGCATGGTTACACATTTCATGTATGAAAACATGTGTAATGGTATTTCAGAAAAAACTGCTCATGATTTTTGGACAGTTGGCTCAAGGCAACTCATGGCAACAGTTTGAGTGCTGAAATGTTATAAATAAATATAAATATAAATATAAATACAAATCCTGCTCTGAGGACAGCAAGAAAAGTTAGTTTACCATTAACTATTAAGACTGGATGAGTATAGTCGAAACTGTGAAATAATTATGGAGAAGATTCTTCAATCTAAAAGGTGAGATGTAACATATAAAGAAAACTTATGTTCACCTTATAGTTAAATCAGTTAGTCAAATGGTGCACAATATCATATTTGTCATGTTCGTATAAGATCTTGCAATCTACACTCCCATTAAAATCTCATTATACCTTTTCTATTGCTGCATTATCCAGTATGAAAATGTTCTGTCTGCATAACACTCAGATATGTTTTACCCACTGTTTTTTCTATTTTTCAGATTTTTTTAGACACTGAATATACTTCATGTTTTTCATATGTTGTCTAGAAGCAGAAGTGAATGTGGAGGAGGTTTTTGTCATGCTGTGAATCACTGTGATACCCCCTCATTAGTGCTGTCCCATGTGCCACAGTAATACACTGCAGAATCATCCACATCCACATTACTGATGATCAGCTGATAGTCAATATTTGACTGAGCTTTAGATGTGAAGCGACTGGACGTAAAACCATCCCCATAGACAGGGGCACCGTGAGAATGATAGTATCTCAACACAAACTGAGGAGCTGCATTTGGAAACTGTTTATACCAGCTGACAACAGCATAGTCCTTTTCAATGTTACAGTCCATTATCACAGATCTGCCTTTTTGTTCTGTCAGTATTGGAGGTTTCTGTGTGACCACTTTCACACATCTGACAGCTGTAAAATTAAAATGAATAAAATTAATTTCATTAACCTTGACACTCCTGAGAGAACAACATGTTTATAGTGAAATGTGTAACTTACATGACAGAAGAGTGAGAATAATGCAGTAGAATATGATCAACATCTTGACTGTGATGAGCAGATTGAGTTGAGTGAAGAGATGAAGAGAATCAGAGAGAATGAGATTCTCATATAGAGAAGACAAACTCTGAAAGAGGGAGGATCACTACACTTCAGCCAATCATATCATACCGGTTAAATGGACACTGGTTTAATGTTTCTGCTAAATGAATGTTAGTTCAATGACAAATCTCTAATAAGTCATATAGCAGGGGTGGGTAACCTTGATCCTGGAGGATCAAGCAGAGCCCTCCAGGATCAAGGTTCCCCACCCCTGTCATATAGGAAACCCTGACTGAGTATTGATACAAAAACTGAACTAGATTTTTACATGTAGCTTTACTGAAACACTCAATTAATTAATTTTACCTTCAGGAGTTAATGAATGGTTTAACATAAAGCTGAACACATATTCAGACATTTTTTATTTCACTTTATTATTTGCATGGCTACACATTTCATGTATGAAAATATGTATGATGGTATATACGAAAAAAGTGTTCATGATTTTTGAACAACTGGCTGTTTGTTAAAATCATGGCAACAGTGGGTGCTGAAATGTAATAAATATACATAGAAATACAAATAACGACTGTGCCTCCTTAGAGGACAGCAAGAAAAATTCAGCATTAACTATAAAGACTGGATGATCAGTCAAAACTATTAAATCATTCTGGAGAAGGAGCTTCCAACTAAAGAGCAGAGTGTAACACATGTAAACAAAACAAAACAAAAAAAAAAACATGTTGTAAATCACTAAAAACAGAAATGTATTAAATATTCATTATTTAATTTCATTACTACTCATTTCCATACTGCTGAAAATACCTGAAATGAGATGCTGAATTCATGCCACCATATCTACTAAATTAATGGTTGTTCAATGACAAATCTCTAATAAGTCATATATTAATTATTATTAAAATTAAAACTATTTGTTTTAAATTATTTTAAACAAAACTCTTAATATGTATTGATAAATACAAAAAAATATATATATAGTAATGAACACAAAAACTAAACTACTTTTTCACATAGCTTTACTGAAACAATGCATTTCACCTTCATGACTTAATGGTTTACATAAAGCTGACCTTTTATCTCAGTTTATTGTTTGCATTATTGCACATTTGATATATGAAAATATGTGTGATGGTATGTAAGAAAAAAAAGTGTTCATGGTCTTAATTAAGAGTAACACTAGTTTGATGTTGCACTCAGATACACTGAAGATTTCATAGAATTTCAAACTGAACACAGTCTATTTGCACAATAAGTCTTCATTACTACTTTCATTGCTCATAGAAGTGAAAATTGACTTCATTTTGAAAGTATGGTTTATTTTAAATGGTCGCACGCTTCATTTCTCTGAAAAATGAATAAGAAAACTCGGTAACGCTTTAGATTACAACCCGCAAAGAACTACGTAAGTAAACTGAATTTACGGTGTACGTTTCTGTAATTATAGTGTACCTATAAAGTACGTACATGTAGGTATAAGGGAACAATATGTTATATTTGGGTAATAAGGGGATAACAAACCAGATATTCAACCTACAAAGAACTACATAAATATACTGAATCTACGGTGTACGTTTCTGTAATTATAGTGTACCTATTCAAGGACGTAAATGTAGGTATACGGGAACAATATGTTATGTTTTGGTAATAGAGAGTAACAACCAGATATACAACCTGCAAAGAACTGCGTAAATAAACTAAAGTTACGGTGAATGTTTCGTATTTATATTGTACCTACGTGTAAGTATAACGGGGTATAGCAAACAGATATCCTACAAATAATTTATAATGGATTAATTAAAAAAAAAAAAAAATTAACAGGTACCTATTCTATTAAATCGTAAGTTTGGTGTATCTATACATAAGCTTTTTAAAATTACTGGGAAATTATACTCTTGTTCCATGTAGTTACAGGGTAAGTGTGCCCTCTGCGGGCTGTAAATTAAAGCAAGTACTGCTCACTGCAGAGCCGAATGGCCTCCAGCTCCCCCTCTCTGGAGGTCCAGCTCCACCTCTGTGTGAACTAATGGGTGGAGTTAGGGTTAGGATAGGGTAAGGGGTAGGGTTAGGGTGTGGTTAGGTGTCTATCTCCACCCATTACCTCCAGCGAGGGGGAGCTGGAGCTCCAGCTCCTCCCATCTGGCTCTGCAGCGAGCACCCTCTCAATTAAAGTGGCGATTGTTCCCCTCTTGTTCAAGGAAGTTACAGGGTAGGTTCAATACATATATCAACGCGACGTAAAATGTGGTTCTACAAAATGTACATTTATTTACATTTTTACAGACACTAAATGTACAATACTGACATATTTACATCATCTAAACATTTAACGTTTACTTAATATGAAATTATAACATTTCATTCTGTTCTGTGTGATTTCTGTTGCCAGCTCGTTTCCAAGAATAGGTCTACATAGTGTTATCATGACTACACGTTAAACCCTTAAAATAAATAATATTTCTGCAATCGTTTAATCATTCATGTAATATTAACTTCGTTTGCCGTGGTGGAACACAAAGGCGTTTTCTCTAACATGCTGTGACTAACAATACAACCATAAAATACACCGAACACGCATCATAATTACAAATTAAACCATTTTATTTGTGTGCTGTAACCCAGATCTTCAGAATCCATACGATTTGCGAGGACCAGAACCAAATTCAAGGCTTTGTCCGGCTTCATCTCCATCTCTAGCAGCGACTCCAGCAGCAACAGCCGTAAACCCGTGCTAAAGTGCATTTTGCTACAGGAAAATCGGACGTTCATTGGCTCTCGCCTGCATTCGTCACAGATTACGACATGCCGTGTTTCCGGTGAGATGTGTTGGAATGACGCGCGGGCGCCTTCGAGGAGTGGATCAAGACAATAATCTGGATAATATTTTCAGCGATTAACAATTTAAATTCTGCTCTCATCCTACTGCACCTCAAACCTACTGTATTCCGCCAGAGAGGACTGCGGCTGCAAACGCATCGTTATTTGGATTACTTTTGTGTATGGCTGTTGACATTTTTGCAATAAATAAATGATTGTGATTGCACTTTCCTGTTTTTTATATTTTTATTACTGTTCAGTCATAGTTAACGTTAGGTTTAGAGGTAGAAGTGGGATTAGCGACTATAAAAAATATTTTTAGATATATTTTCAGATTGTGTGTTTATGTATTGTACCTACCCTGTAACTTCGTTGAACAAGAGGGGAACAATCACCACTTTAATTTACAGCCCGCAGAGGGCACACTTACCCTGTAACTACATGGAACAAGAGTATAATTTCCCAGTAATTTTAAAAAGCTTACGTATAGTTACACCAAACATACGATTTAATAGAACAGGTACCTGTTAAGATTTTAAGTAATTCCATTATAAATTATTTGTATATCTGTTTGCTACCCCGTTATTACCCAAACGTTACATATTGTTCCCTTATACTTACACGTAGGTACAATATAAATACGAAACATTCACCGTAACTTTAGTTTACTTACGCAGTTCTGTGCAGGTTGCATATCTGGTTGTTACTCTCTATTACCAAAACGTAACATATTGTTCCCGTATACCTACATGTACGTACTTTAATAGGTACACTATAATTACAGAAACATACACCGTAAATTCAGTATATTTATGTAGTTCTTTGCAGGTTGAATATCTGGTTTGTTATCCCCTTATTACCCAAATATAACATATTGTTCCCGTATACCTACATGTACGTTCTTTATAGGTACACTATAATTACAGAAACATACACCGTAAATTCAGTTTACTTACGTAGTTCTTTGCGGGTTGTAATCTAAAGCGTGACCGAAAACTCTTTAACATGCTGTTTATTAAATAGATGGTAAATATTGCTAATTCTAACAATGCTCTGTAAACAGAGAGCATTAATACTCTTTTACCAATTTAGTAAATGTTCACAGTAAGAAAGTCTCACTTGCTCTTTAAGAAAAAGTACTTATTGAAATATCAGAGCCCATTAGTAAAGCATAAAGTTTAGATACAGAATACTCATTGTCCAGAATGTCTGAGCTGCTCTTTTACAAGTAACCATAGTATATTGTGACCACTGAAATAAATAAAAGCACTTAGTTTAGTTCAATTAGGACATATTAGTAAAGAAATTGTAGAATATTATCATCAACTGTAATCTGTTATTAATTAATTATGAATCTGAGATGTGAAGTAGTGATCTTGTCATCTGTTGTCTAGAAGCAGAAGTGAATGTGAGCAGTGAGGAGGTTTTTGTCATGCTGTGAATCACTGTGATACAAACTCACTAACAGAGCCGTCCCATGTCTGACAATAATACACTACAGAATCATCCACATCCACATTACTGATGATCAGACTATAATCTGATTGAGATAAATCTGTTAATTTGAATTTAGGAGCAGAGAAAACAGATCCATATTCAACTGAGCTCCAACTTCGATGATATCTTCACATATATTGAGGAACTCCTCCTGGAGTCTGTATAAATTAATTTATTTCAACTGAATATGAAATATTTTAGTAAGTATCACTGTATCAGGCCTTTTTACTGTGTTCCTGTCTTGTCATGTTTTGTGACTCATTATTGTAAATTAGTATAAATCATTAGATCTCTTGATATTTGTCTCTCCCTATGAAAGAGAAACCTCAAAATGTACATACTGCTTTCCTGAGTCATTTACATAAAACTATATTGGGTCAACAGGTGTCTCCTGTGTAAGTGTGTGTGTTGTGTTCACAGCTCACTGCATCCACTTCAAGTCACACTTCAGTTCTTTCTGGTAGATTTCAGTCACATCTGTTTTATCCAAATAAACTTAGAGCAAAAAATGATCCCTAATTCTTTTCTACACAGATGTGTACACATCCTCTGAATAAACATCACACTTCTGCCTAGTTGTGGAGTAAAAAAAAGATAAAATGTCACTCTTAGTGTTTTTATGAGATAAAAAGAAGCTTTGAAGGTGAATGAACATTTTGTATTCTGAAAAGTATTCTGAAAGTCTTCAGCCTCATAATGAAACTTGATTTATAGAACTTGAAAAAAAATCATGAATTTATGTATTGAATGGTGTAAAGTTGATGTAATTTGTTCTTCAGTAACAAAACACATTACAAAAATCTAAATCAAATCACACTTTATTGGAGCAGAATAACTAAAAACAAAGTCCAATAGACATTATTGTGCTGGACTGTAAAGAAATGGGGAATGTTGCAAAGTTTTTGATTTCTTAAATTAGAATTGCTCTTCAAATAAATATAACCCATTTCACAGAGTAATGATGGTATTTTGAGACAGAAATAAGCACTCAAACGTGCTGAAGCAATGCCTCATTTTCCATGTTTGTATTTCCTCATGTGGGAAGCGATGGATGATGAGATCTCAGCAGATTTCTTGTTCTGTCCAAAATACTCAAGAAACTGGCCATCAGGTCCCACCAGGTACATTATGATGGTGTGATCAACCTGCAATTACAGGAAAACACAACATACGCATGATTAGTACAGGCTTGTCAGATTATTAGGAATTATTTTTTTAAAGAAATCAAATAGTGCACCCAAAAATGAAAACAATGTCATCATTTCCTCACCATCAAGTTGTTCCAAACCTGTATGAGTTTCTTTCTTCTGCTGAGTATAAAAGAAGATATTTTGAAGAATGTTGATATTCAAACATTTGACCAAACCAAATACTTTCTTTTCCAAACTATGGATGGCTACCGTCAATTGTTTGAACATTCTTCAAAGCATCTTCTTTTGGGTGAGTAAATGATGACAGAATTTTTATTTTGGGTGAACTTTACCTTTAACATAAGGCAGGAGAATATAAATGTTTCTCGTGTCAGATTATTGAACAAGCAAAACTACATTATTTTACATTCTACACTAAATGCTCACAATGTAGTCGTTGTCTTCATCTTTCGGGCCCTGGCTGTAGTACACTCTGTAGGCTCTGGAGACTTGCTCGATCTGGGGAGTTGTGCCTGTCAGACCGATCAGCTTGGGGGAAAACTCTGCATGTGAGATTCAGAAGAATATAAATGATGAGGAAATCATATCACAGCATATGGTGAGTGAAGAGTGATAAAGATAAAGATCCCTGCTCACCTTTGACATAAGCTGCCAGTGCTTCTGGTGTGTCTCTATCAGGATCAATGGTGATGAGGATTGGTGTTATGTCTGGAAGTGTTTTTATTCGATCTGCGACACAAAAATAACCGATTTTGCATGAAAAGCTTTTTTTCTTTAAACTAACTGGCACTTTGTGTGAATGAATGAAAATAATATAAATATATAAATATATATATATATATACAATTTTAGTGGTACCTTAAAGTATGACTTAAAATGGTTTATATTAATTTATAATTAAAAATATCTTAAAAACTTACAAATTTGCAAACATACGAAATCAAAGTCTAAACATTAGTTTTCTTAATTTTTATTTACTTAATTTTTTAAAATGTATTTTTATCTACATTACCGATCTCATCAACAGCCTCAATCATTTTCTCCAGTTCATCAGGACAGATGTCTGGACAGTGTGTGAAACCGAAATAAATCAGCAGCCACTGGCCGAGGAAATCTTCACTCTTTGTGGGTTTATTGTTGTGGTCGACAAGTGAGAATGGTCCTCCAAGTGCTGCTTTTCCCATCGACTTTGTTCTTTCTTTCTCAATCACTACAACACCAAAATCACATTAATGATAATGCTTTTATTATAATATAATAAGGATGCCAAAAAATGTGGTTAGGCCAATCACTTATAAATGCTGTTTAGATGCATAAATCCATGTCCTTACTTTCCTCTTTTTCTCTCTTGAAGTATTTCATCCCTAGAAGTAGACCTCCTCCCAAAGCAAATGTGATTGCAAGAGACTTCCATGTAACTGGCTGTGGAAAAAACAGTTTGATGGAAATATACTTCATAAGAAGAATGTTGAACAAATCTGCAAAGATCTCTACTTTTGGGCTAGTAAAGAGAGCTGTGTAGTGCTGTAAATGAAGCTTACGCCGCTCTTCTTGTTGCTGGATTTGTCTTTTTTTGATGAAGGTGGTGGAGGTAGAGTGGACAGTGGTCGTATGTTTAGAAAGGACACACACGGTGCTGTCCTACACATCCTAAACTGTAAAAGGTCACACAGAATAAATGAAAATGCTTAAGGAGTAAACACACCTACATATAAACATAATTTATAAAAGAAACATCATTTCAACCAATGGTTTTCAACCAGGGGCCCACTAGAGGGCCTCAGAAAACATCTAAAGGGCCCACAACATGATTTTAAATGGTTTAATTTAATTTAAAATCAAGGTGATGTTACATTAAAGGGCATATAACAATTAACACATTTATATGAATAGACAAATGCCGAAAATTAAACAGGCAACACTTCAGTCACACTAATTATTTACACATGAAGCTGCAAATATATATATGACAGTGTGTATGAATGACAGAATCGCCAGTGACCTACCAGTGTGTTGGTTTGTGACAGCACTGCACCTGCGTGCGCTGATCTTGACACACTGCAGGGACTTTGGACATTATAACATTTACTGACACATATCGATCTGAACGTCTGACATCTTAAACTCTTTAAACTAAATAACGTTATTCCTGTTAAACCCAAAGTGCTGCGAGTTAACACCATGCTTCCTTAACGCGGAACTGACTGGCGGTTTACACAACCTAACGCTGTACAAAAGTGGCATACAAATGACTGACCCCGGAATAGATTAAAAAACCGAACTGAATGGAGAACAACGGCGATCAAACTGACATCAACTGATCTGAGGTCTGTTTAAAGACATGAACTAGAAATCGGATATGACGTAGGGTTACCTCACTTCTTCGGTTGCTATTTTTCGTACGGGGATGAAGAATATTGTTGACATCTAGCGCTTTAAAACTTTAAAACCCGTTAAAAACGATGAAATAATAAATAAACGGTGAATTAGAAGCAAAAAACGAACTTGAACGGAAACATGGTAGTTTTTTAATCATTATTTTGCACGTATGAACACATACTTACAAAAATAATTCTGTTACCAGCACTTTCTCCTTTACTAAAGTGTAATGATATTATTATATTTTATGATTTATAGAACGTATTATTATTATTATTATTATTATTATTGAATCTACATGGATATTTTTGTTTAGCGTTCGTTTTGTTATCCACTTTTTTTTATTTAACAATGTCAACACATTCAATACAATTCAGTTCAATTCAATTCCAACAAATACAAAATAATTTCAAATGCTAGGGGGAGATATAAATAATATCATAAGAATAAACAATTCACAAGCTTGCAAAATTCGAACAGCTTTTTGTTTCTTGAGGGCAATATGGATTCTATATACTGCTTCACTTCATTTTTAAATGCAAAAAAACACATGGATTTTTGTTTTCCACTAGAGGTCCCTGGAGCTTGCGTTTTAGTTTTGACGTCATATTTGTGCGCCACTTGCGTGAACACATGCACCATGCGTGTGAAATATAGAGGTATTTGAAGTAATACACATGCTTTTAATAATATCTATATTCTTCACAAGAAGTTAAAAAACATCGTGGCTTGTCATGGCTGGAAACACGCTGCTGTTTAAATCAAAGTAAGTCTAGTTTTCTTCTATTCTGACTCTTCTCGGTGGGAAAGATTGTTTAAAATGTGCAGAGCTTACAGTGACTACTTGAAATCACTGTTAACTATCTTACTTGACAACTAGTTGATGATTATTTCATTTGTTTGTGTAGTTACGCAGTCTCCAGCAAAATAGAACCGTTCTATAAGGGAGGTAAAGTGCAGGTAAGTTCATAAATTAGTAGTTGAGAATCATATGACCAGGTCCGTGAATTACAGCGGTTATAACTGCATATTTTGTTTCTCCATCCAGATAAGTCATGATGAGCAGTACATATTTTGCACATGTGGTCCAAGAGTCAACATTTTACAGATCAATACAGGGAAAATCGTTCATAGCATTGAGCAGGTCAGTGTCTTACAGTTTTGTTTTATATGTGTGTTCCTTCAACTATTAAAACCCATTTTTAGTTTATTTAGTTCGTCTAAAATCAGTAAACACAATCACAGAAGAATTCGGTATTTTCTATTATATATATTTTTTTCCAAATAAATAAATAAAATTGCAACATAAATATTGAAGTGATGTATTAGTGTTTAGTGTTTTCCCTCCATTTTTTTCTGTTTTGTGTCCAAAAACGTCTTCTTTTAGACAAGTGGAAAGAAAAAATCCAAAATACAAATATTGTTGTTTATTTTACTACACTTTATCTATTTGCATCTGCAAATTTAAAGGCCATTAAAGAAATAAAAAAGCCATTTGAGTGCACTTTCATGACTGTTACTTATAGTTAGTAGAATGTCTAAAGTGGACTTGACGTGTAATAGTAATTAAAAAAAAAAAAAAAAATTAAGTGTAACCTGTCATTCCCCTAATTTATTTTTTTTGTTATTATTATTAAGGTATGGTAAAACCTTTTTCAGTTTTTACCCTATTAACTCTTGTAATAATATTTTTCTCTAAATGCAATAATGTTTTTAAAATGGGTTTTGTCTGAACCTAAGATAAGCATAAAACAATAAAGTACATAAATATGGGCTTTTAAAAATTGGCTGTGTATGGTTGCCTGTGTTTCTCACTTTTGCTTTCTCTGAGCAGGACGATCAAGAGGACATCACCTCTTTCTCTCTCAGTCCTGATGATGAGGTGAGATGAGCTTCATTGACCTGTCTGATGTGTCAGCGTTAGTCTAGACTGAGGTTGTGTCTGCTGTTTCTCTGTAGATGCTGGTGACCGCCAGCAGGGCTCTGCTCCTCAAGCAGTGGGACTGGAAACAGGAGAAATGCACTCGGTCGTGGAAGGCCATCCACAATGTGCCTGTGGCCAGCATGACCTTTGACTGCACCTCCACCCTGCTGGCTACAGGTGAGACGTAAACCAGATCTTTAATGCAATGAGTAACACTAAACAACAGTTTTGCTATTAGACATATGTTAATAAGACAGCAAAATGTCATACTAAGATACGCTACCAGTCAAAAGTTTTTGAACAGTAAGATTTGTAATGTTTTTTAAACAAGTCTCTTCTGCTCACAAAGCTTGCATTTATTAGATCCAAAGTACAGCAAAAACAGTACAATTTTGAAATATTTATACTATTTAAATATATTTTAAAATGTAATTTATTCCTGTGATTTCACAGCTGAGTTTTTAGCAGTCACATGATCCTTCAGAAATCATGCTAATATTCTGATTTGCTGCCCCAAAGCAAATCAGAATATTACAAAAAAGCAAGGTTGTTTTAAATTGATCAAAAGTGATGATAAAGACATTTATATTGTTACAAAAGATTTTTATTTCAGATAAATGCTGTTCCTCTGAACTTTCTATTCATCAAAGAAACCTGAAAATATTCTACTCAGCTGTTTTCAACATAATAATAATAATAATAATAATAAAAAGTTTTTTGAGCAGCAAATCAAAGCATAACAATGATTTCTAATGGATCAAAATTCAGCTTTGAAATCGCAGGAATAAATTGACATTTTAAAATATATTTAAATAGAAAACAGTTATTTTAAATAGTAAAAATATTTCAGAATTTGAGTGTTTTTGCTGTACTTTGGATCAAATAAATGCAGGCTTGGTGAGCAGAAGAGACTTCTTTTAAAAAAAAAAAAAAAATATTACTGTTCAAAAACTAATTTGAATTCTTGTTTTTAAGTTCTTTACTCAGCACTAACCTTGTGAAAAAGTACACTTTTGCATGATTTACATGAGCATGAGTACTTATTATGGAAATAATTTATTTAAAAAACATATACTTTGGTGCAAATGAACATAAAGTTTTTAGACACTTAATTGAATGTTATTTGCCATTAAATAAGTGTATTAGTTTTTAAAATGCAAACATGCTTTTTAGAGGGCTTTTTTTGGTTCATTTAAGTATCTTTATATGTCCTTATGTTGTCTTTGAAATATGTTTAAAGTGAACTGCTAAATACACTATCATTTATGATAAATTAAAATGTACTTTCATTTAATTTCTATTGAAATTTGTAAGTAATGTATTTAAATATAATTTTAATTACACATTTGTAATGATAAAGTTGCAATTTAGTACATTTAAAATGTATGCAATATTGAATAACACCATACAGTTAAAATTATCTTCAAATACTTTACATGTGCTTTATAAGTGTACTTCTTCAATGCATGGCAAAACATTATTAAAACACAATGATTTAACATGTACTTTAAGTAAAACTTTCAATTTGACATTATTACAAATTGCGCTTAAAAGTGTGTCAAACATAGTCATGAAAGTGTGCTTCTTTAAGTGCACTTCAATAGCCTTTTATTCAATTAATATTATATTATATGCAAATTAGTAGAATGTCTAAAGTGGACTTAACGTGTAATAATAATAAAATAAAATTAAGTGTAACCTATCTTTCCCATAATTTAATTTTTATATTAAATGAGTGGAAATTAATGGAATAACAAAAAGAAATCAAATCCCAAAATCTCCTCTGTAAAAACTCTATGTGAGCAAAACGAAACAAGACCTTTGAACCTAGCTTCATTCAACATTCAGATTTCTGTTCTGGAAATCTATACAATTAAGAGCATAATTAATTAGAAATTGCCTTCCTTGTATTCACTACCAGTCAAAAGTTTTTGGACAGTAAGATTTTTAATGTTCTTTAAAGATGTATCTTCTGCTCACCAAGCCTGCATTTATTTGATCCAAAGTACAGCAAAAATTCTGAAATATTTGTACTATTTAAAATAACTGTTTTTTTTTATCTAAATATATATTAAAAAATGTAATTTATTCCTGTGATTTCAAAGCTGAATTTTTATCATCATTACTCCAGTCACATGATCCTTCAGAAATCATTCCAATATTCTGATTTGCTGCTCAAAAAAACCTATTATTATTAATATTATTATTATGTTTTATTTTATTTTATTTTTTTATTTAATTAATATTATATTATTCGCAAGTACTTGCAAGTAAAAAATACTATTAAGATTTAAAATATATTTTGAAATTTATTATTGCAATTTTTAAAGGGTATTCAGTTTGAAGTACACTACAACTCAACATTCAGTACAACTAACACTTCTTTTTCATGATCATTTGTTATTGTGTTCATAGGTGGTTGTGATAGCACCATCAAGCTGTGGGATGTTCTGAAGCAATACTGCACACACAATCTGAAAGGATCGTCTGGCGTTGTACAGTAAGTACTGAAGAAACTTAACCTGCTTTGAGATCATCTCTCATTTGTAATACTGGCACAGCTGGTTGTTATGCCATCTGTAAGAGCTCAAACACATCTCTTCTAGTTTGGTTGAGTTTCATCCAGACATCAGCCGACTGCAGCTCTTCTCTTCCTCCGTGGACTGTGGCATCCGTATCTGGGACCTGCGAACCAGCAAGTGTATTTGTATTTTGGAGAGCCACTATAGTGCCATCACATCGCTGGCCTTCTCTCCTGACGGCCAAACTCTAATCAGGTAAGAACAAAAGAAATCTTGTACAGATTTTTTGCTTATAATGGTCAAATTTGAACAGAGATGCAATGTTTTCATTTTCAGTTCTGGCCGAGACAAAATCTGTTCGGTTTGGGACCTGAAGGAAAATGCGGTGAAGAGGACTGTCCCTGTCTATGAGGTCAGACAGTCACATTTATCTCTGTCACACCTCAACTTTTATGCATCATGCCTTAAAAGCAAGCAGATTACTCTGGTAAATCCAGCATTGTTATTTTACATGAACTTCTCTTATTTGTCAATGTTCAGGCTGTGGAAGGTGTTGTTGTTCTCCCTGGGAAGAGCGATTACTCTGAGATGGGTGTGAAGGGTGACGGTTTACACTTTGTCACAGCTGGCAGTAAAGGTAAACACTAGTTCAAATCAGAATCAGTCATTTATTAATGCTGTATGGTGCCTTTATGCATTACATATGTTGAATACCCTCTATATGGCCCTGGGTTGTTTGTGTAAGTGGTTGTTCTGCTGTTTTCCACAGGTGTACTTCGAGTTTGGGACTCCAAATTAGCGCGCTGTGTGTTCACTCAGACGCTGCCTGATGCTCCAGATCTCAACACAGAAGATGGCGATTTGGACCCGCGCAGTCTGATGCACCTACTGCCCATGCCACAGTCTAACAGACTGGTCACCGTCACCGCAGAGCACAACATCCTCGTATATCAGATGCCTGATCTTACTGTACAGCAGCAGGTGAGCCTTACAATCCACCTTCCATCAGAATCCATCTACTATAGATATATGGGTTGTTGACGTGACATGGCATTTTTACCGTCCCACAAGATAAAAATGCATATAATTAATATTGTAACAATTTGTTGAGTCAACTTAAAATAATTTGTAACCTGGCTGCCTTGAAATTTTAAGTTCAGTCAACTCAAAAAAAAGTTTGTTCAACTTGAAATGTTAAATTATAAAGTGACAACTTAGATATTTGAGTTGAATCAACTTAACATTTTAAGGCAGCTAGGTTACTTACCCATCTGTTAAGTTTAGCAAACACAAATATCTAAGTTGTTACTTAGTACAACTTAACATTTCAAGTTGAATAAACTTGTTTTAGTTGACTGAACTTAAAATTTTAAGGCATCAGGGTAACAAATTATTTTAAGCTGACTCAACAAATTGTGTTTTTTATTTTTTTACAGTGTAGTCATTAAACATTTCTTCCTACATGGAACTGTTGTTATAAAAGCTGCAGTGTTATTTGACTTTTGTCAAAATCTCAAGCATGGTTAAAAAAAAAATTACAAGTTTTATAAATTAAAAAAAAAAAGCATAAAATGTTGATAAATACCTCTGGCATAATTGCACGAATGTCTATTTTCGTAAGTGGCAATCATTTTTTTAATCTATATATTTCTGAAAGTGGGCTAGGAAATTGATATTTTGTCTCTGAAAACCATGTCCTCTGGTGTGACATCATATCCTGATTTTAAATCGGCCAATTCCAGAGAAAGCTCTTAATTAGTTGAAGGACCCCTTTCATGGTCGTGTTACTGAAGCCCCTTATCAAACCCATGACGTGCACATTTCAATTTTTGTCTCAGAATTGTTCAAATATTGAACTTTTTTGGAACCACTACAAAAGTGTTACGTTTTGTTGTGCTTTGGTGTGACACCCCTAAATTATATTTTTTTAAATTAAAAACTGTACATAATCATGTAAAATTATGCAAATGTGTCTTGCAAACTGCTAATGACAGGTTAGCTTGGAATAGCAAGGTCATTAATTGACACAAAAGGCTGAAATGTCCTGTGGTGTGACAGAAAATGTCCTTCCGTGTGACGCCTGTACTGTCACACCATAGGACAAAAAATGTCACACCAGAGGACAAGGTCTCTTTAAAAAGCATTTTAAATAATTAAATAATATTTAACTCCTTTTTATTCTTTTTTTTTGATAATTTTCAATAATTTCCAATAATTACATTAATTAAACTATTTTCTGATGTTTTTGCAGAAAACTTGTACTGTTATAAAGTGTCAAGAAAATAAGTATAAAATGTGATACTTTGTTGTTGAAATGGAAAGAACTGAGGGAGAGAAATTAGTGGAAGAGATCCTAAGAGAACAATGCAGAAAGTAAATAGAATCAAAATGATGAAAAAAAAATCACATTCACATCTAAATAAATATAGTTTTAATCATATATCAATAATATTTAGCTGTCTCATAAATATCAGTCATATTTAGTTGTGCCGGACATGCGGCAAGGGGGCTAGAAAATTTTCAGTAACATACTGATTGACTATGAGACAATTTTGTTGATGAAAATTTTATGTTTTGTTTTGTTTTGATTTTGTTTGTATCAAAATCAAATCAAAGTTTCTTTCTCATTTGACATGTTCAAAATTAAAAAGAAATACTTTAATAACTACAATTTCTGTCTTTTAGTGTGACATAATGTCCTATGGTGTGATACACATAAAAGAACCACAGATTTGTTTTGATCTCAAAATATCTTAAAAAAAACAGCTGAGTATTGCAATAGGGGAGAAAGAAATATCTCATCTTAAAATATTTTAATTTTCAGCTTATTTGAACAGATGACAGCAAAGTTTGTCTTTTTGTCAAAGTTTGCATTGAAATTGTCCAACAAGTCATGGGGAAAAATGATGTTAATTATAATTTCATATTAAATAAATAACACTATATGAAAATAAGTGTCTAACAATTAAGATAAATTTCTCTCATGCTATTTATGTATTATTAAGAGAATTTTTTTTTTTTTTGCTGTGTCACAGCATAGGAGAAATTTTGTTACAGTTCAGTAAAAATGTTAAAAAAAAAAAAGAAAAAGAAAACACAGTAAAAGAATTGGCAATGTTGAGACCCTTTGTATTTTCTCAAAGATCAGACTTCACACTACATAAATATATGCATTTCTTCTTCAAAAATGGTCTTTTACCCAAAAAAAAAAAAAAAAAAAGCATTTTTACTGGCTATTTGTCAACTACCCATTATACTGAACTTAAAGGGCTAGTTCACCCAAAAATGAAAATTCAGGCATCAGCTGCTCACCCTCCAACTGTACCGAAGCACACAAAAGAAGATATTCTGAAGAATGTTGGTAACCAGAGCAGTTGACAGTAGTAAATGAATTCCATAGTATTTTGTGTTTTATACTATGAAAGTCAATGGCTACCGTCAACTGTTTGGTTACCAACGTTCTTTAGAATATCTTTTGTGCTCAACAGAAGAAAGGAACTCATACAGGTTTGGGACAACTTGAGGGTGACTAAATGATGGCAGAATTTTTGGGTGAACTGTCCTATTCGAAATATGAAATGGTAATTCATTTGCCTTGTTTTTCTCCTCTTATAAAGTTTGTCGGCTACAATGATGATATCCTGGATGTGAAGTTCCTGGGGAAGGATGACACACACATAGTTGTGGCCACTAACAGTTCTCAGCTGAAGGTGTTTGAGTTGGCCACTAGCAGCTGTCAGATTCTTTATGGGCACACAGGTGAGTGAACCTCTAGAGGGCAGCAGCACCGTGGAAATGTTACGGTCACTACACACCACAGCTTCAGCTGTTCGTATTGCTGTCACACAACCTCACAACTAGGCCTGCTGGGATTAAACAGTGAAAATTGGGTTAGCTCACTTCCAGAATAAAAATTTCCTGATAATTTAGTCACTCCCATGCCATCCAAGATGTTCGTGTCTTTCTTCAGTCGCAAAGAAATGAAGGTTTTCGAGGAAAACTTTCCAGGATTTTTCTTCATATAGTGAACTTAAATGGGGATTAATGAGTTGAAGGTCCAAATTGCAGTTTCAATGCAGCTTCAAAGGGCTTGACATGATCCCAGAGGAATAAGAGTCTTGTCTAGCAAAATGACAAGTCATTTTCTAAAATAAATAAATATTTATTTACTTTTTAACCTCAAATGCTCATCTTGCACTAGCTCATGCACATCTTCACACATTATGTAACCTGTGTACTTCAGTTTAAAAATGTAGGGTAGGGCGAAAAACTCAAATTGTCTGACGCATAAAGGCTGTTTGACTTTCTTTGCACATTTGCTTTGTAAACACTGGGTCGGTAATTCCACTTATGTCAAGCATGCATGATTATGTAATGTGGTTAAAAATTGTGGTTAAAAAACATAAAAATGTAATTTCTTTTAGAAAATGACCGATCGTTTCGCTAGATAAGACCCTTATTCCTGGGCTGGGATCATGTCGAGCCCTTTGAAGCTGCATTGAAACTGCAATTAGGACCTTCAACCCATTGGCCACCGTTGAGATCCACTATACGGAGAAACATCCTGGAATGTTTTCCTTAAAAACCTTTATTTCTTTTTGACTAAAGAAAAGAAAGACATGAACATCTTGGATGACACAGGGGAAATTATCAGGAAATATTTATTTTGGAAGTGAAGTAATATTTTATGGTTTGTGCAGTGTCAACAGAGCACCTTTATCACTTGATCATTGTGAAAACATTCCTATGCAAAAAACACTTTCGTAAGATACGACTTATTTAATTTCAGCTCGTTTTCATTTAGTTTTAATGAAGTACAAATTTTTCTTTAATACTAATTTCTTATTAGTAACTTATTTGTCTTATTCTACTTTTCATTGCATTGTTTTAATTAGAAATTTGTAAAACTTATAAACATAATTTTTTAAATTTGACATAGATAATGAAAATTAGAAAAAAGAAAATGCCCCTATAAATCACTTTAAGAAGTCAAATATAACCTTGTATGGAAGGCTAATATTTGTTAATTTTCAAAAATCATGTTTTTTTTTTATTGTTAGCATGATTTGTGTTTTATTGTGTTAGTTAGCTGTATTTTTTTAGGTTATTTTTACAGTTGAGATTAATTGGAATGCACAATGAAAAAACATGATTTTTGAAAATTGTTAAAAGTTCTGTTTTTGCAAATGAACTCTTCATATACATTTAAAATCTATAAATATTCAATATCTTATTGATTAAAATAATATAACATAAAATAACACTGAAACAAATATGGTTAGTATAGATTTTTGTGCGGGCAGGTTGAGGCGTGTCGGATGCTTTGACAGGCGAGTGTTTGTGTGCTGTTAATGCAGTTGTTTGTGTTGTTTCCCCACAGTGAATATTATTGTGTTCATACCTATAAATGAAGGTTATGTGAACATCAAAGCTTTCAAGCGAGACCGCATGCATGCACCAGAGAAAGACAACACAACAGATAAGACAGGGTTTCCCACGGGTCCTTGAAACACTTGAAAGATTATGAATATGAGACTACATTTACACTGGTGCATTTCCGTTTTAAAACGCATAACTTTTCCTGCGGTTATACCTGTCGTTTACACCAGCGTTTTCGAACCTTGAAAATGCTCCAGACCCCGTTTTAGTTTGAAAACTCTGGTTTTACATTTTAGTGTAAAAGGACCAAAACTTAGACTTTTGAAAGCGATGGCGTGGCTGCCTGCATTCGCTCTACATGTCCATGACAACTGTGTAAACAATAACACAGTGCTCATTGTTGTACCCGTAGATGTGTATAGGTAGATGGCCATTTGTCCGCTCCAAGCACGTAGACGTGTCCGCCTTCTAAATAATAGGGCATTCAAAGGTTTCTGTGTTTTTGCAACATTGAGTAATGTATCACAAACATATCTCACCAATCCCAAAATAACAAAGTGTAGAGAGAGTGTAAATATGAGGTTGACTGTGCAGTGTAAAGAGCTTCGATGATTATAATAGAACTTGAGATCACGATGAACTGAGATGAGTGACAGCTTTTAATGATTTTTAAGGGAGTTTGTAAATGAGATATTGATTTAATACAGTTAAATAAATAAGAAGTTAATATTATGTGACCATAACATTATTGCCTGATTTTGCTCTGTTTCGTCGTCAAAAATAGTTTGAAACAAAGTCACAACTTCGCCGCTGCGCATCTCCATTCAAACACAGCAGTGTTTCGTTTATGAATGAACGTGCGTTTTAAATGAATCTAGTGAGTCAATGATTCAATTTCCCCTTCATAAAGACAGTCACTTGCTTTACTCCTGAATGAATCAGCTGTTCAAACGAATCAAATGGATGAATGATTCAGTAATTAAATCAGTGACTTGCTGCCACCTACTGGCAGTTTTAGTTTTATTTTTAAAGTATCTTCTCAGTTATTTAAATCATTTAATATTTCTGTATTCAAAATTTAATTTTTAAAACATGAATCCCAACATGAATTTATGAATTTGACTGCACACATGCCACCTTTGAGCCTCATTAAACACATGAAAATACACCTACAAGCCACTTTTGTGTTCTTCTGTGTCACATCTGTAGTACAAATTAATTTAATTTGATTGGTGACTTATTTGAATTTTACTTGTTCTTATCCTGTTGTTTTAATTAGAAATTTTAAAAAGCTTCTAAAATATATTTTTTAAATTTGACATAAAAGATGACATACTTTTAATAAAGTTAGAAAAATGCCATTACAAAGGTAAAAACATAAGTCCCCTGTAAATCACTTTAAGGAGTCAAAAATCACCTCGTAATTGGAAGGTTTTTTTTTTTTTTATCAGATTTTTTGATTATTGATTAGAAGGTGCTTCTAAAAATTTGAGTGTGCTCCTAAAAAGAATAGTAAGCATAGAGCCCTGATGGATATATTGCATTTTGGGAGAAAAAAAAAATCTTTTTTTATAATAAATCTTTGAAAATCAAAATCTGGATTTGAATTTGCAATGTTAAAAGATGCTAAAGATGCTATGTGAAAGTTTGAAACAGAAAATAGTGGTTTTCATCTAGCCACTTGGGCAACTTGTCAATTTAGAGGCTGTAGTTATTGTAACATTCCCTGATGAAAACTTGTTTTAATAGCTTTTAGTTTGCTGTCAACAACTGTCTTTATAGCTTTAAAAAGGGAATGTCGGACTGACTGCATTCTTTCTGCTTCACTAATCAATCTACATTGTTGACATTGTCAGCACGCAGTTATCTTCAAATCGTCTGACTATCATCTCTGATAATCTGTTTGCAGATACCATCTTATCTGTTGATGTCTTTCGGAAAGGCTCCATGTTTGCAAGCTGTGCGAAGGTAATTCTTTCACTTTTTCATGCTGAACCAGTGGTGGCTTAGCATGCTTTTCAAAATCAGATTCTGAATATACAGCTTCGCCCACACTTGGAATGATGGCATTTATGTAACCTTCTGCACAGGACAATTCCTTGCGGCTGTGGAAAATGGATCCGGAAAGCGGCCGTGTGCACTGCGTGGCCCAGGGCAGCGGACACTCCAATGCCGTCGGCACTGTCGCCTGCTCCAGGTCTGATCTCCCTTAGAAAGTCCACTTCCAGAACAACAATTTACAAATAATGTACTCACCCCCTTGTCATCAACGATGTTCATGTCTTACTTTCTTCAGTCGTAAAGAAATTATGTTTTTTGAGGAAAACATTTCAGGATTTTTCTTCATATAATGGACTGATATGGTGCCCCCATTTTGAACTTCCAAAATGCAGTTTAAAATGCGGCTTCAAATGATCCAGATGCAGTTGTAAATGATCCCAGCCAAGGAGGAAGGGTCTTATCTAGCAAAACGATTATTTTTATTTGCAAAAAAAATATTCTATAATCCTATAGAACATTGTGGATGACAAGGGGGTGAGTAAATTATTTGTAAATTGTTGTTCTGGAAGTGGACTTTTTTTTTTTAACCCATTACAAGTGCACACACACAACAGTGAGAAGTAAATAAACACACACACACACTGTGAACACATACCTGGAACAGTGGGCAGCCATTGCTCCAGCGCCCGGGAAGCAATTTGTGGTTCGGTGCCTTGCTCAAGGGCACCTCCGTCGTGGTATTGAAGGTGGAAAGAGTGCTGGGGATTCACAATCCCCACTGGGTTTCAAGCCCGACTCCATTAGGCCACGACTACCCAGTTAAATACCAGTTAGATAAGCAATAGAAGTTAAGACATGAGCACCTTTGAAAAGTCTGTTTTCTGAATGATTGACACACTTTCTACTAAGCTGATAACACAGCCTGTCATATTTAGATTAATAATTGCAACCTTCCTGATCATAATAAACTATTCTAATATAGACCATTAACTTTTTCGGCTGCCAAGCTTTGCAGCACTTACTGGCAGTTTTACAACACCTTTAAACGTGTCCTGTCTAATCAGATTAAACAATCAGAACTGTACAGTTTATAACATTTGTCACTTTATATTATGTAAACTATTGTGTTTCCCTGTTCCTGTGCCAGTTATTATTATTATTATTTATTTATTTTTTTTTTGCATTGAGATGCTGTAGTTTTTATGAATTTTTTTTTAATAATTTTTATTTTTATATTTTACATTTTCATTTTAAATTTAAAGTGTTTGTCTTTTATTATTATTAGTTTTTTATTTTTTTATTTTAGGGTTGTTGTTTTTTTTGTGTATGTCTACACATCTTTATTTTTATTTTTTTATTTCATTTTCAGTTTTGTAGAACATAAAAATAATAAAACAAAATGTGGCACCAAGCCTGCATTTATTTGATCCAAAGTACAGTGAAAACATTAAAATTTTGAAATATTTTCACCTTTAAAAATATTTTTTTCTTTTTTAATATATTTTAAAATGTCATTTATTCCTGTGATTTCAAAGCTGAATTTTCACATGATCCTTCAGAAATCGTTCTTTAAAAAAACATAAAAAAATCTTAGTGTTTAAAAACTTTTGACTGGTAGTGTTTTATATAAGTATTTCAAGTAACAAAATTTGTTTTTGTTAACACTTTACAATAAGGTTCATTAGCTAACTACATTAGTTAACACAAGCTAAGAATGAACAGTGCTTCTGCAGCATTTATTAATCTTAATGTTAATTTTGGCATTTACTAATGCATTATTAAAATGCATTATTATGTTTGTTAACAATAGTTAATGCACTGTGAACTAACATGAACAAACAATGAATGACTGTGTTTTTATTAGCTAACATGAACAAAGATGAATAAACAGTCTTTTGTTCGTTGTTTGTTCACGTTGACACCTTAGTATTGCCGTTTTCTTAATGTTTTTAGTTTTATAGTTAATCATAATGACCCGTTGTGTATGCAGGTTAAAGAAAGCCTTCCTGGTGTCGGGCAGTCAGGACTGTACTATTAAAGTCTGGGACCTGCCTGACCTTCTTCCTGACGTGGGATGTGAACCGCTCTCGTTGACAGCAAGACTCACAGAGAAAGCTCACGACAAGGTGGGTCGTAGCCTTGTCACGTTCTCTCTCAGACAGGAAATGCTTTCAGCAATGAAATGTGGATAATCTAGTTGCAAAAATACCTTTGACAGCGGAAGCTATGCACTTCAGCATGTGCTGTTGCTTCAATCTTCCATGTTGTCTTTGACGTTTCTTGTGTCCATTACGTCAAAACAGGGTGTTGAGAAAAAACTTTTTCCATGTCCAAAATAATATGCATCTTTATTTGGTGTTGTGAAAACAGTAAACGCAGTAATATAATGAAATGTTATTACTATTTAGAATAACTGTTTTCTATTTGAATATTTTTAAAAGTGTAATTTATTCCTGTGATGCAAAGCTAAATTTGCAGCGTCATTACTCCAGTCTTCAGTGTCAAAAATGTGACCCTGGACCACAAAACCAGTCAGAAGGGTAATTTTTTTTTTTAAATTAAGATGTATACCAGCTGAATAAATAAGCTTTTCATTGATGTATGGTTTGTTATGATAGGACAATGTTTGGCCAATATACAACTATTTGAAAATCTGGAATATGAGGGTGCAAAAAAATCTAAATATTGAGAAAATCACCTTTAAAGTTGTCCAAGTTCTTAGCAATGTATTTTACTAATCAAAAATTAAGTTGTCTATTACGGTAGTAAATTTACAAAATATCTTACATGATCTTTACTTAATATCCTAAAGATTTTTGGCAAAAAAGAAAAAAAAAAACATAATTTTGACACATACAATGTATGTTTGCTATTGCTAGATGTGTACCTGTGCTACTTAAGACAGGTTTTGTGGTCCAGGGTCACAAATGTATTGTCACTGCTGTTATTCACCCTTTTGTCATTTCATATATCATCATTCCCTCTCTTGTTGTCCTATCTTTTTCTCTTATATTCCTGAAGGATGTGAACAGCGTGACCATCTCTCCCAATGACAAGCTGCTGGTCTCTGGCTCTCAGGATCGCACTGCTAAACTGTGGTCGCTGGCTGATATGAGTCTGTTGGGCGTCTTCAGAGGTCACAGTCGAGGTATTTGGTGTGTTCAGTTCTCTCCTGTGGACCAGGTCCTGGCCACGGCCTCAGCGGATGGCTGCATCAAAATCTGGAGCATTCAAGACTTCAGCTGTCTCAAGGTGAGTTACACGTACACTGCCCTCCAAAAGTTTAGAAACACCCCTGACAAAGTGTGGTTTTGGACGATATCAGCATAAATCCTTATCATTTTTTGATGCAAATACATTTAAGTAACTTGACATTATCATTGAAGACCGGCAATAATAATTTTCATTTTGATTACATCATAATGGCAATATATACATGTCAAAGTCAGACATGCCCCTTTGTCAGCTGTGATTCCTGGTTACTGGTTCAAACTTGGCCCAGGTTTTTAAAAGATTTTTGGGTCAGCACACCTTAATAGCTTCAACAATTGATTGTCAATTAAGTTTAGAATACAATGAAATTAGGCCCAGATTATGCAGAGCTGTAATAGCTGCTAATGCTGGATATTTTGATTATTTATTTTTTTTTCTGTGTGTAAACTGTTTATGTAATAAAAATAAAAATATGTTTTCGTAGTTTGTGTTGTCCCTTATCAGTGCAAAATTATCACAAATGAAAAAGGATTCATGTCAATATTGTCCAAAGCCCCACTTTTCTAGGGTGTTTCCAAACTTTTGGAGGGCAGTGTACATGCATAAAGAGCTGTTTAGGTAACTTTGATATGTGAAATTTTTCCCATTCTTTAAGGTTTTTTAAAAAAAATCTCTTATAAAGAGGCACAAGCCATGAGCCAAGCCAACAAGCTAATAGTTTAATCACAACAATACTAACTTTGATTTAAATGGGACATCAGATGCAAAATTGACTTTTAAAAAATTGACTTCTTTTTTGCCAAAAATCATTAGGACATTAAGTAAAGATCATGTGCCATGAAGATATTTTGTAAATTTCCTACCGTAAATATACCAAAATGTAATTTTTGATTAGTAATATGCATTGCTATAAACTTAATTTGGACAACTTTAAAGGCGATTTTCTCAATATTTATATTTTTTTGGCACCCTCAGATTCCAGATTTTTAAATAGTTGTATCTCTGCCAAATATTGTCCTGTATCCTAACAGACCCTACATCAACGGCAAGCTTTTTATTCAGCTTTCAGATGATGTATAAATCTCAATTTTGAAAAATGTACACTTATGACTTGTTTTGTGGTCCAGGGGTCACGTATGTGTCTTTCAACCACTCTACAATGATAAAAATCCATTCACTCCTCCTTTTCAATTTACGAAAAACCTAAACATTCTTAATTATCAAGCTGTTTTGATTTTCTGAGCAGTGTGATGTCATACTGCTCTGGCTCCGCCCACGATCACTGACAGACTGTCCCATATTAGCATATTTCAGCCCTTAGCCTGTTCTACGCTGTCCGCCATTTTCTCCGCGTTCGAGCAGCTGTAGCGACAACAATGCCTAGTAAGCAATGCAGGTGTTTTGTAGTTGGATGTAAAAGTGAACATAAGAGTCTATATCTTCTCCCGAAAATATAGATGGTATAAATACACAAAAAAAACATAAGAGAGGGAGCAGGATGAGCCGTAGCTCATTATCATTTAAAGAGACATGTACTGAAACGGGTCGCTGTGAACAGAGCTGTTTTTGGCAAGGTAAAAAAGGTGTTGTTTTACATGACTATTGAGGAAGTATGTTACAGACATCTCACAAAGACCCTAAAGAATCATACCGACTTGTGGAAAATGGGCATCCAATGTCCTCTTAAAAGCAAACTAATTGAAAATCAAACAAAAAGGTATAGGGCTACACTTACAGCTTTAATGAGGAAAAGAACTACAATCCCATGAAGCATTGTGAATAACAATCAAATTAAAAACAATGGAGAAACTTTTGATTTGAACTATTGATTTAATTTTGTCAAATTTATTGCAAAATATGCACATATATACAAATATTTAACTAGTACCTAGAGTGTAGGTAGTGTTTCATGTTAGCGGTGCAATTTCAGTTCTCTGATTGGTTGAGATTGTCTGCAGAATTATGGGTAATGTGGTTTTTCCACCAGGAATTCTGCCATTAAACAAAATTATTTAAAAACGAGTTGAAATACTGCGGACAGATGACTTGAACAAAAGCGTATATCATCGATTAACAACTTCGCAGCTCACAGTAGGTCTGTCTTTAACAGTTTATAAGTTGGCGTTAAAAATCAGTTCCCCTATGGAGAAAACAAATGGGATTTTTACTTCTGGAACCACGACTGTTGCGCTATTGTAGTCTTATATTGAGGACATCTTAGTTTCTTAGTGATGAGTGTTGCATGGGAAAATCTGATTTAGTTAAACATGTTTCCTACAAAATCAGTGAAGATGGGTATGATTTTATACAATTTAATAGTAAAATGTGACCCTGGACCACAAAACCAGTCATAAGTAGCACGGGTATATTTGTAGCAATAGCCAACGATATATTGTTTGGGTCAAAATTATCAATTTGTTTTCTTTTATTGCAAAAATCATTAGGATATTAAGTAGAGATCTTGTTCCATGAAGACATTTTGTAAAGTTCCTACTGTAAATATATATCAAAACTTAATTTTTGCTTGGTAATATTCATTGCTAAGAACTTCATTCTTCATTTGGACAACTTTAAAGGGTCACAAATGAGTGTTAGATACCATAATGTTGCCAATGGTTTGGAGAGTAACAAAAAGTTTTTTTTGTTTTTTTTTTGGAAGGCAAATGTATATTTCTTTAGCATAATACACAGTGATGAATCATTGGAGACCAGGAACATGTGTTAGGAAAGTAAAAAGGATTTTGATTTTGTTTGGCTTCACTGTGAGAAACAATACTGTATTTTAATTGCTAAAAGTTAACATTTACATTCTTTTCAAATCGTTACAATACTTGAATCAAATGATTTCTGTGTTTTGTCTCTGCAGACGTTCGAAGGACATGATGCCTCTGTGCTAAAGATCATATTTGTCAGTCGAGGCACTCAACTAGTGTCTAGGTAGGTTATCTGTTGCCTTACATTTTCTGACTACAGTATACACGGACTACGTTCAGCTATGTAAGCTTTTACTTTCATTGTAATGGGAATGTTTGCAGATATTTATGATGCTTATTGCTTTTACAGCAGTTCAAATTCTTTTCCTAATGAGCTGAATCTATTTCTCTGTCACTCTTTAGTGGTTCTGATGGACTTGTGAAGTTGTGGACCATAAAAACCAACGAGTGCGTGAAAACATTTGATGCTCACCAGGACAAAGTGTGGGCTCTGCATGGCAGCCGCAAAGACGACCTGATAGTGACGGGATCAGCCGATTCCCTGATTACACTGTGGAAGGTCAGTCCACCTGACGTATCCTGTGCAGTCAGTTTCAGCTCAGACATGTGCAGCAACGGGAATGTGAAATGGAACAATGCAAACTGTGTTTTGTGCTGCATATTTGCACGTGTGAAACAGGCAATCATTAATATTTCCCTTAGCAAGAGAAAAAGGCCATTGTTTTACACTGTGGCAATGCTATTTATAATAAATACATTTGACTTCCTTATTCCTGGATTCTTATGTACTGCTGTTCAAGCATTTATCCTCCACTTATGTTAAGTACACAATCCATACTTTTAATCTATCTATTATTCAAAGAATTCTGAGGAAAAGTTAAAGGTCAAAGTTAAAAAAAAATAAAGCAACATTTTCAACACTGATGATAAGAAATAATACTTTTGAGCAGCCTTTTTCAAAAACATTAATTTAAAAAAAAAACTGAACTAAAACTATTGAATAGTAACGTATTTCTCAGTGAAGCAAAATTCTGACAAAGATTTCTAAAAAAAAATTTCATTCAGGAGAACTTTTTTGTTTTTGATTGGACATTGAAATTGACATTATTTTGCCACACCAGCAGAAAAAGTGATTTCAGAGAAAGATAATGATTTTCTTCTTTTTAATAAAGTGTGGGCAGTAAATCATAATAAAGCAGAAGTGTAGGCCGTGTTTATGATTTGCCTAGAAATGGGATGTTGTCTGACTAACTTCCACAGTATTTTTTGTGGCCAACTAGATCAACGGATGTTTTTCTGGCAGTGCATTTCTGTATGAAACACGGTGATATTTCCACACTGAATACTAGGGCTGCCCTCGACTAAAGGTTTTCCTGGTCGACTAGTAGCCACCTAAATCATAATAATGAGCCTTTAATTGCCTACATAGCTTAATAAGCACTCAAGCACACACAAAAAAATTAAAGAGGCTGCATTAACATTTTAATAATTTATTGTTAAACTAGTGCTTTCTTTGTTTTCGGCTTAAGAGACCATAAAGTCGGCAACACTCTTCATCTACACACTAGTGATGCATCTGTATGAATGTTTCATACTGATTACATAATTTGAGAGTATCTGTTTTGTATTTGAATTGGTTTATTTAAAAGTAGACATTTCACTCACTGTAGATATATTTTTCATGTCTGTAAGGTTTTGAAGTTTTGTGCTGAAGTTCACAGAGAAAGAGATGGCAGAAAACGCATCCTGTTTGCTTTTGTTATTTTACAAAAACACAACGTTTCGTTGTTATTGTGAGTTCACAAAAAATAGAATCCTTACAGATTTGAAAGATCTATTGCTTTTATCTGTATGATCAAAAATGACTGAGTATTTCTAAGTGCAAGTGAGCGCACCAGCTTCCACACTCGCGCAGACATTTGATTAGCGCACGTTTTCTAGGTTAACATTAGATTGAGCGGCCATGTAAAGTTGCTACTACTTTCATCTTCTAGATGAAAAGCCATATTTGAGGTAAATGAATTATCAGAAATTATCTGTCCATCAAGGGCTGCGTGACTTTGCCACTTCTTGTGGAATTTTTTTTTTTCTGCGACTAATAAAATTTTGGTCAACCAAGCCTCGTTGACTAAAGGTTATTCAACTATTAGTTTTGTGCTCAAGTTCACAGAGACCGAGACGGCAGAAAACGCATCCTGTTTGCTTTCGTTATTTTACAAAAGTGCAACGTTTCATTATTCTGAGTGCACACAAATAAACGTAGAGTCTTTTATCTGTATGATCAAAAATGACGGAGTGTTTTAAGTGCAAGTGACCGCACCAGACCTGTTTGGTCAACCAAGCCTCTTCTCATTGACTAAAGGTTAGTCGACTTTAGGGGGCAGCCGTACTGAATCCATATGCATATGTGATTTAATGCTGTCTTTAGGCTTTGGTCCTAGTCCTAATGACATTGACGTATGTTGAAAAGTTGTCTAATGAGTGCTAGTGCTTACAACACCAGTCTATGTGACATAATGATTCTTCTTTTATAGTTGCATATAGAACATATGAATGGAATTTCACAACTGGATGAACATTTAATACATAATTCTTAAATTACATAATTACATGACCAAAAGTATGTGCACACCTTCTGTTAATTAACAATCTGGTAACACTTTCCTTGAAGGGGTGTGCTTAAGACTGACATGACACCTTCGTAATCATGACATGACACATGTCATGAATATGAAGGAGGTTTTATGCATGTTTATGATAACTGTCATTAAGTGTCATTCGCTCAGTTATGTGTTAATACTCTGTCAAATAATTTTATAACAGCATCATGAATATTTTTCATTTCATAATGTTTTTTTTTTTTTTTTAAGTTTTCTCCAACAGAAGGTCAGATAATAGACTATTTCAAATGTCGTAAAAAAGATGAACAGGTGTTAGAGAAATAAAATCAATCATCCAATAATAATTAAATGGATAAAATAGTATTTTATTGCATTTGCAGAGCGATTCACCCATGGTTGTTGTGTATTATTGTTGTTATTATTATTATTATTACTATCACTGGAATCCATTCCTCTTGAACAGTTAATAGGCTGATCCTTCTTATCTGGCCTGATAACAAATAATTGTCGCAACAGGTGCAAATGCATTTTTATTTCTTAATGTTTTTCCATTTTCATCATTTTATTTCCTTACAACAAAAGAGTGGTTCACTTTCATATTTTTCTGAACAAAAGCTGCCATATACATATAGTATATAACATATATTGCTGTCATATAGTACAACATTGTCTTGGTAATGTCAAGTTGTCATGATAAAGACACTGACAGGTTATGATGTTTCGGTTTATGTCGAGATGTCATGACAAAGGCATCTCAAACAATGTCATCTTTGCATTAAAAATGACATAACTGAGCGAATGACACTTGTCATAAACATGCATAAAACCTCTTTCATTTTCATAACGTGGCTTGTCACGATTATGAAGGTGTCGTGTCAGTCTTATGCACACCCCTTCGAGTAAAGTGTTACCAACAATCTTTTTAGGCTACTCCTAATGCTGTGTGAAACTGCATACTGATCTATAGTGTCATGGTATACAAATAATAATTTTCATTCCAGCAAAAAAAAATTCTATTCATTGGTTATGATTGCTGTTTTTGTTTCTATTGTCTATACGTGTTTTCCAGTATCAGTGCATTTGTTTGTTTGTATTTCTCAGTGTCTTTCTCTTCTGGTTAGGACGTAACTGAAGTGGAACTGGCAGAAGAGCAGGCCAAACAAGAAGAACAAGTCCTTAAGTAAGTCACTGCCCGCATTGCAGTATGTCACAGACAAATGCAGTCAGCCGTATAGACATGATTGAAGGCTGACACGACAAAACATTGGTTTTGAACCCACACATGCACATTATCACTGATTGAATTTTGGACTTTATATGGTTATATTAAGTATTAGTTTTTTAATATAAAAGGGATAAGTCATCCAAAAATGAAGCTGTCATGTTACTCCAACCCCATTAGACTTTCATTCATCTTCCAAACACAAATTAAGATTTGTTTGATAAAACCTGACACATTTCTGTCTATTAAATGTCCACCAAAGCGTTCACACTTTAAAAAGTTTATAAAGAAGTAAAAGAAATCCATATGAAGTCTTATCAGACGTGATCACTTTATGTGAAAAACAGCTTTTCAGTGATCAAATAGAGCACAACAAATTTATATTGATTTTTATTTATTGATGTATCACATCTTAATGAAGTTTTTGAAGCTTTAAAATTTTGGTGTAATGAACCTTCGATGCAAGGACAGAAATTTCTCATATTTTATTAAAAATATAGGTGTTTCGAAAGTCTAAAGTCTTATTAGTTTTAAATGACACGAAGGTGAGAAAATGATGACTGACTTTTGATTTTTGAACTATCCTTTTAACATAGTCCTTTTAATATAGTTTTTGAAATGATTGCCTTACTATTGTCTGTTATTTCAAGAAAAAAAGTTTCTCCAACATGTAGTTTGAGTGTTTATATATTTTGTTGCCTCTTTACAGGCAGCAGGAACTGTTGGATGATGAAAAAACAATGGATAAAATGTTAAAGTCAAGATGGTCTAATTTAATTTATTTCGCCACTGTAAATACCTTAGAAAAATATACTGAGTTTACCTTTAATTTTCTCTTTCATACAAAAGTATTTCAGTATTATCATAAAACCGTGTGACCAGTATCATGTGTTGTGATGTTCTTTTGCAGATTACATTTTGATCATAGTAAATTTGATTATAGTCTCAAACATGTAGTTTGAGTTTTAATATTTTTTGTGGCGTCTTCACAGGCAGCAGGAACTGTCAAATTTACTTCATGAGAAGAAATATCTGAAGGCTCTGGGAATCGCTATCTCTCTGGATCAGCCGCACACTGCATTACGAGTTATCCGAGGTACTTTTTCTTTCATTTCTCTCCATTAATGAGTCAACACACCTGCTTTACTTTCCAACCGCATTTGTTTTGAATGGGCACATTGATTGTTAGATTAAAAAAAATGTGGCTTGTAGAGCCATTTTTTTTTACTCCATGATGTTTATTCACCCTCAGGCTTATGATTGTGTAAGATTATGTTTGATAAATACTTTCTCATTGTCTTGTATTAAAATTATGTTTTAACATGTGTAAACACTGTATGACAGATGTATTCTACTGCACTTAATCAGAAATTCCAGCGACAACTGGTCAAACCATCAACAATGATGAAATCCTAATGAATGGACCTATTTAAAGAAAACAAATCCTGTTATTTTCTTTTAATACATTCATATGTTGTCCAAATATAATCATCTTGTGTATGTATGTATGTATGTGTATATATATGTTCGGCTGTAAATGATCACAACGTGCTGATATACACCCATATCTCATGGTGATATTGCGTTTATACAACAGTTTGACGGCACAAGTGTGTAAATACATAAGAAACAACAACAGTGTCTTTAAAAACCCTCTTCTGTGCAGAAATACTTCCCTTTGCCACAGATTCAAATCTCAGTTTGACAGTTGAACAGCTGAGCCCAAGCCTCCGTTACTAATTTGAAAGCGTCACTTTAGAACTAATAACGAAGGAACATTGAATTGCCTTTTTAAAGGTTAATGTATTACTGTATTAAAAGCTCATTGTATTGTGTAGAATATTATGAGAGAGAGATGGACTAAGTGAGTGCGAATACCTGCATCTGATACAGCATTCATCCTTCAGCTCAATTTCATATTCCAAAAAAGACATTAGTTTGAATGTCTGCTGAGGAAAGCTATATCTTTGTCGTATTATCCTTTCATCTGTTAAGGGTGATTTATGCTGAAGGCACTGTTCAGTGCATTTGTTGGCTAATTTGTTGGGGGAATAATTGAACTAAAATCACCATCACACACACACCGTTTCCCAACACTAAATACTGTTATTATCATCACACTCCTCTTAGCCAAACAGATTTAAGGACCAGAAAGAACTGTTGTATACATATATACAAAATTGTGGTCAAAAGTATACGTAAACCCTGCAGAATCTGCAGAAGTTAATTTGACCAAAATAAAGAGACCATAATGCAAAATGCATGTTATTTACTTTTTTTTTATTTTTTTTTTTATTTAGTACTGTACTCAATAAGATATTTTAAGACTCAACCATATGTAAACTTGTGAACAGGTCCATTGTCATAATTTAATAAGTATGTTTTGTAAAATGTTATTCAGGACAGTTATATATATATATATATATATATATATATATATATATATATATATATATATATATATATATATGTGTATATGTGTGTGTATGCATGTATATACATGTATATATGTATATGTATATGTATGTATATATGTATATGTATGTGTGTGTGTGTGTGTATATATATATATATAATATATATATGTATGTGTGTGTGTATTTTAGATTACCCTTTTTATTTTGGTAAAATATTTCACATTTGGCAAATTCTGCAAATAGTATGTAAACATTTGACCACAATGTAATATAAATTATATATTATGAATGATTTATATATGGATTATTGTATACATTGCCTTTATGTCCCTTAAATTAACTTTTTTTTAAATAATGTTAAAGTAAAGATTAGTTATGTACATTTTATTTCTACACTCTAAATGCCTTAGAAAGTAGACTGAGTTTAACTATAAATTACTTTCAAATAAGAAAATACTTATTTGTTCTCATGTCCCCAAAAATTCTATTAACTATGTTACTAAACAAAACACCTCCCAGAAAACATAAAAATGGTTTGTCATGAGACCATGTGACAAGCACCATCTGATGTGGTTTACTTTTGCAGCAGACATTTTGAACAAATTATGGTAAATGTCTTATTCATTTTTTTTTTTTTTTCTGTGTTTGGTCTCAGTAATCTGTTTTCAAGGATTATATTAATGACCTGTCAACTATTTTGATGAATTTAATTCGAATAAATGTTAGCATTTGAGGTTAACAAAGTAAATAACATTTGGTTAGCCAAACAAGGCCTGCCATTGAAATTATGAGTCAAAATGGTGACATTATCAACTGTTATCTGTCAACTCGTACATTTTTTCCAAAATGGCTTTAATGGTTAAGGTTGGCAACTAGCAGACAAATTACACTGACCAATACTTGTTTTATTGAATAAAATATATTGATTTTGCCCTATTTTTACCTGGTGTTAATTGCACCCTAAATTATAGAATGACTTGTATATATTTTAAATAATGTATAAATAATTTATAACATTAAGACATTAAGACATTCATATTCACAGTAAAACATTAGTTTGAATGTCCGATGAGGAAAGCAATATCTTTGTCGTACAATCCTTTCGTCTGTTAAGGGTGATTTCCCATGACTGCGCTGCTCAGTGCCTTTGTTGGCTGCGCTTACAATGTGTTGTTGAAAGTGAACATAACTTCCTTGTTTACAGCTGAAACCAATACTTGTTTTATTGAGGAAAAAGTTTTATTGACCCTATTTTTACCTGGTGTTAATTTCACCTTAAATTATAGAATGACTCATGTATATATTATAAATGTGGTATAAATGATTTAACATTAAAACATTATTTTATATTACAAAAACAAATTTTGAAGTGAATTAATCATGATGTTTCTTTTCTTTAATCTTCAACAGAAATTCGCCAGCAGGAGAATGGGCCACAGGAGCTAGAAAAGACTCTCCTAAAACTCCGTCAGGATCAGAAAGGTACAAGTCTTGTGATGATACACTGCATTAGGTCTCCAGGTTCATTTTATTTGCATTGCCTGATTGTGTGACTGTATGTCTTGTTCAGAGTCGGTGCTGCGATACTCTGTGGTGTGGAACACTAACTCACGCAGCTGTCTGGACGCCCAAGCCGTCCTGCAGGTCCTGCTCACGCACCTGAGCCCAGAGGAAATCCTGCAGTATCAAGGCGCTCGTACTCATCTTGAGGGCCTCATACCGTACACAGGTGGGTTATCGTTTTCATTTCAAATCCGTTCGCCCATTTCATGTTTTTGTGTATGGAATTATGCATGGATTTTAAGTGTTTTCATATTTTTCAGTATGTAATAATGCATGTATTTTTAAGTGATGTGTGGACTCCAGAAAGACCAGCAGTGCTCTTGGGCATAGCTAATGGGCATCCAAATAAAACAAATAAATAAACCCATGAAACCCACAAAAAAAACATCTGCATAAACAAATGTTTAGAGTTTCTAGCAATTGCATTGAAAATGGCAATATAAATATGATTGTTTCTCATTTGCAGAGAGACACATGCAGCGGATTGGCCGTCTTCTGCAGTCCTCAATGTTTCTGGATTACATGTGGCAGAAAATGCGTATTACAGGTGGTAAAGACAGGTAAAATCAAGGTTCCTAAAACTTCCTGGTTGTATATTCATTAAAATAATGGTGTTTGCTAAAGGAAAGCATCAGTGTTACAGGTGCTCATGATTAATGATCTGAACAACCATAATCTTTGGTGCAAAACAATTCCTTTATGTTTGTGCGATAAAAATAAATGATGCAACAGCCTGGCAAACATCTTACAAAGTCAGAGATCCCAGTCAGATTTGCTTGGGCAAGCACTACTTGTTCTTGCTAGATAGCAAATATATAAAGCTAAATATGGTTGTAAAAGCTTTTACTCAAATAGATGCCCACTACAGTAAAATGTGTCACATACAAAATTAAATTATTTGTAAAGTTGTTTATTTCCTGTGTGACCTGTCTACAGTTCTGTAGAAATATATGAGTCACCGCTTATTTTCAGGAAGTGGGTTTAAATAAATACAGTGCACCCAGATTTCCTTTTAACAAATGTTAAACATTTCTTTCACCTATTAAAAATTTACTAAATAAACATCTTGAGTTTTTACTTGCTAATATCATCATTGGCTTGCTCACTTTGAAGTATGTCAAGTAGTAAAGCTGTGTGAAGCTGCTTGCAAACATTTCAGTTTCTTTAATTGTTGATGATGTAAACATTCAGAAAATGAAGAATGCCCAAAGTTAAAATATGCTTTCAGGTTAACACCAAAGTAGATTAGTGACCAAAGCAGACAACATGCATTTGAAATCTGAATGAAGCACACTAATATGTGATTATAATATAATACAAAACAATATGATTCATGCACTAAATCAGCAGAAACTCTTGTACAGTATGCATATTTTTGAAAGGTCAGAACAGACGTCAGAACAGACGTCAGAACAGACATCTTGTGTTACTCATTGTCAGTGGACACGCACCATTAAACCAGTAAAAATCAACCCTTAAATTGCCCCAGGTATTGTGAAAATATTAGTTTTATGACAGGACAAATATGGTGGATGTTCATAAACTTTTATACGTACACTACTGTTCAAAAGTTTTGGTAATACATTAATACTTAATTTTTTTTTTATTTATTTTTTTTTTTAATTAATACTTTTATTTAGGAAAGTTGCAATAAATTGCTCAAAACTGACAGTAAAGACATTTATAATGTTACAAACATTTTCTGTTTCAACTCCATAAACACATTAAAAATTGAAAATACAACATTGATAATTGACCACATGTGGCGTGGTGTGAGGTGTCAGTGGCACACACAAAGTTTGGTGTCAGTATGTCAAAGCTTCGCAGAGATATAGCCCCAGACGCAGTTTGGCATGATTCCAGCAAATTCTTTGATGCGTTAAGCGTTTTGTATATCGACACAAAATCCATAACTTATTGCCAGCATGGTCTAAAGATCTAGGAGGAGTATGAAAAAGTAGGTTTTCAACATAAATCAAAATGGCAGACAGGAAGTTTGACTGACTATGGCAAAATTAGTATATATGTTCTCAGCATGACCCAAAGAATATATTAAGATCAGTTTCAGTTTAAATAGGCCAATTTAGTCAAAATTTATAACCTTTTTTTGTAAATTCCATTATAATTTTTGGCCACAAGGTAGTATTGCCCTCAAACTTTTTGAGTACTGTCAGAGCATGGTGCCAAACAAACAAAACACCAGTGCGTTCATAAAATATAGAATTTTATGACAAAATCCAAAATGGCTGACGCCCAAAATAGCTGACATGGGAAAATGTGATGTGATTTTTGGCCAAACCATTAAGAAGTTATAAGCAAAAGCATTATTCGAGAACAGTTTGACTTACCAACTTGAATCCCACAACTTTTTGCCAGCATGGTCTGAAAATGATCTGAGCCCATTTTGGTGAAAATCAGAGAAATCGTCTAGGATGAGTTTGAAAAAGTAGGTTTTCGAACTATTAAAAATAGCAGAAAAACGTAACCTTACAATTTCTACATTTTGGTGTCCATTTGACTCGGCATGAGCTATGGCTGTCAAAGGATTAACAGTTGGTGGCGCTAGAGGGATTGACTTAGAGGCTCCAAATTTGCTGTGGTGACAGCTCTGACTGTCCTCTGTCTGTGTGCCAAATTTCACAACGTTCCCGCAAGCGGTTCTATGGCCTGCCATAGACTCGAGCAGAAGAAATGGAAACTGTAAAATAATAACCTTTGGTGCTTGGCCCCTAAATATTCTAAATTGAAAACAGTTATTTCCGTTTATACTGTATTTATTTGATCAAATAATGCAGTTTTTATGAGCATAAGAGACCTTAGCAAAAACAAACAAAAAAATCTTACCGACCCCAAACTTTTGAACAGCAGTGTATGTGTGGTTTCCCTGTCATTTATTTTAAAGTTTTTCATTACATCACCTATTTATCTGTTTTTCTCTAGTGTGAACTTGGATGAGGATGATGATAGTGTTGATGAGATGGACACCAGCCCTCAATCCATCTTCTTCATAAGCAAGCAACCAGGGGACATGACAGAGATTCACGTACGTGAGCGGAAACAAGAAGATGAAGAGGAAGATCCAGAGGGTTCAGAAGAAAAAGAGGAGCTTCTTGATGAAGATGAAAGCGTCAGCAAATCTAAAAGCGCTCATGTTATCGGCAAGAAACAGAACGGTGTGAACACTGTCGTAGATGGAGGTCAGGTGTCCAGTGAAGAGAGTGAAGATGAGGAGGAAGTCATGGAAATTACAACCAAGTCTCTTCCTAATGAATCTACGGTTTTTGACCCCTCCAAAACAGCAAATATAAGGTGATTGGCCGCTGTAGCTGTCAATCATAAGTCTTTTTTTATTCAATATTGTTTGTTGAATTAATGGACTACTTGTGATCTTTCTGGATATTGTATACACAGTGTCGCTTTGGCATAAACAGGGCTTTCCTGTTTGTGTCACCACAATTTTTTATGTAGTTGTTTTGTTATTCCTCAAAATAATGTTCATATCTATTGGAGTAGAAGAATAAATTTTATTCCCCTTGACGTGTTGGAAATTGTGTTTGGCTTAGAGGAATATTCTTTAAGTTAAAGGAGAAGTCCACTTCCAGAACAACAATTTACAGATAATGTACCCCTTTGTCATCCAAGATGTTCATGTCTTTCTTTCTTTAGTCATAAAGAAATAATGTTTTTTGAGCAAAACATTTCAGGATTTTTCTCCATATAATGGACTGATATGGTGCCCCGAGTTTGAACTTCCAGTCGATCCCAACCGAGGAAGAAGGGTCTTATTTAGCGAAATGATCGGTTATTTTCATAAAAATAATACAATTTCTATACTTTTTAATGCCAAACGCTCGTCTTGTCTTGCTCTTCCTGACCTGTTTTTTTCCGGTTCGTGACAGTTAGGGTATGTCTCAAAACTCCCATCTCATGCTCTCTCTCATCCTATATCGCTGTTTTACCTTTTTTGTTAAGGGTGTTTGATCTTCTTTGCATGTTCACGTTGCAAAGACTGTGTCTTGATTTTTGAAGTTGTGGGAGAAAACATGATTGGAGTTTTTCGACATACCCTAACCGAATACACAGAGTTCAGGGAGAGCAAGACAAGACAAGTGTTTGAGATTAAAAAGTATTTAAATTGTATTATTTTTATGATCGTTTCGCTAGATAAGATTCTTCTTCCTCTGCTGGGATCGTTTACCATCACATTTGGGATCGTTTGAAGCCGCATTTAAACTGCATTTTGGAAGTTCAAAATCGGGGCACCATATCAGTCCATTATATAGAGAAAAATGCTGAAATGTTTTTCTCAAAAAACATAATTTCTTTACAACTGAAGAAAGAAAGACACGATCATGGATAACAAGGGGGTGAGTACATTATCTGTAAATTGATGTTCTGGAAGTGGACTTCTCTTTTAAATAAGTGTTTTCAGTGATAATCAACAATGTCACCATCCACAGAACTTGTAATGAACCCGGAACATTCTTTTATTATCTGACTCTTACAGTATCACAAAACTCTAGCCCTGTTCAAACAACCATTTCAAAAAACACTTTCATGGCTTTTTACCTGTTTCGGTTTTCATGAAACGTTCAGCATCTTGTGTAAGCAGTGAGTCATGGCTGCTTAAAACAGCATTGAATGTTGGACATCTCAGATTGCCGTAAGCTTTGGATACTCCGAGCGCATCTGTGATGCACAACTTGAGTTGAAAGAATGCAGGGTGTATACGTTGTATCTCCTTTTTGACCAATTACCATCTGAACCTGTTCTTTCTCAAGTTGATCTTGATGTTTGCATAATGTCATGTTTAAAAATCCCAGCTATGTTTAGACATTTTGTCTGTCCGCTAAGAGATAACGTGACATTATACTATTACAGTGAATCGGAACATACCGTACCATCATGCAAGATTTTAGACCAATAAGATTTCACTTTGAAGCGCAGCTTTTTAAGAGTGGGTGTGGCCTCATCCGCATCCAGCTATTTTTACCTATTCAAAACAGCTCATTTTGCTGCGTAATATTACAGTTTGGTGTTTTACACCAAATTATTTGAATGTATTATCTTAATTATGAACACTGGTTTGTAGTACAAACAGTTTTACCATTTACTGCGCATTGTTTTTCTTCTTGTTGTTTCCCTATAGCAGCTAATGAACTGGAAATTTCACGCATAAGCTTACTTCTCATGTTGAAAATAAGGTGGATAACATGTTGCTTTTGTTGCTGTCATATCTGGTTATGCAAAAACAGATTTCGTTTTAGTGTCTAATTAGAACACTTTGTAGTTTTGCTTGTTGACCTTTTTTTTTTTTTTAATTTATTAATTTACTCTTCAGTAGGCATATCCCATGCACTAAAATATTGGTTTTAGAAATGAGTGGTAAGTGAAATACTAATGCAAAAATTCAAACCAGCTCTTTTAAATATGCCAGTGGTGTCCAATGCTGCTCTTTGAAGTCCAGCATCCTGGAAAAAGTCTGCAAAACAGTTGCCCTGCAGGAGCAAGGGTTTAAGCTCGGGTTTAAGCAATAGAAATAATAGCAATTAATTTAAAACAGGAATAGCTTGGTGAGCTACTTTTCTGCTGATTTCACTTCCAACCCTTCTTCAACACCTGCGTCACATTTAGATTTAAGCATCTGGCTGGATGCTTTTATCCAAAGCAGCCTGAAGTATTTTTTAGTCGTTCATGCCGAACTGCACTCACTGAGATACAGGAATAATTAGCTTGTTTAGGTTAGATTGATTGAGCTGAAGCTAAGGATTGGAGATCTCTGACTTGAGGTTGGGCATTGGTCCTTAAAGGCACAATATGAAAGATTTTTTTATTTAAACGGGAGCAGGGACATAGACAAGAATGTCTCCTAAGCGACTGAGGTGTTCTGTTGGATGTAATAATGAATATAGCAGTCGTCATTTACTCCTGATATCTGAGCTGCTAAAGACGCAGAGGATTACGTTTGTAATCTAATCATAACCATTCAAATGCATTTTCCACAGGTTAACTTCACTTGAAGTGTAGTAATGTCTACGAGCAATATGAATGCTTCTAAGCTAAATTTCAACTGTCCCAGATAAGGGTATGAATACTTATGCAATAGAATCATTTAGGTTTTATTTTGTAATAAATTTGCAAAGATGTTAAATACCTGTTTTTTTTTGTTTGTTTGTTTTTTGCTGTGCCATTATGGTGCATGGAGTGTAGATTGATGTGGTAAAAAAAAGTATTTTAAAGCAGTTTAACATGCGGCAGCGACATTAAAAAAGAGGAAAAAATGACTTATAAATGCATTGGCAAGGCACTGTAGTCCTAGTCCTCCAAACTAAAAAAGGGTAGAGGTGGTCATCTGATGTACTCATAATGACACCTTTAGCGATATCTGATCCGACGCCGTCGGTGACTCAAGTACCCTGAGTGGGCGAAAGCAAAATCACTACAAGATCTCAAATCATTTGCAGAAATGAACACTCCAGTAATGCCAGTCTTTAGGGTTAAATATTTTATTTTATATTTACAGGCAATCAACATGGGGAAAATATGCAACACGTCAACTCTGAAGAGTGTACAATGTTGAAGTATAACATATGTCAGGATATACAATGCATATAAGGCACAAGTAATGTTTTCCACTATGGAAAAAGTTTTTTCTTCAAAGATGAAAAATTAGAAAAGACACAGATCTTAGATAAATATGCTGTAGAGGATTGTAAAAGATTTATAGGCTGTGTCAATCATTATCTTTTCTTCAGTAAAAGATCATCAACTCTCATCTGATCCAAAGAGCAGTTTTTCTAGAAACATGTAGACCTCATTATAACATACGTAATAGTTAGTTTCAAGAATAAGATCTAAACATAGTTCTAGTAGAGTAAATGTGTACAAGAATCTCCACTAAACCTCCAAAATAAGCAGGTGGACATTAATGCTTGTCTGTGCCTGAGCTCAAAGATGAACTCCTATCGTCCTAATTAGTTCTCTGCAGGTGTTTGCGTGTGACGGTGGTGCAGCGTTTGAGTATCTCCTGAGCATGGGGTCTGGGTGGTATCTTGGGGGTGGAGGGCATCTTGTTGAGACTAGGGTCTGATCTGCTTCCTATCATCTTGCCTTCTCCAGCACTTTGAGGGCTCAGGCTGCCAGAAGAGTTAGGCGTAGGGGTGCGACTCCGGCGTAATTGTGAATCGCTCCCGGAGAAGCTGCTGTCGTCGCTGAACTCTTCGCTGTCGTCGCTTAGGCTGCTTTGCTGACCGTTCTCGGCGAACTCCACTCGGACTGACGGTGGAGTCAGTCGTGTTGTACGGGCATCCGGAAGTCTGCTCATTGATCGTGACATCTGCTTATCTTTAGGGTCCAGGGTGCTTCCCGGAGGTCCCAAGTTGCCCTGGGATCGGCTAAGCTCACGGCTGGAGACCTGCAGGAAATTTTCTCCAGGACGTTGAAGCTGTGCCAAGTCAAGAGTGGAGCTGCTTATCTCCCGCTTAGCGGGCATCAGGTTCATCCGTGGGTTGTTGTATGGTTGCAGGTACATAGATGGAACAAAGCCCGCCCTTCGATTGTACCTGAGCAACAGACAAAGACAGCTCTCAATCATTGAAGAATAATCTGGTAACATTAGAGCTTATATCAAATCACTGGGTGATCAGTTTCATTCTTTGAAAGTGAACAGGGAAGAAATGTGATCTGCACAAACTGCCAAAACTAGTCTGTAAAAATGAGGATGTAAAGCAAGTGCCAAGTTTGTTTCTGACAAATGAGCAGGTAAAGATTTCCTGCCCGTTAGATAAATGCTGTGTCATCTGCTCATTTTGGTCAGTAAAATGAAATTGAGACTTACCTCACTATCCACCAGCCGTTGTCAGACTTCTGCAACACCTCCACCACATACCCGATCTCAACTGATAGTTCATCACTGTTCGTGGCTTTGTAACTTTTGGTGGCAACATAGAAAACACCTGACGAATGGAAAAGTAAGATTTGGTTAAGAACAACCTGGTCAACAAATCAATACATTCCCACATGGGTTTCATGTCCTGTTCCTAGATGGCCACTATCCTGCAAAGTTTAGCTCCAATCCTTATCAAACACACCTGGACCAGGAAATCAAGGTCTTCAGGATTACTAGAAACGTCCAAATTTGTTGGAACAAGTTGGGTTTGAACTTTGCAGGACGTTGGCCCTTCACAAGCAGTAATGTTGCTATTGATTTGTGCATTCACATTGATTTGCAACAACAAAATGACCAAAATTCATTCATTTTCAAAGTGATATAATTAGGTTGGTTTCCATTCTGGCTGATTCGAAAACACAAGAATGTGAAACATTCACTGTGTGCCCAAACCGGTTTATTTGCAAATAAATGCAGCCAGGACACATTAGAAATCAACAAACTAATACTTACTTCCAGCATCCATCATATCAGGACCATCATCATCCATCTCAGCTCTCTGTAGGTACGGAGCAGGAAACCAAGCGAGATGTTTGGCTTCATTTTCCACCAGCCACCATCCTGAGGAGACAAAGTAGGGTCAGGAAACATTGAAAGAACCTCTGACTTTGTGCTTCTGTGTAGTTTGGCAAACAATTCAAAGACCAGTTCTCACCTTTTTGGTCCTTAATGAGCACATCCACAATCTCATCCACCTCAACCTTGAAGGGCTGATTCTTGGTGTCCTTGGTCTCAAAAGTAGCTATGCATCGGTATGCTTCGGTAACAAAGGGTTGAGTAACGTTGTTCATTCCAACATTACCGTTGCCCATAGAGGCGTCTGATGGCATGATCACGATACTGACGAACAAAACAGAATCTTTAATTAGGTTCTGTTTCAGAGACTTTCTATAGTGAAAATTCTACAACATTTATTTTCTACTCTGCTTGTTTTTGCACCATCTGCTTACCTGTTTTTTGCAAATTCAGAATCGAGGTCCTGGGGTTTGGGAAGCAGGAACTGGAGGAGCTCTGAGCTATGGCAGATACGGGGATCGCTCTTCAACAGTTCACTGCAGTATTCGTTCAGAGCCTTAAGTCTGAGCACCGATTTACTTGGGCTCCACTTTTGCATGTTCTTCTGCACTCGTGCAGCTGCAGATAGATTTTTTAAAATATATTACTTCACGATAAGGGCTGCACTTACTACTCGTTTAAGGAGCAACTGCCAGAGTGTTTACCTTTAAATTTGGGAACAATCCTTCCTGACCTTTTAATGGGGTTTGAAGGAGGGAACTTCTTCTTGAGTTGTCTCTACAGTAGAAAGCATGTAGATGTTATTCTACTTATAAAAACTTATTCTTGCTTCTACTTACGAATGAAGTCAATATATGTGACATTGGAACACGAAACCAGTCTGAAGTAGCACGGGTATATTTGTAGCAATAGCCAACAAAACATTGTATGGGTCAAAATTATCATTTTTTCTTTTATGCCATTAATATTAGGATATTAAGTAAAGATCATGTTCCATGAAGATATTTTGTAAATTTCCTACCGTAAATATACCAAAGCTTAATTTTTGATTAGTAATATGCATTGCTAAGAACTTTAAAGGCGATTTTCTCAATATTTTGATTTTTTTGCACCCTTATGACTGGTTTTGTGATCCAGGGTTACGTATAATAAATTATTATATGAAATGAAGAACAGACTTACATGCAGCGTCTTGAAGTCTTCAAGCGATCTGTACACAGTGATCTCATTTTGATCTGACCAGAGTACAGTAGTCATGTATAACTGGAAAGTTAAGAATTTAATTAGATACATTTCTTTTTTTTTTTAAATTACATCAGAGCTCTCAGTTTGCATTACGGTACCTCATGTTGAAATGTTTTGCGGAGCTGTTTGTAATTCCACATTATGTTATTATTACTATATTACTTATTTAGAATAATAAATTAATTCTGATAAATTAGGCTATAATATGTATTGTGTGTACAATTGGTACACATTCATAACCATCATCAAAAATCGAATTTAAAACAAAGGTAATGTATCTTAAAATTGAATTTAAAAACAAATGCAAAATGGGTTAAAAAAATGTCTTACTTTAGCAACTTCTTTCTGCATCACTCCAACAAGGTGAATAGTGACGGGATATCTTTGCTCGTCCATATTGATTAGGTTGTTCTGCGGTAGATGAGTCGTGCTGTCTGGTGCTTGACTGACTGCTTTCTGATGCGCTCTGTCAATTTATTATGGCACCAGCTAGAGGCGGGAACAGATGCGCCAACGCTCCGCTGCAGTTTCACATACCGGAGAGTCCGCTCTTACATCACCAATATTCCCAAAAAAACCTGGATGAAAGACCGCGTGAGTGTCACGGATCGATCAATTGATCGTTGTATAAATAGTTTTTCTGTTTAAACGTCACTGGACGCCTGTAGTGGACTATTCTGTTGTGATTAAAAATCACTTAAAGCGGTGTGAAAACATGCCCCGCTATTGTCAACATGTGTTTGATGAACTGTACCCTGTATTTTTTACTTGGACAATAATTATGACATTTTCAGTAACGATAAACGCTATTCATTTTAAACGAATCCATTGTGAGGTGTCTGTCTAAACATAAACTGCCATTTATAAATAAACCACTGTAACAGCTAGCTTACCTGTAGATAACCTAGTCTACCTTATATCAAAGAACCACAGTAATTTTATTCCTCTACCATGGACCCAGACAGGGGCGTCGCTAGAGCTAATCATTCTGGGCTCGCGCCCCGAAAGTTTTTACTCCAGCCCCGAATGTTTTTTTTTCGTATGGCCCTATGTTTCACGGAATTTGTTAAAGTTTGAATTAGTTAATCAAAAGTTGGTCATTAAACTTAAATGAAGTCGCGATATGGACTCGTATCTGTAAATATTATGCCGCAAAATACTATTTAAATATGAATCCTGCATGTTCTGCGTGTCTTGTTATGAATGAACGGCGCGGACGCTCGCAGTGATTTCAGCGTCTGCCGTTTCACTAAATGAGGACATAAATACATTGACAACATCTCCAGAACTGCTCTGAGATTGACTTTATGAGCACTTCACTGTTTCATTTGAGTAAAACAAGTGTCAAATATACACACAGAAAGTTAAACGTATTCACGGCAACCCGTCAAAGTAGAAGTTTAATTTTATTAATCGTTCAGTATAATTTACGTGCCCACTACTACTACTACTATTAATTTATAAAATGTATAAAATTTTTTCACGTTTTAAATTTTAATAGTAAATCCCCTTTATTTGTCAAAAATAAAATACAATTTTCATGAAAAGATCAATTAAATTAATATTTTATACCTTCATTTGATAACCAGAAAAATACAGAACATATTTGGTAACAATAAAACGTAAAGTGAGAAAAAATAAAACATTTTATAGGGTCCTAAACATGTCGTTTTTCTTAACTTTTGATAAATTGTAGATTTAAGATTCATGGTTTTAATTAATTACACATGATTAATTACATTTTGATTAGTACAATTAAATTTAATCATTAAAAATAAATCCAGAAAAATGAAAACAGAAAACAGAATTTGAAAAAAAAATATTTTTATAATGTTATAATTTTGTTATAATACTTTGATATGTTTGCTATTTGCAGTGTTCACCAGCCCTGGATGTTTCAAAATCCTAGAAACGCCCCTGGTCCCAGATAGCACACGTAGGTCTGCAAGATGTCGGTTAAAAATCACTTGATCTGGAAAGCATCTGCTGTGTACAAACATCTGGCAAACGTCTGTAAGATGTCAGTTTTACATACTTTCTAAATTATAAACATCTTAAAGACATCTAATACATGTCTCCGAGATGTATGTGTGCTGTCAGGGTAACATATAATAGCACACGCACTTCACGGAGACGTCTGTTTGACGTTTGCATTTACATCTGGAAGACGTATTTTTTGTTTGCTCATCTGCAATACGTCTATAGGACGTTTCCTATCAGATGTCAAATAGACGTCTGTTAGATGTCTTTAAGATGTTCATGATTTAGAATGTATGTAAAACTGACATCTTACAGACGTCTGTCAGATGTTTGTGCACAGCAGATGCTTTCCAGATCAAGTAATCTTTAACTGACATCTTGCAGATGTACATGTGCTATCTGGGTGTATTTGAATGTGCTTAAACAACCATTCTGATTAGCATTACACCATAAAAATGTTTTTTTCATATATTGTTTACACAAAAATGAAGGTTTATCATTTATTCACCCTCATGCTGTTAGGAATTTCTTTATTCTGTTGAACACAAAAGAAGATATTTTGAAGAATATGGATAATATGGGTAATAAAACTGCCATTGACTAGTAGCCATTGTCTTCTGTAGTATGGAAAAGAAAATACTATGTAGGTCAATGGCTACCGTCAGCTGTTTGGTTACTAACATTTTTCAAAGTATTTTCTTTTGTGTTTAAGAAAAGAAAGAAGAAGGCTTGGAACAGCTTCATTTTAATTTTTATACAACTGCAAAATTTAGAAATTGCCAACAAACAGCAGCAAAGTCCTAATGTTAAAATTAGTTATTAACACACAATGCAATATTTTCCTCGAAAGAGTTACAATGAAAGTGGAAAGAGGAAAATACTTTAAATAGACATGCTTATGTTGCAATCAGCCATAGCAGGAAATGGAACTAGTGTATGCTAAAATTTAAGATGTGGTAGTCTAGACCGGAAAGCATTAACTATTAGCATGCTTGGAAGAAAAATGAGTTAGTACTACTAATAGCACTTCACACCAAAGCATGTGTCATAAAATAATGCTGACATATTCATAAACCAGTGGATGATGTGCTGATGTGCACGTAATACAGCAGTAAATCGTAGGCATTCCAGGAAAGAGATTTAAAGAAAAAAAAAGATAAAGGATTACTGTTGGGTTATAAGTAGCTTCAAGGAAGTAGACGTAGGCAATGTTTCCTCTCACACATGTGCCCAACCTATATTTGAAACTAACACCTTTGTTCATCTTAACCTGTTTAACATTGACTATAATAAACAACTGACTGACTCACTAAAAAACCCTTCATTGCAGTACCAGACGCAGATTTTACACCGGTTTGAGATAACATAGGAATGTAGGTTTCTCTGTGCTAATCTTAGTAATTGTAAACTTCATTGCTAGTGGTATTTTGACAAATTATTGCTCATGGCTATTTGAGCAAAATCCCTAAATCTTTTCTCCCATCTCTCTCTTTTACATTTAGTCATTTAACAGACACTTTTATCCAAAGCAACTTACAAATGAGGACAATGGAAGCAATCAAATTGCCATCGCCATTTAAAGATCATGATGTACAATGAGCAATATTGTTTATTGATCGAAACAATCATTTTTTTGTTATTTCATATTGCATGAACTAATGAGAACTTTCTAAATTTATGTTCAAATTATATCAACAAACTATTAATTTGAACCAAAGTAGTTGGTTCCCATAATTGTGTGGTAAAATTATTTTCACGTTCATGTTGATACAAATAGTACTTAAAGAAAGACTATAGCGTTAAATGAAATTCTAAATAATTCATATAAACCAATACATAAAACTAATAAAATACTAAATAATAATTTTAAAAAAGTATAAAGAGCTCAACCTTATACTGTCATTGCTATTTAGTTTTTGGTCTTATTATTTTTGTATTAGTTTTCATTTTAATATTAAAGTTTTAGTAATTGTATTGTGTGTCTTTGTCAATTATATTAGTTTTTTTAATATGATAATTTTAATGAAGGTGTAGGTTTTAGTTTTGGCTTGTTTGGATTTAGTTTTATTCCTTCAGCTTAAAACAAACAAACAAACAAAAAACGAGAATAATTAGCCTTTTTTGTATATTTTATTATAATATAAAAAATATTATTTTTTTACATAAGTATATTTTATTATAATATAATAAAAATGTTATGGTTTTATTTTTATTGATAGTTAACAATAATAACTCTGCTTTATACAGACTGTACTTTATTTTATACAGACCATTCATATAACAGAAAAGAAAGTAGAACAAACCTTTTAGATACATAATAAATACAAATCATACAGTAACTGTATCTCAAAGCATCTCAAAAAAAGCATTTATACAATAAATCGTGGCAACAAATTCAAGCTCATTTTATTATTATCAATAATAAAATATGAAATATATAGCCCATAAACACACTGGAACCAGATGCATTTATTATTACTTTAAGAGTGTTTTTACTTTCCATCCTGATTATCCTTTTCTACTGTATTTCTCAACTCTTCTGGAAACAACTCATGTCATGAGTATCCTTGTGACGTTTAGACAGGCGTTTTCACATTTTCTTATAACGCATGTATAAAAGCTTTTCAATCCTTGACAGACCTGAAACTCTTTTTTTGTTTGCTGTTACACATAATACAATTATCATAAGACAAAGTGACACTGTATCATTTAGATTAGCGTCATGATCCGAATGGTTCAAGCCATTTCAACTGTAAAGTCCATGCCGTGTGAAGCAGTTCAATGTGGTTAGCAGCTACAACCACAGACAACAATATCAGAGTTTCCCAGAGATATGAATATCAAACAGAGCTGGACCATTTGCGTACTTGTGATTCTGTTAACAAATTCTTGTGAATTTTCACCTGTAGCTTTATCTCTTAGACCTTTGATTTGAGCAGCTTTTGAAACTGTGGCCTTGAATGTTGCAATCAAAAGGGACATTGGAAGGCACATTATTAATGAGTGCGTTTTCATTTTTGATGTCACGTTTCTAATGCATGATGCACAAATGGAATGTTATGTAACCTATTCATTATTGTTACTTGACTTCTTCCTTTAAGTCATTGTGAAAGGAAAGTAACTGTGGACTGGCCTCTTCCCGAAGTCCATCATTTCCTCTTGTGAATCATACTCGCTTTCACAGGAACTGTCAGTGTTGTTTGTTTTTTGACGTTAAATACATTGTAAAACCTGCAATTTGCGGGGAAATATTTTGGTGTTGTATTACTGTTGGCTTACCACTAACCACATGACATAGTTTAGTGATAAAATCAAAATTCAAATTATAGGTAATAAACATTCAGGAGCAAATTCCAAAAGACTCTGTAACAAAGGAGGACGTGGTGTAAATTCACATAAATTTAACAGTGTGGAAAAAACCTGTACAGGTGTGTTTTCTAAATACACCTCATTATCAGTTATTTTCCATAACTGTATAGTCTGCAGATAAATATATGCACTAATTTAATTAGCTTTTCCATCACAGGAATAAATTAAATTTTCAAATATATTCAAATAGAAAACTGTTATTTTAAATCATAATATTTCACAATTTTAGTTTTTTGCATTTTTGTTCAAATAAATACAGCCTTGGTGAGCATATGTACACTGTATACAGTATACTGTAAAAGCAGACCCGACCTAATCCCTTTATAATTACTTTGTAATAAAACATTTCTCTGCTTTGGGTTAATTATTTATACTTTATTGTGTGGACACACTGAATTACTCAAGAATAATTCTGTATGACTGGAATGTGCAGTACAACAAAACACATGGAAATTCTATTATGATAATAAACCATGGTTTATTGAATTTATTGAAGTAAAAGTGTAGTAACCATGTTTTTTTTTTTGTTTTTTTTTTTTGGCGTATTAATTACCACATATTGCATAACTACAGTTTTACCACAAATACCATGGTTAAACCAATGGTTAGTGTAGCAAAACCATGGTTAATTAGTGGTTAACTATGTCTGTTTGGTTTTATTTGTAGTAAAACCATGGTTAATTTTCGTAAGGGTGCTGTACCAATAAAGCATTGTGGTTGACTTGACCTTCATTTCTAACATGAATGAATATAATATGTAGCGCAATATTTTCACCCATTAAATTGGACTCAAGTTAATATGGTTACGTTCACACCGTCAGTTTTTTGGGATTGACAACCGCATACTTACAGGTGTGAGGCTCGAAATGTCCCGTTCACACAGCAGCTTGAAGCGTCTTGAATACTGTGAATACTGGGAGTCAAGCCCGTTTTCCTCACCAGTAACCATAGCAACAATTACCAAAGTAATATCAAATGCCTCGTTCAGACTGTCAACCCAAATCCGTTTTTGTCCATATCTAGATGGAATCGGATTTGAATAACTGACTGTCCACACAGTCATATCGCAACTGTTCAAATCCGATTTGTGTGTCCATAAGCGCTCTTTCGTTTTACGGAATGTGCGTTGGTTTCTATGGCAATGCCGTTGCGTTGTTATGCCAACGCTAAAATCAACAATAACTGCATTACAGTTTGCAATATAGATGCTGTCTTGTGATATGACAACGTTGCCGTCGCGTTTGATTATATTTCGTCTTCTAAAAGCAGCGGCAGAAACGCAGGAAGCTGGAATGTGCGACTTTATTCTGTGCTGCCGTCTCCGCTGGTTTCAAAACTCAAAGAGGTGCGTATACTAGCTGGATATTGTCTTTTCCCACTTGATTTGCAGTTCGCAACAACACAAGCTTGTTTCTGCAAAGACGTTTGTTATGTTTTCCACAAAAACGTCTGACGTGTTTACGTTTTACGTGGCATGAAAACGTGAAAAAGCAGAAATCCGATTTGAATAAGCTTCCAAACCACATACGAATGTAGCTCGAAACGGATTTGACCAAATCAGATTTCATGTAGTTCGTTGCTGTTCAGACCATAGACATATATAGAGAGTAGACGCCGCATCGACCGATACTCCCTACTGGGGCTGACGAGACGTGGGGCCGCCATCTTGGACCGGTCACCCGCTCCACTCAGTGTAATCTGTTTGGCAGGTGTAATGAGCTGTCAACGCATTTAATTAATCATACCTCACGGAATACCGAACTGATTTTCACGCGGTTTTTTTTGCTGCAAAGGTCATAAATGTAGCTGTGATACATGACACATGGTTTGGCGTATTTTTTATATTGATAGTGAGCTCAACAGTAATATAATGAATATCTCCGTTCCTGTGATAGTATTGGGTCTTTTAAGAGGGTCTAAAGACTTACAACATGGACTTAGTTCATTAAGCACTTCTAATGCGTTATGGTTTGTATAGTTTTATTCTATTTTCATTTGGCTGTTTATTAATTTGACATTGTTGTTCATTACTGATATTCTCCTTAATGTAGTCTTACCATGCTGTTATTATATTTTGCTTGAATTGACATTGTTTATTATTGCTGTTTTCCTCATTTTCATTGTTTATTTCATTATGCTATTGACTGAATTGACGTTGTTCATTTTTGCTATTCTCCTTATTAGCTATAATCTGACCAACATCTCAATCTGTTCCCTGTTAAATTTAAGTATTATATTGTTTTGTATTTATGTCACTTTGGACAAAAGTGCAACCATAACCATATGAGGTGTAGGCTATGATAGGAATTTTGCAAATCACACACTATAAATATGATAGAGAAGCAGAAACAGATAGTGACGGTAAAGGTATTTTAATAAGTTGAAGAAACACTATATGAATATTACATTAGAGTCTACTTGGAGTATTTCATTCTCTCTCGCTCACACACACACACACACACTAAAAACCCTGAAAAAAGACTGTTTTGCAGAGCTTTTTTCTCGTGCTCCCTTTTTGAAGTTCAAGAGAGGTGAGCTTGGCAATGTGGTGCAGCCTTATCTTATGTTCAGGCATGTTCTCTCACTTCTGCTGCTGCTACGCGATGTAATCAATTCCAGAGTATGCCCGGTTCAAGATGGCGGCCGCATTTCTCGTTTCCAGCAGCCAATGCGGCGTCTATCTCTATATATGTCTATGGTTCAGACTACCTAAATATGATCGGATTTCAATCGGATTTGCATACAAATCGGATATGGGCTGACAGTCTGAACGAGGCTAAAGATGGCGGCGTCCATAAAACCTAAAGTTTTATCACTTTCTGACATGACAAGAGTCCAGTCGAGCCGCGAATTCCTTAATCAAACCTTCATTAACCGACAGCAGCTTTTACCCAGATAGCAAGAACTTTTGGGCCAAATGTGGCCAATAGCTGGCACATATGGCTTAGATATGGCAAGGCTGAACAGATATGGGCCAGATTGTTACCATATATGTTTTGCCATACGTTTAAAATTTGCGGGAAATCATTGCTTGGTTCACAGCTCCTTTTGAGGTATATGGTCCAGATAACAACAAACACATTAGAACCAAGTAAGGTTTAGCTATGGCTGACAATAGTAAACATCGACTTCTGGCTAACATTTGGATTACACTTGGAAAACACATCAAGTTTGGCTGATGTCTGGCAGGCCACACCTCCGTTGCTACGACGACCGGGTCAATTTGACCGAAAGGCGGCAATTCCCTCACGGATTTTCCGTCACACAAGTGCTTCAGGTAAGTGATGTTTTGGCATTTTAAAGTAATTTTATTTAAATATTCATGATTATGTGTCAGCATTTGTAGTTATTAGATGTTTAGTTATTTGTTTCATTGAGAAAAGCGTCGAGTTAGATCATTTTTCTTTGTTGAATGTAGTGTTTGCGTAGCGCTCCGACAGATTCCAATAATCACGCAATCCGGGTTAATGCAAAATCACACTTTAGATAGAGATTGATTTGTGAAAACCTTTATAAAGCATTTTTTTACGTTTTCAGTGTTTTCCACTGCTCTGTGGTGTGGTAAAACATACAGGCTGTCTTGACGTAAAAGATAACAGTCGAAGCCATTAGAAAAATCATCTTACATTTCTTAAAATGGGCTTTGATGTAACGTAGTAATCCCGATTTCATAGTCCAGTTTTTTTTTTAACCATCTTAAACGATTTTCAAAAACTCAAATGATGGACAACATGTCAAACTTTCTATATAGATGTCCCAGTTAGCAGATTTCTTTTGGCCCGGATCTGGCCATAATCTACAGATAAAGTGTGGCCCAGATTAGTATTTATTCGCCGGCCCAAAATTGGCCCATATGTTTTTAACCAGAACTGAACCAAACCAGACCCATAACTCCGCCGTTCATGAGTACGTGATGCAATGCTGATAAAATACTTAGAAAACTTAAATAATTTTTGTATTTCAAGTCAAATGCTATATGCCCAGGAGTATAGCCTAGTAAATAGTGTTTGTGTGAATGTCCACAAAACTTTAAGACTTTATATTAGCAGTAGGAAAGAAAATTTTAAAGATGAAAAAGAATTCATGAGATAATCATTAATAATTTGTTGCCATTGTGTGAATAATATGTAATAAGAAAGAAGTAAGTATAGTTTGAAAATGGAACTTGATTATATAATCCAGATTACATGTATTTGGTTATCTCACACTGTTGAGCATTTTGATTCTTAGTGTAATCCTGCAGGTATACCTTTCAGGTTGTACTACTGATAATAATTATTAAATTTCTCTTCACTGTAGGTGCTGTCAGGCAGAATCCCCTCACTGGAAGGACTTCAGATAAAGACATTGAAATTAACTTTATAAAGTTAATTATAAAGCCTGCACCTGTCTGGAGAACGAGATGGTGGGAGGAAAGAGAGAATGAATAAACAACAGTGCATTGCTGACTCCATTATACAGTTTGCAGCATTACTAACACCAACACACTTTAAAGCAACTCTTCTCTTTTCAACACTTTTCTTCTCAACAATCAAGTTTAATGTTATTTGTTCTTAAAAACTGGTTCAGACTCAAATTTGTCCATTTATTTTATTTTTTTTTAATGCTAAATGTATATCTGTTGAATATTGTTAAAAATTGATTCCAACTCAAATTTGTCAATTTCATAATTTTTGGTTTGAATATTAATTGTGTTTGTTTTATATTCTTAAAAAATAATTCCAACTCAAATTGTAATGTTAAATATGTGTTATATATTTATAAGAATATTCTAACTCAATACTGAGTAACTGTAAAGCGCATTAAACCTGCACTGAAAAAAGTAAATTATTTTATTTACATTTTTGTTGTTGAGTGTGTGATTTACTCTCTAGTTAATACAAATTTTACATATTCAGTCAGCCGCATGTGGGCCACATTAGGGCAGTGAGGTCTTAACAGAACTCAGCCTTACCAAAATGAAACATAAGGCCCATATATGGGCCACATAAAAACTTATTACTTGGCTCATAATAGGCGGAGTTATGGCTCTGGTTTGGTTCAGTTCTGGCTAAAAACATATGGGCCAATTTTGGGCTGGTGTTATGCCGAATTCTGACCCCCGCCAGATTACTACCCCCCTAGTATTGGTAGGTTTAGGGTTAGGTGCGGGGGAGGGGTTAGGATTAGGGGTGGGGTTAGGATTAGGCAATCAGGTAGCGATTTCAACGAGAGGGGGTAATAATTTGGCAGGGGTCGAAAATCGGCACAACACCGGCGAACAAAAACTAATCTGGGCCACACTTTAGCTGTACGTTTGGGCCAGATCTGGGCCAAAGGAAATTTGCTAACTGGGTATGTTTGGCTGAAGAGCGGCGCATTTGAACCGCGTACAGGACACAAAACTGACAAGAGCGGCTTGGATATAAAACTTTGAGATTACACGCAGCTCGTTTCTCCATCACTGTAAGTTACCGAAACCACACGGTAGACGCGCGTTTGTGCGATAGAGCGGCTCTCTCCCACTGAATGACATGACAGACAACTAGTTGTCCAGTCCTGTTCCGCTCACACAGCGCGTGTGTTCCGAGAATGCGGTTGTGAGTCATAAAAAATGAATAGCTGTGTTTTCGGTTACCGTACTGTGTGTGAACGTAACTGTAAGGGCTCAAATATGGTACTGACAACCGTATTCTGCTGCTGTGTGAACGTGGCCTGTATATAGAAATAACCCTATTTAGAGGTCCTTATATGAACAATACGCACTACTATGAACAGTACTGGTCAGGATTAAAATTAAAGAAGGGCTTGTGGCAAAAATGACACGGAAATAAACTAAAATTCCCCTATAAATTCAAGACAAAGAGGCAAAAATGCACTGTCAAATTATGTATTATGACTTTCGCGGTTAAAATAAATTGTGAAAATAAACGAAAAGTGTCAATTCGCGGAATTACATTTAGATGAGCTCACACTGCATCCGCAATACTCGGATGCGTTATATATTGAGCATTATAACCAATCAAACACGTTTCTGTTGTATTTAGGAATGTATTGACCAATCAGAGGCGCTTAGATTAGTCAGCGCTGAAAACGCCGGAGCTGTTAAATGAGTGCGCAAATTCCCTAAAAAAAACACAATGAAGATACGACGTAAATAAAATATTAATTTCGTAGCTTAATTGATTATAACGGGAGTTTTTGCATAACTTGTGCTAGACTAGGCTAACATCATGGACCGACATGTTTGTCTGTAAAGCCAGAATGTGACGTGCCCAAAATGAAACAAAAACGTTTTCTCATTATTACAATATAAAGAGCAAGAATCAACAATAATGATTTTTGTCATAATATGGCAGCCCTATGAGCTTCATGTATAATTTTTAAATTTTAATCTATTGTTATTGACATGAGTTTAAAATATGAAAATAATCGTGTAAATGTAAGTATTTGACATTCAAGAAAACATAGTATGAAGATTACAATAATAAGGTGATTATAAAAATTGCCCTCACGAATGTAAAACTGCCCCGGAAATCAATTCCAGGGGGCAAATATTGCCCCTTAATGGTAAAGTTAAAGTATATGGCATAGTATGTAGTAGTCAACATTTCAAGTGGATCAAAACCTTTCATCAAAGTTGTCCTAAAACCAAAACAAAACCCATTCTTGTCTTAGGACAACTTTGATAAACTTTTTTGATCCACTTCAAGTGTTGACTACTGTAGATCACAGGCTGTGTACTAAAGAGATGATACTGCGCCATCTAGTGGTTGATAGTGTTGCTTACATGTCTTTATGTCTATTACGTTATGATAGTAACTCACGTTCATTTCACTTTCCTTCTGCTGTTTGCATCAAACCTACAAAAAAAGTCAATCCATGTCCTGAACTCACACACACAAAAAAAAAAACAAAAAAAAAAACTCATCTGGATCAATAGACTCTTTATTTTCTTATCTTTTTGTGCCAATAAAAAGATCACTCGCAATTGCAGAGAATGAAATAATTTGTGTACACCACAAACAGCCCTATTATGTACATCCCCTCTTCCTGTACTGTAACAGCATGTGCAGTGGCCTTTCATATGCTTAGCATTTCTTTAAATAAATCTTGACCTTCAGGCAGCAAATTGTTAGGTGCAGCAAACAAACATCCCACATCTTCATAAACACTTATCTAGACCACATTTCTGCTTTTGTTAACGACAACAAAAGAGCTCAAACAGGAAAAGACGTCCAGTTTACACATATTTGCAAACATGTCGATTATTGGGTGTGTTTTAGGCATTTTATGCATTATTAGGCCATGGGATGAGCCAAAATAAGGAATTTTCTTTCATATCATCTTATTTCGTATGTACAAAATGTCATTAGGACATCTCAACATAGCTAGGTTGAAATGTAGCATGAACCTGTTGTTAAACACTCATTAGTCTACAATTAAAAAAGGAGGTTTTGGCGGATGAGGTACAGCAGTCTTTCATTTCAAATGCCTGTTCGTAACACTCACATTCTTATAAGTCTTTCTGTCTGTACAGAGCTTAAACTAATGATTATAAAAGTGGTTTATAGACAAATCTCTGACTTTTAAGGCAAAGGGTTTGACTAAAGCTTAAATGGACACATCTGGGTTTTGTATCATAAATGTCTCCCAAACTTTCAGCACCTCGCGAGAGGTTCTCAAAGCCTCAGCCGTCACATTTTGTGCGTTGTTAGACTGTAAGAGATGTAGATCGCCAGAGTTGCCGTAGCATCAGATCACGGCCGTCAAAAATGGCGCCTCGAGGCTGATGGGTAGTTTAAAATAACAGTGTTGTCCACCATCTGGACTGTTTTCTTTGTAAAATCTTCCTGAGCCCTCCATTAAAAACACTTGCTTATTCATCATGACATCTTCGGCAAGGGCTGAAAGCAACGTTGCGCTTCTGCTGCCTTGCGTTCCGACACGCCGCGTGACATTGGTGCGAATACCAATCAATACTCTCTGAGCTGTCAATATTAAAGTGAACAAGTGAGAAGTGATTATTCTCAAACCTAAGAGACTTGTATGGAAGCCTGTTTCCACCTCTGAATAAAAAAAAAAGTTGCAACTTAAATCACAATTCCGATTTCTCTCAGTTCCAACTTTATATCTCAAAATTCCTAGATAACTCTCTCTCTTATTTTCTCAGAGAAAAAAAAAAAAAGTCAAAATTGACGTTAATTTGAGAGAAATAAAAAGTCAGAATTATGAGACATAAATTTTAAAAGTATACAAAAAAGTCAGAATTGCTAGATGTTAACTGGGGAATTCTGGGAATAATGTCAGAATAGTCAGATGTAGTTAGAGTAGTGAGATGTTAACTCATGATTCCAGGAAAAAAAAAAGTCAGAATTGTGAGATTGGGAATTCAGAGTTAACATCTTTCGATTCTAACTTTTTTCCTTGGAATTTCACATTTATGTCTTGGAATTCTAACTTTTTCTTTTCTTGAAATTCTGAGACAAAAAGGCCAAGTTATGAGACACAAATGTGAAAATATAAGGGAAAATGTTAACTCTGAATTCCAAGGGGAAAAAGGAGTGCACATTACAAGATTTAAACTTGCAAATTCCCAGGAAAAAGGTCACAATTGTGAGATGTTAACTCCAAATTCCGGAAAAGAAAAAGTTAGAACTGCAAGATATAAATGTGAAATTCCAAGGAAAAAAGTCAGAATTGTGAGATTTGGAAGATTCGGAGAAGATTCTCACAATTCTGACTTTTTTCCTTGGAATTTCACATTTATGTCTTGGAATTCTGACCTTTTCTTTTCTGGAATACTGAGATGTAAAATTGAAATCACAACGAAAAAAAAAAACGTTATGAGATATAAACTCGAAATTCTAAGGAAAATATCAGAATGGCAAAATGATAACTCAGAATTCGGGGAAAAAAATCAAAATTGAGATGTTAACTCTGGGAATTCCGGGAAAGAAAAGGTCAGAATTGCAAGATGTAACAAAAATTCCAAGGAAAAATTCAGAATTGTGAGATTGGGAATTCAGAGATAACATCTTGCAATTCTGACTTTTGTCCTTGAAATTTCACATTTATGTCTTGAAATTCTGACTTTTTCTTTTTCTGGAATATAAATTTTAAATTCTGAGGAAACAAAAAAGTCAGTTATAAGATATTAACCTGAAAATCTAAGAAAAAAAAAAACAAAAAAAAAAACAGAATTGCAAGATGTTAGCTCTGACTTCCGAGAAAAAAAAAAAAAAAAAAAAAAAAGAGATTTAATTTAGCTAATTCCCAGGAAAAAGGACAGAACTGTAAGATGTTAACACTAAATTCCAAGAAGAAATTCCAAATTGCAAGGTATAGACTTGGAACTGCAAGAAGAAAAGTCAGAATTGTGAAACGTTAACCAAACGTTACGAGATATAAACTTAGAACTGCCATAAATTAAGAATTGTGTAATAATGTCACAATTACATTTACGTTCATATTGCATGGTGAAAAACAGGCTTCCATATACTTGAGATTCTTATAAGCTGAGATTTTTCAGGTTGCATAGCAAAACAAGGAGCGTAAAACTACCGACAGATTTTTTTTTCCCCAAAATCAGAAAAAAAAAAAATGTTTCATCCAAAGCAGCTTTACAAATAGCTTTACCACCATGGGATAATAGATATACCTCTTTCCAAAACACCAGACTCCACCTTATTTCATCATAAAAAATATATCACACGTAGAAGCGAAGGACCCAGCTGCTATATATGAGACTTTTGATGATACACCTTACGTTAATAAAAAACAACGTCTGAGGGCCAAGCAAGCCACAGACAATAGCATCTCTCCATAACCATCGTATCGCACACCGAATCTTTGATACGTCTTCAAAAGACATCCCAGTGTCTGTATACACCGTCCCGCTCACAGTCTTTTCATACAGAATGATTAAAAAATAAATTAAAACAAATTGTCAAAACTTCTAGATTGGCCATGCTGTTTTATCAAATTACAAGGCGAAGAAATGAAGAAAATATCACCATTGGCTCTTCCATCCAGGGCAAAGAAAAACTGTGATTTTAATCCCCAAACCTGAAGGATAAAAATAGTTTTCTAAGACGATCGGAGGACAGAAGCATTAAAAACTCCGAAACATAAAAAGGAAAACCAAAACGCTAACACTGCTGCGAATCCCCGAATCCCAGTCGCTTGATCGGCTTGTGTAGTCAGTCTCCTGAAAGAGTTCTCCATCATCTGTACCTCCGTTTTATGCTTTCATTGAGGGGAGAGGACAGCCGAGTCCTGGGCGTAATCATTAGACAGTTCCTCCCTTTCTCTCATGTCCATTTCCTCTGTTCGATGTAGATTCACCTCTTGCTGTGACACGAGGACTCCAGTGTCACCGGAACTCGTAGATGGGTGCGCTGTGTTCTGGGACGTGTGTGAGGTTCAAAGACTGATACCTGATTGGAATAGGATTAAAATTGGGTTCTTGAGTTGATATGTTGAGTATTTATAATTTAATATACATTTATAAAATGATATACCATTCAGAGCTTCTGTGATAGTAGTAACCCTCTATGGTGGCTGTTGACTTCTGGAAACAGATGTAGTAGAAGCCAGCGAAGGAAGCACCGCTGATGTCTTTGATTGTGTGATCTGGAACTAAGAACTGCTCCTGTAACAAACACACACAACATTTTATTTGATTATTTACATGATTTGTACACTACCAAAGTTTTTGAACAGTATGTTTTTTTAAAGAAGTCTCTTCCGCTCACCAAGCCTGCATTTATTTGATCCAACGTACAGCAAAAACTACAATTTTTAGATATTTTTACTATTGAAAATAACAGTTTTGTATTTAAATATATTTTAAAATGTCATTTATTCCTGTGATTTCAAAGCTGAATCATTCTAATATTCTGATTTGCTGCTCAAAAAAACATTTATTATTATTTTTATGTTAACAGCTAAGTAGATTTTTTTTCAGGTTTCTTTGATGAATAGAAAGTTCAGAAGAACAGCATTTATCTGAAATAGAAATCTTTGGTAACATTATAAATGTCTTTATCATTAAAATAAAAAATAAAATAAAGCTTTTTATTTCAGATAAATGCTGATCTTTGGATGTTTCTATTCATCAGTGAATCCTGAAAAAAACAATGTACTCAACCGTTTTAAATATTGACATTAATAATGATAAAAAAAAAATCTTGAACATCTAAATCAGCATATTTTCATGATTTCTGAAGGATCATGTGACACTGAAGACTGGAGTAATGGTGCTGAAAATTTAGCTTTTATCACAGGAATAAATTACATTTTAAAGCATATTCAAATAGAAAGCAGTTATTTTAAATAGTAAATACATTTTAAATTTTACTGTTACTGCTGTATTTTGGATTAAATAAAAGCAGCCTTGATGAGCAGAAGAGACTTGTTTAAAAATATTAGAAATCTTTGACTGGTAGTATATACATTTCAATATATACACAAACATTTCTTATATAGGGCCCTATGAAATGGGTTTTATTTTTTCCAAAATTTCCATTTTTTCAGTTTTAATTTTTCTGGATTGCATTTTTTCCATTTTAATTTTTCTGAACTCTTTTATTTTAAATTGTTAAATTACAATTTATTAATCAAAAAGCAAGTCTAATTAACAAAATTATGAAACATACAATTTAAAGTATATTTTAACAATATTTCTTTGTTTTTCTCTGGTTATAAAATGAAGGCATAAAATATTCATTTAATTTATATTTTAATCTAATTAAAAAATGAAACAAACTATTTTTTGGCAAACAAAGTTACTATTAAAATTAAAACATGAAAGAAATATTGTGTGATTACTCCTTAATAAAATAAAATAAAATAAATAACAATTTTAGTAATAATAGCAGTAGTAGTATAACGTAGCTACATTCAATAGTAAAATATGTCTTAAAGTTACACCAAACTTTTATTTTGACGGGTTGCTGTGAATATCTTTACATTTCTGTGTGTATATGACATGACGATAGTTTTTCCTCAAAAGAAACAGTAAAAAATGCTCATGAAGAAACTTCAGAGCAGTTCTGGAAATGTTGTTCATGTATTTATGTCCCCATTTAGCACAGACACTGAACTCACAGCGAGCGTCACGCGCACTTCAGTCTGTGTGTAGTAAACGAAGCGGCGTGTCTGCATCATTCACACACAAGGAGACATGCAGAATATGAATGATTCATATTTAAATAGTCTCTTTGCTTAATATTTAGAGATACTAGTCTATATCGTGATTTGATTTAAGTGTAATGACCTACTTTTGATTAATTCATCCAAACATTCCGCATTATACAGTACATTCCGTTTTTATGACTGGATTCCACGATTCCATCTGGTTGTCCGCATCACGGAAATCATAGGGCTCTACTTATAATTACCAATAATGAAAACAGTTGTGCTGCTTAATATTGCTCCACAATACATTTTTCAGGATTAATTGATGAATAGAAAGTTCAAAAGAACAGCATTTATTTGAAATAGACATCTTTTGTAACATTATAAATGCCTTTACTATCACTTTTGATCAATTTCATGCATCCTTGCTGAATAAAGGTATTAATTCATACTGTGCCCAAACATCTGAACAGTATTGCATATGGTTTTATTAATTAAATATTGCATACCTTCCACCGCATGAAGACGTAGTCACTATTCTTTAGTTCTTCATAGTCAAAATCATCTGAATTAAAGCTTTTTGCGTACTGATAAAATGCTTGAAACTTCCCCTGGGAAGAGAAAAGAGAAAAACACATTTAGCAGATCGGTTTCTACTATGCATCACGCTTGAGTCATGATGCCTAATGATTCATAATCATGATTTGTTCAGAGCATTATGCACACACTGAATCACGGCTATTTATTACCCAGTGTTTTCGGTCGACATCCTCATCCGCGTCCCATTTCCTGGTTAAAAAAGGCCGTTTCTTGCTTATGATCTCCCCAGCAAAGAATGTAGTAAGCGTGGGATATTCCTATAAAGAAGAACAGAGCAGGATGAGTAACAATTTTCCTTCAAGTCAGCTTTGTTGTGGTCTGATATAAATTTCTGATACAGCAACACTATTCTAGAAAAATAAGGTTAAAGAAGATCAAATCAAAGCACAATACTGTCAATGCACTTTTTATTTCGCCAATAGGTTTTCTAAAGAGCATGTCATTAGTTTTATGATACTTCCTTGTCTCATGACGTTTTGATGTTTTAATAACTTCTTATATAAACTTACTTCTTATATAAACTTAAGTATAGCATTAAAGTTGTTAACTCCAATTAATTAATTTCTCTTAATCAGTTCAAAGTGTCAATGGTTTAATTGCATCATCTCCCAAAAATGTTTAATGCAGTACTCCATGTTGTATTTTTATATATTAGAAGGCTTTAATAAAAATATACACTACTACTACCAGTCAAAAAGTTTTGAACAGTAAGATTTTTTAACAATTTTTTTTAAAGAAGTCTCTTCTGCTCACCAAGCCTGCATTTATTTGATCTAAAGTACATTTTTACAATTTAAAATAACTGTTTTCTATTTGAATATATTTTAAAATGTAATTTATTCCTGTGATTTCAAAGCTGAATTTTCAGCATCATTACTCCAGTCATATGATCCTTCAGAAATCATTCTAATATTATAATCTGCTGTTCAAAAAACATGTATTATTATTATTATTATTATCAATATTTAAAACAGAGTACATTTATTTTCGGGATTCTGTGATGAATAGAAAAATCCAAAGATAGGCACTTATCTGAAATAAAAAAGTGATGATAAAGACATTTATAATGTTACAAAAGATTTCTATTTAAGATAAATGCTGTTCTTCTGAACTTTCTATTCATCAAAGAAACCTGAAAAAATTCTACTCAGCTGTTTTCAACATAATAATAATAATAATAATAATAATAATAAATGTTTTTTGAGCAGCAAATCAAAATATTAGAATGATTTCTGAAGGATTATGTGGCTGGAGTAACAATGTTAAAAATTCAGCTTTAAAATCACAGGAATAAATAATATTTTAAAATGTATTCAAACAGGAAATGGTAATTTTAAATAGTAAAAATATTTCAACATTTTTGCTGTACTCTGGATCAAATAAATGCAGGCTTGGTGAGCAGAAGAGACTTCTTTAAAAAAAACATTAAAAAAACCTTTTGACTGGTAGTGTACAAAAGTTTTTTTTTCTTTTGTTATAAAAAGAAATTGATACTTTTACTCAGCAAAGATATGTTAAACTGATCAAAAGTGACAATAAAGACATTTATAATGTTACAAAAGATTTTGCTGTTCCTTTGAACTATCTACTAATTTAATAAAATTGTATAAATGTTTCCAATAAATAAATAAATAAATAAATAAAGCAGCACAACAGTTTTCAACATTTGAGTACTAAATCAGTCACCAAATAAATCAAAATAGAAGTAATGGTTGCTGAAAATTCAGCTTTACCATCATGTAATAAATTGCATTTTAAAATATATTAAAAAAACAAAAAAACAATTAAATTGCAATAATATTTTACAATATTACTGACAATTTACAAGAAAATTATTAAATATTCTCTGAACTCATTTAGTAAAAACAACAGAAAACAACCAGTCATTGATTATTTTAAACAAAAGATTACTTTTTAAACTACCTTACAATCAATTTTAAAGAAATGCCATAAAACTGTCATATCTGTTTTATATTTCCCTTGATGCACTATAACTAAACTTCAGATCAACAAATCAGTGTATTCTGTTTTTTTACAGTGAATTCAGGCTTTTGTATCTTGATGAAATCACTGACTATCAGTGTGAGGACAGCAGCACTTTAAAGACCCGAGTCCAAACACATTGTAACTCATTGTGCTCCAAGATAACACCAGAAGACCACAAAAGCAGAAACTCCATTCAGACAAACAAGAGTTGTTGCTCTGTCATAAACTGACCACCAGCTACTAAAACCCATATCACAGATTTAGTAAACAGGTCACAGAGTGATTATATCACTACAAATGCAGTCACACTGACCCACAAATCTGTCTCACCTCTGTCAGACCTTTGATCTTGAGGTATCCACACAGGTACGAGTCCTCCATGGTCACATGCTGTGGGTCCAAAGCAAGGCTTGTCAATAAAATCACTAATGAATAGATCTGGAAATGTGGGTCAGCACAATAACACTCAATACAGGCATTTTAAAGTGCTAACCTGGCCTCAAACATAAAGATATGATACTCAGACTACCCTATTTGACATAACTGATCTACACTGACTGTATCCACAGATTCACTGACACAGAATATTAGAAATAGAAACGCGTTTCACACATAAACATTAAACACACATACTTAAGCTACATAGATTTTTTGGAGTCAAAACTACCTATTAGACTGTCTGTTTACAAACAAACAACATTTGACGGCTAACAACATAGTTAGCTGCCTACCTAGGCAGCACTGGACAACACAGTCATTTGGATTCGCAGGTGCGCTAAAACCCAAAATGCTGCCTAGCTAGGGAGCTCACTGGTTGCTAAGCATACGTGTTTACCTGCAGAACCACCTCGACATCGTACGAGTTTCCTTTGCTCTTCTGGTAGCCGCGGAACTGGGAGCCGCTGTAGAGTAGAGAGGTGTTGACGCCGGGCTGATGGGTATTGATCGGCGGGGGCGGAACGAGAGAGGCCGAGGCCATGCAGGCCAACGACGAGCCCTGACAGCAGTCGGTACGGACCGGCATGTTTGATCGCTTCTGCGGGGCTCTCCCCGAGCACAACCAGCTGAGCGACGCTTATCGGACTCGCTAGAACAGGAGAAAACGCGACACTGACAGCGCGATGCGTAAGTTTCAGAGTTTCTCCCGCAGGACGCGCGGATACGTCCCTTCAGAGCAGAATGAAGGCGCTCAACGCCGAGTCATGTGACGCAGCATGCTGTTCATTGATTGGATGACGGACATTGAGTAACAACGACGCTGAGTGCTCATTGGTTGCTTTGGGAAATGCATGATGGGATTTGTAGTTTTACCTGAGGGAAGCGTTACTGTAGAAATGTAGCGAGCCGTTAATGTTGTAATGTGAAAGCTGTTTCTAAACAGTGAATTTGCTAGTAAAACATGTTTGTATACATATTTAAAAATAACATTCTTGTTGGTATAATGTTATTTTTTTAATGTGTGATATATGATAAGCAAAGTACATGAAACACATTTTATGGCAGAAATGAGTTATGAATTGTGTTAGCTATGGGAACTTTAGTAAATTTAAATGTATGTAATTGTAATGCTAAATTTATATATATAGCTGCCTACACCCCATTTGAGAAATGTCCTTTTATGTACAGCGCTCACTCTCTCTCTTACTGTCAACAAATGGAATTGCTGTGACACTGATATTTCCCTGTAGATGGCAGCATTGCATAAAATACAAAAACCCTTGAAACATTAAAACTAACGCAGCTCAGTATTTAATAAACAAAAATAACACAGCTTGTACTTGTTTACATATAACAACAAATACAACGAAATTAGTTTACAGTTTTTTTCTGAATCTGACTTGAGAAACATTTTTAATGGTCCTCAGAGAATCGCATGTCCTCCAGCTCATCCGTCACATAACTAATGTAGTTTTCGATCTCTGAAATGCGCTTGCGATTCCTTGTCACCTCTTCATCGTGTATCTATCAACACAAACAAAAATATTCAATTATTTACATTTTATTTAATAAAAAAAAAGACTTTGTGATCCACAACAGATGCATGATAGGTTGCACTGTGACATTACAGAATAAAATAAAAACGGCCAATAATATAATATAATATAATATAATATAATAATATCAAATTTATGAATTCAAATAATATACAATATTACATACATAAATAAATAAAATTTGTTAATTAGTCTTAAGTTCAGACATGTTCACACCTTGTTAAAATAAAATTAATAAAATAATAAGAAAACTGTAATATAATATAATACAATTATTATAATATATAATAACTAGTATAATAATTAATTAATGTATTCATATAATATATAATAATAAATAAATAAATAAAATGTGTTAGTCTTGACGGTTGTGATAAATAAAATAAAACTGTAATATAATATAATATAATATAATATAATATAATAATATAATATAATTATCGTAAAATTGATGTATTCAAATAATATACAAATACATACATACATATATATATATATATATATATATATATAAATTGTTAATTATTCTAAAGTTCAGACACATGAAGTGTGATCCTGGGCAGTTGCATTGTAGGCTACAACTTGATAAAATAAAATAAAATAAAATAAAACTGTAATATTATATAATTATTATAATATATAATAGTTAGTATAATAATAATTAATGAATGTATTCACATAATATACAATATTAAATAAATAAATACAATTTGTTAATTACTCTGGACAGCTGCATTGTAGGCTACACTGATAAATTAAATAAATTAAAACTGTAATATAATGTAATATAATATAATAATGAGTATAATAATAAGTAATATGAAATGTATGTATTCATATAATATACAATATTAAATAAATAAATAAATAAATATAATTTGTTAATTAGTTCAGACACAGTTTAGATAAAGTTCAGACACATGAAGTACAATCCTAGACAGCTGCACTGTAGGCTACGTAATAAAATAAAATAATAATTGTATATAATATAATATAATATACAACTGTTTATGTCTAAAGGCACAGGAAGTATGTTCATAATCATTTACTGATTTCAGCAGTCCGCTCATCCAGCTGTTGATCCGTGTCAGTAGCTCATCCTCCCTGTTATCAATCTTCAGCAGGTGTGTGTCATGGGAAGCACTGACTGCATTGGTCACTGTATCTTTATCCACCAACAGCTACAGAGCAGCATAAGAAATGAGGACAAAGGAGCAATCAATACCAAAGTAAGTGTCTGGGACTTAGTAGTAGTTTCCATGACTTTTTTTGACCTCTTCAATATTCATAATAGATAAATTATTAATATATAACTAAGACATAAATTATTATTTGTTTCTACGTTAAGTGATCAAGACTGACCATGGCCACATCCTCAGGGATTTCCTCCTCTAGCTCATTCTTGACCACCTTCTCCAGTGTTGCCAAGGCAATCTCAAGCTGTTGTTCATGGTGCTGGTTCTCCAGGTCTCGGCACTGTGCAAATGTGTGCCAGAGTCAAAGAAGTGCTTTTGAATAAAAGTATGTGTGTGAGTGTAGGATTGGTTGAATAAAGGATATATCCCTTGCACATATTCAATGAATCCTCCAACCATGTCTGAGATGTTCCTCTCAAAGTCTTTGATGATTTCCTTAAAAAAAAAACAGATTTGTAAACCTCTATTCAGTTACTGTGGTATGATATGGTCCATATATAATAATACACGTAAGTACATGTAATAATATAAGATGTAGATGAGTTTGTTTCTTCATCAGAACAGATTTGGAGAAATTCAGCATTACATCACTTGCTCACCAATAGATCCTCTGCAGTGAATGGGTACCATCAGAATGAGAGCCCAAACAGCTCATAAAAAAAAAAAAATCACAATAATCCATAAGTAATCCACACCAATCCAGTCCATCACTTAACATTTTATGAAGTGAAAAGCTGCATTTTTATATCCATAATATTGCTTTCTCCAGTAAAAGTCATTTTGTCTGAATCAGAAGAGAAATATGCACAGATCAAACAAGTGAAAATGGTTCAAACGAACACACAGCTTTTCACAAGATGTTAACTGATGGACTGAAGGATTATTTGTGGATTATTGTGATGTTTTGATCAGCTGTTTGGACTCTCATTCTGACGGCACCCATTCACTGCAGAGGATCCACGGGTGAGCAAGTGATGTGATGTTAAATTTCTTCAAATCTGTTCAAATGAAGAAACAGACTCATCTACATCTTGGATGGCCTTTACATTTTTGAGTCAGCTATTCCTGTAACAATATATGTCTATAGTTTTTTTTTTTATTCTGACCTCCAATTGGTCCACCAGCTGCAGTTCAAGACTCATGAGGGTTTCAGAGAGCTGATTGGCCTGTTCCTGGCAGGAACTGATGTCGGCTTCAAGTAGCTCGGTGTCCGTGATCTGTTGCATCTCAGCAATCTTCTGCAATAGAATGGAATTTCAGTTGTGAGCATTTTGTTGTGTCCAGCTGGTGAGAAATTGCTTGTATCATTTTCCCAGCTTGCCTGAGGGAGAAGAAACTAACCTGCCTCCTGGAGCTTTCAAACTCAGCTGCTATTTGTGCTGCTTTGTGCTGATTGTCAGCCACTGCCTCCCGGGAACAGGTAAAAAAGGATTCCACCTCAGCCGTTCTCTGAGCATGCTGAGTCAAACCAGCATCAAATATCTGCACACACAGAGCCTCCATTTTGCTCTTAAATGTACATGGATTGTCAAGGTAAATTGATTGTTTTGAGGCTTTTTATATTTTTAATAGCATTTCTTTTATATTTGGCATTCCTGACAAGGATATGACTCCAGCAACGCTTCGATTCCAGGGAGGAGAGCCAGGTTCTCCACATCAGGATCATCAGCAAACATGCTGTCAAAGAGCTGAGGTCCATTCAAGAACTCCACAAATGCATCCTGTAATAGAAGGAAGCAATATTTATTTACCAGTGTCAAGTGTGTGTGAGACCCTGTAGCACAAAACTGTAAACTATAAAAAAAATAAATAAGCTTTCCATTGATGTATGGTTTGTTAGGATAGGATAATATTTGGCTGGGATACAACTATTTGAAAATCTGAGGGTGCAAAAAAATCTAAATATGGAGAAAATCACCTTTAAAGTTGTCCAAATAAAGTTCTTAGCAATGCATATTATTAACAAATAAATTAATAAAATTTTTTTATATATTTACAGTAGGAAATTTACAAAATAATTTCATGCAACATGATTGTTACTTAATATCCTAATGATTTTTGGCATAAAAGAAAAATTGATCATTTTGAATATTTGTTGGCTATTGCAAGTATGAGATAGAATGGGTAATGGTGGTAACCTTGTGTAGTTGAAGCTCCTCGTTGTTGATCTTCTGAGCCTCCATTGCCTGCTCATTTTGTAGCTCATTTTGTTGCATTTCCTCTATAGCATACTGATACTCTGTATTAGCAGTTTCACGCTATGGATGTAAACACAAAACATAATAATTATAAACAGAACTAAAATACAACAATAAAAAAGAAAATCAGGACAAATGTTACAGTCAAAAGTTCAAAGACTTACTGATGCTTTAGAAGGAAACACAATGTTTTAAGAGCCGGGGGGTGAAAACTTTTTGAATTTGAAGATCAGATAACTTATTTTGTCTTCTGGGAAACATGTTAAGTGGCTTCTGAAGGGCAGTACTAAATGAAAGAAAATATGATATTTAGGCAAAATAAGAAAAATGTACACATCTTCATTCTGTTCAAAAGTTTTCACCCCCCGGCTCTTAATGCATCGTTTTTCCTTCTGGAGCATCAGTGAGCATTTGAACCTGTAATAGTCTGTAATAGTTGCACATGAGTCACTCAGTTGTCCTCAGTGTGAAAAGATGGATCTCAATCATACAGTCATTGTTGGAAAGGGTTCAAATACACAAAAATGCTGAAAAACCAAAGAATTTGTGGGACCTGAAGGATTTTTCTGAAGAACAGCAGGCAGTTTAATTGTTCAGGACAAACAAGGGATTCATGAACAACTAAATGAACAACAACAGCTGTGGATCATTCATGTAACAACACTGTATTAAAAATCAAGTGTATGTAAACTTTTGAACAGGGTCATTTTTATAAATTCAACCATTATTTTCTCTTGTGAACTATATGTAAACGTCTTTTAGGTGAAATATCAGTACTAAATAAAAAATAACATGCGTTTTGTATTATCTTTATCCATATTTTAGCTCATCATACACATGTGGTCAGCTGAAAAACTAAGCCAAGGAACTACAATTATATTCAGGTCTTATAAAGAATATAAAATATGATAAATGACTAAATTATGTTTTACTATACTTACCGTTTGTTCATCCAGCAGTCTGTAGTCCAGATAAACCAAGTCTGGAAGATACGCTGTCACAAATATTTTGTAATTTTCTTCATCACAGATGGGGTTTCCCGCAAGATTGAGAGTGCGTAAATTCTTAAACTTCCTGAGGTATAACACCTGCGGGATTGGATATGATTTTCGTTGGCTTTATGTTTGAGTGACATTCATGGACACATTTTTGGAAAATTAATTGATTAGCTGCATATCCACACATTTTATCATACAGTTGGCTTACATTCTCAAGTTGTGCAACTGCATTGTTTCCCAGGGAGAGGATGTGCAGGTTTTGGAGAGTATCCAGGTTTTCAATGACAGAAATGCGGTTGTTGAACAAACTCAAGTCCTGAAGTTTCACAAGAGAGTCCAGCCCTTCAATCACTTCAATATTATTGAATGACAAATCTGAGAAATACAAGAATTACAGATATTTAGTGTTTGAACTTTCAAACAGACATACACTCAATCTGTTTTGATATCAATAGGACAATCTTAACTCACCAAGCCAAATCAAATTAGTGAGGTTTTCTAATCCTTCAATTCTCTCAATAACATTATTATCCAACTGAAGTTTTGTTATAGAGGTGAAATGCCAGAGGTGGTAAATCTTCAGGATGTCTGCAAAAACATAATTTTTGTATGATTACAATCATGATAAAAAGAACATTTTCTCATGCAATTCTTATTAATGAAATGTAAACAAATATATATAAATATATATATTTAAAAGCTGAGTTCTGCTCACCAAGCCTGCAATTATTTGATTCAAAGTATGGCAAAAACAGTCAAATTTAGAAATATTTTTGCTATTAAAATAACCGTTTTCTATTTGAATATATTTTCAAAGGCATTTATTTCTGTCATTTCAAAGCTGAATTTTTAGCATCATTACTCCAGTCACATGATCCTTCAGAAATCATTCTAATATTCTGATTTGCTGCTCAAAAAACATTTATTATTATTATGTTGAAAACAGCTGAGTAGAATTTTTAAGGTTTCTTATTAACAGAAAGTTAAAACATAATTTATCTGAAATAGAATAGAAATCTTTTGTAACATTATTAATGTCTTTATCATCACTTTTGATCAATTTAAAGCATCCACGCTAAATAAAGTATTAATCTCTATAACTTCTTTCCCAAAATATATATACCTTATATATGCTTGTAAATGGTATAGCAATGTTACAAAAGCTTTTTATTTCAGATAAATGCTGATTTTTTAATCTTTCTACTCACCAAAGAATCCTTAAAAAATGTACTCAACTGTTTTAAATATTGATCATAATAATAATAATAATAATATTATTATTAATAATAACAAAAGATCTTTCTTGAGCACTAAATTAGCATATTAGAATGGTTTTTGAAGGATCATGTGACACTGAAGACAGAAGAAGTAATGATCCTGAACATTTAGCTTTGATCACAGGAATAAATTACATTTTTAAACATATTCAAATAGAAAGCAGTTGTTTTAAATACTAAAAATATTCCACAATATTACAGCTTTTGTTGTATTTTGGATCAAATAAATGCAGGATTGGTGAGCAGAAGATAATTATTTAAAAAACATTAAAAATCTTACTGGTAGTGTATAATTTTAATTCATTTTTAATTTTAATAATTGTAATTTAATTAATAGGGGGGATTTACTTAATTGTCATGACAAACAAACGTTTTTTTATAATGTAAATCATTATTACAATGAAAAATCTATATTTTTTTCCTCATGATTTCGGGGTGAAATATGCTGAAAAATAAATAAATAAATACGTCCACAAATTTACATTAAATGTTAACTGAATTAGTTAAAAAAAGTATACAGTTTAGGTGTGAAATGATCAGTGATGTTCTTACTCCTGTAGTCTAGTCTTAGTTGTAGCACGTCTTCGTAATGGATGCCCTCTTTCTTGGCTATATCTCCAGCTTGTCCCTGGGGTCCCTGTTCTTCAATTGCTTGTTGTAGCATCTCCTCATCTATTACTTTGGGTTCATCTTGTTGCCAGTTCATTTTCCAGTGCTTCTGATGGCAGCAGCCGTTTTTTACCTGCAGAAACACACGGCCTACGGAGATCAGAAGTGCAATGACGCGGTATCTAGTGCATACAAAGCAATTGCTTATTTTGAAGCCCTGTCACGATAAAGACAATCAAAACATTGTATCAGTCACCATTTCAAAGTTATTTAAAAGCTCACATTTGATAATAAACTCTGTTGATAACAGACCTTCCTGGAAATATATTTGGAGACGCCAACACAGTTGCTTAGCAACAGCAGACGACGGTTAGCAACTTCCGGAATACATTGACGGGCTAAAGTATTTAAAATAGAATTTAATAACTTTTATTTCAAATAAAGTTTTAACCTCATTTGAAGTGCTCGATATAATAGTAGAAACTTTCTGTGCTACCAATGTATCGCTTGTTTATTTTTTAGTTAGTATTTTGTTTTGTTGTTGATAACGAGTCACATAGTGATATTTTCCGAGTAAGTCATTATTTAAATTAGTAAGATAATAAATGTAAATTTTCTGATTTAGTACAAAGAAAACATATTTCACGTGTAACATTAACTTACCCGTCATAAAATAACCCAAATAGTGATAAAACACATAATTACCTAAAGTAAACGTGTGCATAAATTCCTTGGAGTTTATTTATTTTTTTTTTTTATAAGAAAATTTCCACGTTTTCGCACATTAAGAGCCTTTATAAGAGGAACTCAGCCTTTAAGACTTACCCATGATTGACAGGAGTACTGATCAATCAATTAAAAGTTTCGCTTGTTTAGACTGGTTTAAACCAATCAAACAGCGCTCTGGGCGGGGCTTACGCGCGCAGTCCGTCAGCCTCTCTCTGTCGGCGGATTGTTGTTGTCATCAAGATGGAGTTCTTGTTGGGGAATCCGTACAGCACTCCTGTTGGCCAGTGCATTGGTGAGTTAGCGGCTTATAATAAGCTCTTCTTTAATAGAATATGTTTTAGTAATAGTTAATGAAACACATTCATCCATTACTCGTGTTAAAATGCTTTAAATGTGCGTATTAGCCGGCGGCAGCATCATACTGGAGCGAGAACAGTCAGCACTGTTAGCTAAATTAGATTATGAGCTAGCCAGCATCTTCATCCGCTGTAAACACACAGATGTTACTAGAAAACTCTAGTTATTTGTGTTTATTATTGGAAAATTCATAACTAGAGAGTGAGATGAGCGTTTGGCCAGCAGATCTTTAATCTGAGTAGGACTGAATGGAGACTGAGGCTGAAGCTGAAGTCTCTGTCTGGTCTAAATCAGACCACCTAACGTTACTCTCTAACTCTAAACATTTAACTTTTAGAAGTTACTACCTCAGTTTACATGAAGGTATTACTTCTCCCTGTTTATAAATTTCATTCTGATTACTCTCAAACATATAAATTCTCTGTTTAGTGCTGTAATGCATCGGTTTGAAGTTTGTCGTTATAGTATTTCTTAATAATCATTCAGTTCATTATAATAGTTATGGAGAATACTATCACTGCTGAGGGATGTAAAAATACATGATTTGATTTTTGGGTGAAGTATACACTATATATTGTCACAATTCACTATATATTGTTGTATTTCTGTATTCATTTTTGTAATATTTCATAATTTTTGTATTTTTTTTTTATTTTGTTATATATTAATATACACTACCAGTCAAAAGTTTCTGAACAGCAGTCTCTTCTGCTCTCCAAACCTGTATTTATTTGATCCAAAGTACAGCAAAATCAGTAAAACAACTGTTTTTTTATATGGAAATATTATAAAATATCATTTATTCCTGTGATTTCAAAGCTAAATTTTTAGCATTATTACTCCAGTCACATAATCCTTCAGAAATCATTCTAATATTCTGATTTGCTGCTCAAAAAACATTTATTATTATGTTGAATAGAAAGTTTAGAAGAACAGCATTTATCTGAAATAGGAATATTTTGTGACATTATAAATGTCTACATCACGTTTGATCAATTTAAAGCATCCTTGCTAAATAAAAATATTAATTTTATAATTAAAGTATTAATATTTTTTTTCCCACCAAAAAAAACCCCCCAAAAAAAACAAAGACTCCAAGCTTTTCAAACAGTATCGTGTATAATGCTACAAAAACTTTTTATTTCAGATAAATGCTGATCTTTGGATCTTTATGTTCATTGAAGAATCCTGGAAAAATGTATTCAACTGTTTTAAATATTGATAATAATAATAAATGTTTCTTGAACAGCAAATCACCATATTACAATGATTTCTGAAGGATCATGTGACACTGGAGACTGGTGTAATGATGCTGAAAATTTAGCTTTGATCACAGGAATAAATTACATTTTAAAATATATTCAAATAGAAATTTGTTATTTTAAATAGTAATATATTTCACAGTATTACTGCTTTTGCTGTATTTTAGATCAAATAAATGCAGTGAGCAGAAGATAGTTTTTTAATAACATGAAAAATCTTACTGTTCAAAAACTTTTGGCCAGTAGTGTATTTTTTTGTTTTATCATCATATATTTCTGACACAATATATTATAGTTACAGGACCTTGAATATACATATTTTTTCTTTAAATAGCCTGTGTACAGTTTTAACCTGAAATGGTGAAAAATGAATCTTCATGTCATTTGTTGACAACTAGTATTCAGGTTTCATTGCATTCACTAATAGTTGACATAAGATTTATTAATGAATCTTAAAACCAGTTTGTGTTGACATGTCTGGTCGTGAATTTGGTTACAAGTTTCATAAAGTTGCTTTGATCCAATCATGTGACTTTCAGTTTGTGTTGACAGTGCAGGGTGTGCAAACTGGTGCACATGTAGTGTCTTTAACCACTCTGACTTGGTTGTTTCCCTGTTTCACATGAGCGGTTAAGCGAGGAAATCTATGTTTGGCAGTATGTTTGCATTTGAACGTTGTATTGTGTGTTTGCGGTGTGTATTTGACTGGAGTTCCTAGGTAGCATTAGGCATTGTATTGTAAAATCCCAGAGACCAGAATAGATAGTATGAGAATCTTAAACAGTGGTGTTCTGTATGCCTTGCAAATGCATTGGCACCACCGTTTTAAATACTGGACCAGATGGTTTGGAAACAGTTATGTATATACGTATGTAGTTTCCCTTGTGTTGTAGGACATTGATCAATACAGGTCAGTTTTAGAGCGTATGATGAGCTTTTTTTTAGTCAGTGTTAAAGTGCAGTCACATTTACTGTTGCTCTGAAACATTTTGTGGGTGAAATCCAGTCATTTCAATAGAAATCTGCACTTTCGGGAGTTTTGTGTGAGGCCAAAAAAGTTCTCATGCAGAAGTAGGTAACGCAAATTTGTAGTTTGAAAGTGACTTATGTGTGAGGTGTGCTTCCTACATCGCTATGCTTTTGACAATAAACAGTTGGCCTTTTTTGCTCATGAAATATTGTTAAAGGAGTAGTTCACTTTCAGAACAAAAATTTACACATAATTTACTCACCCCTTTGTCATCCAAGATGTTTATGTCTTTCTTTCTTCATTCGTAAAAAAATTATGTCTCTTGAGGAAAACATATCAGGATTTTTCCCCATATAACTCCATGGACTTCTATGGTGCCCCTAAGTTTGAACTTCCAAAATGCAGTTTAAATGCAGCTTCAAATGGCTCTAAACCATCCCAGCCGAGGAAGAAGGGTCTTATCTAGTGAAACGATGTGTCACCCTAACTGTCTTGAACCGGAAAAAACAGAGTTCACGCAGAGCTAGACAAGATGAGCATTTGAGGTTAAGAAGTATATAAATTGTCAATTTGTTTAGAAAATTTTATCTAACGATCGTTTTGTTAGATAAAACCCTTTTTGCTCGGCTGTGATTGTTTAGAGCCATTTGAAGCTGCATGTAAACTACATTTTGGAAGTTCAAACTTGGGGGCACCATTGAAGTCCACTATATGGAGAACATTCCTGAAATGTTTTCCTCAAGCAACATAATTTCTTATCGACTGAAAAAAAAAGAGACATAAACATCTTGGGTGACAAGGGGGTAAGTAAATTATCTGTACATTTTTGTTCTGGAAATGAACTATGCCTTTAATTGTACCCCAGCTTTAAAGGGGTGCTATTATGCTTTTTCACTTTTTGAACTTTAGTCAGTGTGTGGTGTGTATCTTTCGGCATAAAAAAAAGATCTACAAAGTTACAAATCTCAAAGTCCGCTCCAAAGGGAGATATTTCGTTTTTAAAAAATCTCTTTCTAAGAACTACAACGAACGGCTTCTGCGATCTACTCCGTAACGCGTGGAGATGTGTGCAATGTGTGGTAAGAGATTTATTCGTCGTTCAGTGTAGATAACGTTAGCTTCACTTATAACACGAGTGTTTTTTAAAATGCATAAACTTGCACTAGACTAGGCTAGGCTGATCAGTGATGATCTTTTTTAATAATGTTAGGCTGCTTTTAGCTTTTATGCTGGAGCTGGTTTCAGGCAATGAAAATAAGTATGAAAAATAATTAAAAAAATTAGCATGACAATATGTATCGGCGATCTCGCAGGCTGATGATAGGACTCAAAACTGCTGTAGTGTATTATTTACTCACCCTCCATGCATTTTAGGTGTATGAGACTTCCTTCTTTCAGATGAATACAATCTGAGTCTAATAAAGTCTAATAAAGTGCATCCATTCATAATAAAAAGTGCCTCACAGCTCCCGGGGGTCTCCTGTATTGAATCGATGCATTTTTGAAAGAAAAATATCCATATTTAAAACGTAAGATTCACTATTAATCTAGCTTGTGCTAACTGCTTTGACAAGGGGCGTGGCAGCACTGAAACACCGTCTAAGCTGTTCGCCAATCGATACGCACTGAGATAGCTAACCAATCACATTTCCTTTTTTCAGAAGCCTGGCCTTCAGTGAACCTAGAACTAATCGAGCTATTTGTGCCAGGCTGGGGAGAAAGGTATTTTAATAATGTAAATTCTGTGAAAAAAAAAAAAAATGCGTTTTCCGAACCACCAAGCATGAGAGCATGTTCTATTACACCCTTTTACAGACTTTGAAAAAGAGCATAATAGGACCCCTTTAATGATTGGCTACATTTTCTGAATTTCATGAGCGAAATGCAGCCATTTCAACATGAATTCAAGCAGTTGGGAGCTTCACAAAAAGTACTTCTTGCAAATTTTGCTTGTTCAAGTTGGTTATGCAAATTCACTGTGGTGAGCAACAAAATTCTGCTTGCTTTGAAAATGACTTGTGTAAGCTGTGCTTCATATTCACGTTTAGGCCAAAAGATGCTCTGTGCAAGCTTGCAAATCCTGTCGTGAATGCTTGGCCATTATATTGCAAACTATATTATATTATACTTCGGTTTTATTGTAATCAACTGTCTGTCATGTTCAAGGTTTGGGAACAGAATAATAAAAAATAGAAGTGAATGACGTCACTTTCAGCTGTCACAGCATCATTTGTACGTAAGCTGGTGAATTGTACTATGGACGCTCTGATTTGATATGGTAACGATTTGCGAACAGTGGCTTGCTACTTCTCAGCACCACACGTCTCTGGTTTTGAGCCTGCAGGTCATGAGTTGATCCTGCAGATTCAGAATGTAAACATTAAAAGATATAATTTAATTAATAGCATGTCGCCTCAAGTTTTTTTTTTTACAAAAATTTATATTTAATAATCCATATTTATTGTCAAGATTCTTGCAGTTTTGTCACATCAGTCTAGACTGTTATGAAAGAGCTTAGCTACCAAATTTAGGGCCCTATGATTTCCGCAATGTGGAAAACATGGATGGAACTGCGGAATCGGTCATAAAAATGGAATTTACTGTATAATGCAGAATCTCATGGAATTTGGCAAATTTTGGATGAATAAATCAAAAGAAGGTCATTATGCCCCATTCACATGGGGCATCAGCATTAACGCTTCATGGAGGGCGTAGACAAAGCTTCACTCTGATTGGCCAGCGTCTAGCGTCTGCACTAGTATATTTGCATAAGGTGATCTGATTGGCTGACGCCTGTGTTGGCGCTTGAAAGTTGACAATTTTTTAACTTCTGTCGTGAGCAACACCAGTGATGCGACGCAACGGACCCATAATTCTGTTCGGCAATGCTTGATGTCACTCCATTCAAAGTAAATGAGAAGCGTTAACGCGGACGCCCTGTGTGAATGGGACGTTACACTTAAATCAAAATAGGGCTATATCATGATTAATCACATCCAAACAACATCTTTTAATTTTGGAAGCGATTTATTCTTGTTTAATCGTTTAACAGCACTAAATCAAAACTTGATATGGACCAGTTTCTGTGAATATTAAGCCACACAAATACTATTTAAATATGAATCCTGCATGTTCTGTGTCTCTCTGTGTGAATGAATGGCGCAGGTATGCGGTTTCCTTTACTACACACATGCTGAAGCGCGTGTGATGCTTGCTGTGTTTTCAGACTCTACCGCCTCAATATATAACTACATGAACACATGAATATAATCTCTAGAACTGCTCTAAGAGTCACTTCATGAGCATTTTACAGTTTCATTTGAGTAAAAAAAGTATATTGTCATATCCTATACAAACAGAAACGTACAGGGCTTCACAGCAACTCGTCAAAATAAAAGTTCTGTTTAACTTGAACAAACTGTGACAGAAATACAGTTGCAATCGAAATTATTCAACCCCCTTGACCTGCAAGACATTCTGCTGCAGAGAACAAAATTTTGTGAAAACAATTTAACAAAGGCATCAGGACACTATTGGAGAAAGTTTATTAACACACATTTTAGTAATTCTGAGAACTTAAGCTAATGAATAATGAAAAAAAAAAAAATCAAATTGGCTCTAAACGTTCATGTTCAAAATTATTCAACCCCCAAAAGTCAAATTTGGTGCAGAATCTTTTATTCTTTAAAAACAACTATAAACGCTGCCCGGAAGTGTTTAGAAGCTTCTGTCACCTCTCTACTGCAATCTTGGGCCATTCCTCGCTTGAAAAAGCTTTCAGATCACTGATAATCTTTGGTTTTCACTTTGCCACTGCTTTCTTCAAATTCAACCAGATATTTTCAGTGAGAATTAGATCTGGAGACTGATCCCTGAACCAAGCTTAAGTAAATTTGGATGTATACTTTGGGATAATTGTCCTGTCCTTTAAACTAAGAAATTAGGCTTCCAGCTATGTCTCTAGGAACTTTTAATGTCTTGGAAGTCTTCATGTAGCCTTAGACTTTCTAATATAATAAAACTATTTCTTCTCTATAGCTTCTGTTGACTTTACCATATTTGCTACTCAGCTTCAGCACATGCATGGGCTTACTGTATTGATGTGTACCAGCCCAAGCTAATTTTTTTTTTTTTTTTTTAAATACAGTTTCTAAAGGCTTAATTGTGTTTCAAGATAGTTTTGTTCCCTTCTGTAAAAAATGAGTGACTTAAAACAGTAATGTTGAATAGGGGTTGAATAATAATGCCATAGCTGTGTTATTAAAAACATTAAATGATATATTGACATGATCACTTTTAATATGCCAATAAACTGTTGTAGATGCAACTTTTATAAAGTCCTGGATCTTCAGAATAGCTTGGTATTTTGTTCACAAAAAGACTGGTATTGTTAACGTACATTTTAATATTTTATTATTACTGATGTACTGTTACCTTTAATGTCACTTAGTTTCCTCAGATATGTCTTGTTGCCAGTTTCTGTAAGGTCGCTTTGTTAACGTGGCGACAGCAAGATTATAATGTTTGTCCTTAGAGAGATTAAAGGATGATGGTAAAAGTGTTGGGTCCCCTCCTCTCAGACCAAAGTGGATGTTTTTCAGGTCTGAAACTGGCCCACCGAGGCATGAACTTTTAGGGAAGGAAATCACAGACAAGGACTTAATGAGGCTCCACATAAGTAGCTTTGGAATCTGAAGTGTTTGCTAAGTGTTTAGCATTACTAAAATATATCACTGATCTTCTGTATACATTAATCTATTTTCCAAACTGCTTGCCCTATAGGGTCCCATATCTAGCATATCCTGTTGTCTCGGGGCAGAAACTACTCTGGCCAGTTTATTGCAGGGTTTAGTAACCAAAATAATATGTTTACATATGTATTTTGTAATATGTGTATATATCAGAGGTTGTGTTAGCCTTTCACATTGTCCGTCATTTTGACGGACAGGTTCGTAAAAATTCATAAAAATTCTGTCATAATCTACTATTACCCGTCATGTTGATTTTCATATTTTAATTATAAAAACACATTTAATTGCTTTTATTTTTATTCACATTTTTATTTTTAATCATGAACCTACATAGGCTTATACATCCCCCATTGGTTCTACACCAGACCTGTAGTGACAGCTGAGGACACTAAAATATTTATCGATTTTAATAGATTCTTATCTTTATGAACCAGTATAGATTCTTAAATCCCATACGGTCTTTTGGTCTATGCTGTTTTCAGCTGATGAATGAAACAGTACGTAGTGCGCCTCCCATGCAATAAATTGCAATAGGCTAAGCTTTGTGCTTTGTTACTTTTGATATGAAAAGGTCTCAGATTTCAAATTCTGTCCATTTCATTAGGAAATTCAACCAATAAATACTGTAATGGAGCTCTTTAATGTGGCTTGAGAGATCACTGTAGCTTACATTGGGTACTCGCCTTAAAACGCGAAATTACACACATAGCAAAAGATTCGTGACAGTTTCGTTTTTGTTCTGGATCCAGTGCTCTGCTGCCACACTGGAGCGCACTCGCCACCAACTGGAAAGGTGTGAGAATTACAGCTACAATTTACAATAGCTCAATAGTCTGTCTTTTTGACCAGTTCATTAAAAAAGACTCAGCTCATTAGGAGTCAAGAGTCATTCGTTCATAATGAATCTCTCTGTATATTCAGCAGCTACAGCACCACCACTGATGAACATTAGAAAGCACTGATGCATACAGGTTTGGCTGATGTGTGTGATTGTATTGGCCGTGTGGTGTTTGGCAGAGGTTGGTACGGCCCGCTGACTGCCTAAGACCACGTGATCCAGACCAACGCTCCAGCTCTCGGTGTTGGGCCAGCTGGGCTGAGCACTCCCTGTCTTCCGCCGCAGGGCTGTACTCCATTCGTCTTGCCTGTTTTCCGGTCGCTTTCTTTACCTGTCTACCATTTTCCAGCACACAATAATTTTCAGTTTTTATTATTATTTTCTTGGTCTTGTTCATTTAACTTACTGCCTTCTGTCTTGCACTCTACAAATCTTCTTGAGGAGATTACTGGAGGATTTTTTCATAAGAAGTTGCTTGGTTGGGTAAAGGAATATTCTGGGTTCAGTACAAGTGAAGCCAAGTTGACACCATTTGTGGCATAATGCTGATTGCAGCAAACAAATATTTTCATCTCCTCCCTTTCTTAAAATGATAGTTTATCTAAAAATCCTAGGTGTATATGACTTTTGTCTTTAAGACGAATTGGAGTTATGTTGAAAACTGTTCAGGCTCTTCAAAGCTTTATAATGACAATGGATGGCTTTTGAGATTTCCAATAAAGTGCATCCATCCATCATAGAAAGTACTCCACAAGGCTCCAGGGGGTTAATAAAGGCCTTCTGAAGCGAGTTGATGTGTGTTGAGTCAGAAACATATCTGTTTCTGTGAATAGTGTAGGTTTTGAAGATTTAAATAAGGATATTTTTCTTAGGAACTGACACACTTTTTAAGCTCAATTATCTCAAAATGCCCAAATATTGAGATATCAGCCTATCACTATACTGTACAGCTTTCTATTTTTGTTTAGTCTAGTCAAGCACTCTTCCTCTTTCCTGTATGCACTCTCATGGTGAGACTGCAGCTTTTCAGCCTACAGGTGAAGCAAACATGCTGTAGGACAGGAGGAGAAGAGTGCTGCTATGAACTCTTGTGCTTTTGTGTCTGGTGAGCAAGCAGACGGAAGCAACAGTCTTCTCTCCGCCTCGTCACATCTGTCAGTTTGATAGAAGAGCAGCTCAGGGGTATGAATAAGGCATGAAGTATTTCCTGCGGCTCTGCAGACTACAGGAAAAGGCCTCACCCAGCCGTGAAAGTGGTGTTATGCTCCAGACACTTCCCAGTTTGTCGAGCGAAAGTTCGCTGGCACTGCCAAGCTGATGTTCAGCGCTGTGGATTGATGGGAGTTTTGGTCCGGTTGTAAAAGACAATTTGGCATTGTCTGTGTATTTGAGGCAATTCATACATTTTGTTTTTTTTAAAGGAATAGTTCACCCAAAAAGGAAAATTTTCTTACACTAAGGCCATCCAAGATATAGATGAGGTTGTTTCTCATGGGAACAGATTTGGAGAAATGTATCTTTGCATCATTTGATCAACAGTGGATCCTCTGTAGCGAATGGGTGCCGTCAGTTCAAGTTCAAATAGAGTTCAGTTAGAGTTCAAATATCACAATAATCCACACAACTATAGTCATCAGTTAAAATCCATCATTAAGACATTTTTAATTTCCATAAACTGTTTTCTCCAGTGAAAAAGTCATATTGTCTGAATCAGGAGAGAAATATGCACAGATCAAGCCCATAAATGGTCCAAAACAGTTCACAACAAATATGTCAGTGGATTTTGATGTGTGAGGACAACAGGGAATGGACTTTTTTCATGGTAGGATGTATTATTATGTGTAATGGGCTTGTATTTTGTACAAAAATTCTGTAATGATGGATTTGTTTCTTACAAATAGGGCTGCACAATAAATCAAATTTCTAATCGTGACTATAATTACAGATGCCATCGTATGTAATTGTTCAAAGGCGCAGTTACAAAAAAAAAAATAATAATAATATATCCACTTACATTATTCTGCTTGCTTAAGATGTGTGCGTTTTTCCTACAGGTTATCTTAAGGGGTTTCCCACCCCCCCCGTTGGTTTATTTTTAATTTTTATACTTTTTTATATTTAAAGAAGAAACTATATATAAAAATATGGCATGCAGTTGCTTTAAACAATGAAAAAATAGCTTTGCTTCAAAGCTATTCAAAACATCATTCAATGTGAATTGTGATAATCGTAATCAATAATCGCAATTACAATTTCAAGGTAATAATCGACAATTATGATTTGTCATAATCGTGCAGCCCTACTTACAAACATGCATATTTTCACTTTACAAGACATGAATTGATGGACTGGAGTGGTGTGGATTACTTGGGTTATTGTAATGTCTTTATCAGCTGTTTAGTCTCTCATTCTGATGGCACCCATTCACTGCAGAGGATCCTTTGGATCCAAAGAAGTCTCTTATGTTCGCCAAGGCTAATTTATTCCTGTAATGCAAAGCTGAATTTTTTTATCATTACTTCAGTCTTTAGTGTAACATGATCATCTAATATAAACAGAAATTTTATTTGATAAAAAAAAAGTTAATAATAATAAATAAAATAAAACGAAACAAAACAAATCGCAAATTTTTGAACGTACCATAGATACGGATATAAAATGTCCATCAGCTGTGGAGAGATCGAACTGTTGCATGCTCTACATTTATTTGTGGTGTTTCACTTTGGCCAAAGCACACATCTGTGGTCAGCCACCCTATAGTGACTCAAATGTAGTAAAACTCGGAAACTAACCTAAGTGGGCGTTGTATGTCACATGCATGTTATCTAAATGCAGATTTGCAGAAACACATTTGGTTATATCTTGATGAACAGAAGTTTCAATGTGTATTTCTGTTGTTTATACAGATGTTCATTGGTGCTTTGTTGCTCATGCATGCAGTCTGTAAAAATAGGGCCCGATGTACTGTGTTAATGTGAAGATACTTTCCATATTTATTTTTCACAAATGTTTTACCTGTAGTTGCATTTTGCATTGCATGTGTTGTCTTTAAGGGTTAAGGGACATGTCTGTAAACTTTTAACAGGTCTTTCCATTTTTCTATGTGTGTTTTTTTTCACTGAGGACTTTTCATGTTATTTTGGTGTCAGCGGTCTTAACGCACTTAGCAAGAATTGTGTCGATGGTTTAAATAGACAGACTGGTTCAGCTATATAGTTCACATATATAGGCTTATTTTATTTTGACCTCATTGTCCAAATATGGGGACTGTTATACGTTGTTACACTTAGGGTCAACCTGAAATAGAATCGTAACTAACTATCTGACTGAGTGACTAACAGGGGCTTGTTTCCAGAATGAATGAGTGAGCAGTACAGTACAGTATATGTATCTCTTAAATGGTTAGATGGTATTTTCTTTTCTTCTTGATACTGTACTATCCATATTAAAGTAGTATTTTTAAGTGCAGTGCTGCTTTGTTTACAGTGGTAACCAGGGAAACGCTGCATCACTGCTGTTCTGTAAGCACCACCTGCTGTCAGAGAGTGAATTTGCGCTCTCAATGTGTGCTGTTTTTGTTTTCTGCAGATATTTTTTATGTAGCATAATTTCACAGAGATAAAGTTAGACTATTCTGTTTTTGCTTCAGATTTTGAAATTAGATCAGAAACTGCTCATGTATGTATAATCTTTCTTTCTTTTTATGTCGCGATATATTTCTTAAATTTGATCGATATGATATAATTCCGATATAGATATGAACAATATTTAAAAAAGCTTCAGAATTGCTGCCTAGAACGCCCACAGCAGATGTCTATACAGACTTCATGAAGTCCATGAAACCTCCTTCTATAAAACATTTTAGGAAAAAAAAAATGGTACAAATAAATTAATGCTCACTTTTTATTTGTATTTAGCCTTCATACAAACAAAAAATGTGAAATCACCATCAAATAAACATAAGACTTTCAGACTCACCTTATTAATATTAATATATTTAACTAAACTACAGTATAACATAGGCTGATTATTCTTATAGTTTGAAACAAAAGTGCTTCAGCCAGGATAAAGAATATGAAAAGTTTTCCCGAAAACAGGAAAAAAGAGTTTTTACTAAACCCTTTTAAAGGGTCATAATTGAAAATATTTGTAGGACACATGCCAATATTTTTAAATATTTTCTTTAATATTATTGTTAGCATAAATAATGAACTGATTTAATTAATTTTTATTTTCAGATAGGTAAATAAAATGTAATACTTTCAATATATTTTGTTTACTTTGCTATAGGACTGAAATTGGTTCTTAAAATAATTTGTTGTCATTTATAATTAAGAGCTCATATTAAAGAGCTTATTTTATAGTTAAGTCATGGCCATAAAATGTATGTATTTAAAGACTTCTCGAGAGAAGAATATATTACTTTAGGGCATTTTCCTTGTCTTTTATTCCTGCCATAATTAAAATAAAGATGTTCTGAAAAGTGTCCTGGAAAATGATCACCGAAAAAGAGTGGGAACCCTGTTGTAACTTGTCATTTTTAAGGAAAAAAGTCTGAATTGTGAGATGAAAATGATTTTTATCCCCATGGTGTAAACAAGCTGCCATAAGGGATGTGTGAGTGCAAAAAGTTTTTTTCCCCCACTTAAAAAAGTCTTATTTGTTATATTTAGTGCTGTCAAAATTAGCATGTTAATGCAGGCGATTCATTTTTCTGGTTTAACTACATTAAAAACAGGCAATATGACAGTAAAAACTAATTTTCCTGTTCTGTCAGCCATTCAGTCAGAGTACTGTGCTCGTAGCGAGATTCAATTTATGTGTACAAATGCGGCGGTGTGCACTGTAGCCTATTTTCATATTAAAATGCAAATGAAACTATGAGCGTGCGTGTCAGATCCACATCCCGTTCAGCAGTGGGAGCTCTTAAAGTAATAGCAGTCAAATAAGCTAATAACTCAGCTGCTGTGACGTAATTAAAGAACAAAAGAAAAAAGAGGAAATCTATAACTTTTGTAGCTTTAAGGATTCATCTGTATTTAATTTAGTATTTAGTGTTTGATAACTTTATTTAATTTCTGTACGTTTCCTACTTGCTAAAGTGCACAGGTAGATAATGGGTTTATGCGAGGATTGTTTTAAGTTCACTTGAATTAGAAATTAAAAGTGTAATAAATGTTAAAATTGATAGCTCTCGTTTATACTATAATCCTGAATGCCTATAGTCAATGGTTAAATATTAGGAAAAAAAATTCTAGAGACATTAGTAATATTGGTATCAGTGATACTCACTTTTAATCATAAAAAATGAAACAAATATTAAATGTTATTACATTCATTTGAGTGTTAAATCGAATGCAAAATTATTGCAATAGAAAAGTATATTTAAAAACTTTAATGTTAGGTGATTAATCGTGATTAATTTCAGTAAAAAAAAAAATATTGATTGACAGCACTATTTTAAATTCATTTCATACATTTTTTACAATTCACAGAATTTGTTTGCAGATTCTAGTCTGTTTGTCCAACGGTGAAACTCTTCAGCAGTGTGTAGAAGAAACAGAGGTTGTTTTGAGTTTGGATAAGGTTTAGAGGCAGATGGTCAGATTGTGAACATGTCATCCTCTCGCTCAGTTCTCCTTTGCTGTATTTCGTTAGCAGTCCCCACCCTTATCCTGAGTCACTCACCAGGAAAGCAGTGCTGAGGCAGTGAAATTTCACTCAAGTGTACATCCTCAATAAAACCATGTGTTGCTCTGTGGTGAGATGTGAAAGAACATTTTAGCTGCATTCTCTTACATACGAGAATGACACTCGTGTTACTTCACACCTAATTTCAAAAGATTGTGACACTAGATCTTATTTCATCACACTCTTCCTAAAAGTAACTGTACATGTTTAAATAATTAAGAAACACCTGCTGGTGAAATCTCTGTTAAAAGCACTCACTGTATCATCACTGTATAAACTGTGGGAAGGAACACTTTGGAGTTAAACTTGAAACCTTATCTGTGCTACTGTTGTGTAAGCAGTGAGGAAATTTACATCTGAAATTTAAGTCATGATCCAGGCCTGGTCAGTTTAGGTCAAGCCTCGTCACAGATGGACGTCAGTAAAGCTGAAATCTCTTCTGCTAGACACTGATCTTCTCTAATAGTGTTGGGGATTATCTGAAAGTTGCATCTTGAATTTTTGTGACAGTGTTCCTTTAGTATCATAGAAAGTTTCTATTGTAATTGTCATGGTCACAGATCAGCCATCTCCACGTAAAACTGATCATGCAGACCAAACTGTAAGTCGTAGAGACTTGAAACTTGGAGAGATTGTAGTACTCACACTGCCTACAACGTGACCAAAGCTCACCCCAATTGGCCTGCTGGGGGCGCTACAGTGATCAAAAGTATGAAATCGCTCATAACTCCTAAACCGTCAGTTGCAGGCTCAAATGTCTTGTGTTGTTGGATTTTTGTGTTATTTTGCATTTTTTGAAAAATCTACTTTTGCGAATTAGTCCTAGGTTTTTCGCCCCGTCAAAACCAAACCAGTGCAGAAAGATTATCTGGAAGTGAATATCAATAATTATCAAAAAAAAAAGTTAAGCTTTCGCAAAGGGACACCAAAACGTTTGAATGGGGCGGGGCCACTTTTAGTAAAATGCCTATAACTCCTGAACAGAATGAGATATCTTTGCCAAACTCAGAATACTTATGTAAGAGCTCAATCTGAGGTCACAGGAACAAAATCATGAAGCTCAGCCACGTGGTGGCACTATAAGAGAGAAAAAACTTAAAAATTGCTGAAAGTGCACAACCATTTGTCCTATATCATCATGAAAATCGGTGTGCACGGTCTTGGTCCGAAGTGAATGAATGAATGAATGGCCACAAGTGTCTACATTTGCATTTCTCAGGACATTTGCATATCTCAAAAAACATGGCCGCCATTAGGCGATGAAGTTTGAGCACCTGTTAGACAAGGTTAATTGTCTACTGTTACTGTTACTGTTATGCAAGAAAAATTTCAGACTTAAGTTTGACAATAAAGTATATCTATATCTGTAATGGAGGCTAAGCGGAACGAAACTCGGTGATCTTGTTCGACTCACGGTCCCAAAGGTCTGAGAGAAATTTGAAAGAAATCAAGCACTGGGGGGCGTAAAACGATTGTACGTTGCGCATTTTTTTTGCACATATGCACAATATTTGTATCATCATTCTGGACAACTTTGCCTCCACAACCACTGCTGTCAATCAGATCGTTTGTTAAATATATGAGAAGATGTAAAAAAAAAAAAAATACTACTTTTTGCAAACTAGTCCTAGGTTTTTCTTTCAATCTGGAAGAAAAAACACTGCAGTACAATTCTCTGGACTCTCTAGGCCAAAAATGATCAAAAAAAAAAAATGTTGAAAGTTTCCCTTTGGTAAGCTATAACAGAAGGTATAATCCTATAAAAGCCTAAAGGAAAATGCAAAATTTCTAAACAAGCATGCAAGTTTTAAAGGGTTCTTCGGATGCTAAGTTCACTTTTACATGTTGTTTGAACATTAATGTGCGTTGGCAGTGTATGTACAAATCTACCCTGTAATGATAAAATCCATGCAGTGGTTTTTAATTAATCTGTAAAAATAATATCCCCTTTTTCAAATCGAGCCGTTCTCAGATGCCTGACGGTGTGGCGTCACACCCACGGAGGCCGCTCCCACGACAGTTGATTGACATGAGCGTCTTACCTCAGATCAGTTGTAACAGTCCAACCTCCATGTTTTGATGCCGGAGCAGTGATGTAAGTTAGACAAGCATATCTCAGATTGAGCGATTGAGGTGTTGTGTTGCTGGATGTAATAATGAACATAGTGGTCGTCATTTACTCCCAACATCTCAGCTGCTGAAGATGCAGTAGACTACATTTGTTTTTAAAGGGAATGCACCTCCCGATCTACATCCTTCTATGTTTGCGTGAATCATTCATGAATCTTTTATGAATCTTTTATGAATTTTTTATGAGTCTTTTATGAATTTTTTATTAATCTTTGTTAGTTTAGTGGCTAAATGTGGCTAAATGCGGATAAAGTGAGAGAGGGGCGGGGGGAACAGAGGCCATTTGCATTTAAATCAGCCTCGACCAGAATGGGATGATTTTTGCAAAGGTGATTTTGGCAAGGTGAAAAGGGTGTTGTTTTACACTACCATTGAGAATTTTTAACCAAAGGTTATTATAGACTTTTCATTAAAACCCTAAAGAATCATATCAACTTGTGGAAAATGGGCATCCGATGACCCCTTTAAGGAGATTGGACCACAGCTGCTGCTATAACCATCATAAACGCTGACAAAACATTATATTTCTATGGTAAATTACCTGGATTTGCAAAAAAACACATTTTTATTCATTGAGTTAGGTGGGTAGCCTTGCTAAATAATATGTATTGTCTTTTGCCTTATTTGCTTAAATGCCTTGAGCGCTTGAACCCCGGTAATCACTACTTGCAGCTGGGTCATTTTATAAATGACATCTCATGTCCATGAAGTATATTTTTCATATATTTTCATCAGTATAAAGCTCAGATGCTTAATTTTCTAGTACACAATTCTGTTTTTCCCAATCACACTATTATGTTGAAAAAGCCATATCTTTTGTTTAACAGTGATGTTCATATCACATACAACTCTGGTATTCAGCTGTCTGATTTTGTAAAGTTGCTCATTCTACTCTGCATTTAAGCATGAAAATGACCTCAAATATAAATGAATTTCATAGTTTTGCCTTCAGTTAGATTAGGTTATCAAGACATTTGGGTGTGCGCTTCAAAAATACTAAGTGCTTATTGTGATATAACTTGTTTTATTTGTGTCAGAAAAAACACTGTCACATAATTTGCGCAGTATTATGATATTTTCCCTAGAAGCACATGGATAAAACACTAGAAGTTATGTTCTCTCTCTTTCCCCTAATATTGGATAAACTAGCAAACCCATGTCAAGAGTGGATTCATTGACTGTCAGCAGTGTTATACAAGTATTATTGCTGCAAAAAGACAATTTAACTAAAACTTATGTTTTGTTTATGAAAATATATTTCTAAACATACCATATGCTCAGTAGTTCTAGGCTTCCATGTTGAGTATAGGCCCAAAACACTAAAGATGTCAACTAAGTTACCCATCAACTGTGTTACCCAGTAAAGATAACATATTCCTGCAGATCACTTTTATTTTATATAGCACTTTATACAATATAGATTGTTTCAAAGGAGCTATGTAAGGTCATGTTTGGGTTTTGGGAAACAGGAAAACTTTTTTTCTTCACATTGTCAAATTCTAAATGTACCCCTAATTATAGAGTGACCCAGCTATATTTTCAAAGTTTAAATTAGTTGGAAGTATGTTCGGGAAAATTCAGGAAGATTAGTCATGTGGCTGGAACTCATAATTGAGTTTGTTACAATGTGTGTTGAGCCACCAGCATTAAGTGTTTTGTCTTGCGCGTGTTTGTTTGTGTCAGTAATTGAGACGGCCTGCTGATCTGTGTGTGATTTGTTTCTCACAGAAAAAGCCACAGATGGCTCCCTGCAGAATGAAGACTGGACACTCAACATGGAGATCTGTGACATCATTAATGAGACCGAGGAAGGGTGAGAGACCAGCACACAAACACACACAGTGCCTGCTGATGACTCACAGCGACTAAGACACAGAGCCATCTGAGCAGTAGACTGACTGGGAATGTGCTGTCGTAGCATTGTGCTCCATCACTAATGGGTTCTCACAGTCCCTCCTGGCCACGTTTACAGCTGACATCGAGAAGCATAAAACCTCTATTACTTTCGTTCTTTGGCAGAACACAAAGGAATGTAGTTTTACGGATATTTTTTAACTAGTTTTGTCTGTATGATGAAAGTCAGTAAGGTTCAGAACAACTGACTTTCTTTGTATGGACAGAGCTGAATTTTCAGCATGATTTCTCGTTTAGTGTCACATGATGCTTCAGAAAACATTTTAATATGCTTAAGAAACATTTCTTATTTTTATAAGTGGGGGCGGGCAATATACGGGTAATTACGATTAACCGGTAGATATTTGTCAGCCGCTAGAGATTTTGGGCAGTCGTTTCTATCGCAGTTACACGCTCGCGTGACATTGCTGTGGTCACAAAAACATATTGTTTGCAAGCATTTTTAAGCATTGCAAGTGATTTTAAGCCGTTGAAACGCAATCAGCAAGTGTGCGCCGTCTGATAGACTGAGCACTGTCAGAGATGCACGCATGTGAAGACGGTGCTTATAGAGTGCGGGAGTTATTTTTGCCACTTTATAGACCTTGAACAGTTAAATACACACACTCTTATATGTCAAAATGCTCGTCTTTGCAAGTAAACACTAGTAAACAGTCATTTCGGTCTTAAGTGAAAGCAAACAGCTGAGAAAACACGTGTAACAGTATGTATATTAATTTAGGCTAGCATTAGTTTTTTGTCATATTGATCGTGATAAGAACTGAAATTTCTATTTTATCAAAAATTTGATATCATAAAGACTTTATTTAAAGCAAAACCACTATATTGTGATACACAGTTGAGGTCAAAAGTTTACATACACCTTGCAAAATCTGAAAAATGTTATGAGGGATCATACAACATGAATGTTATTTTTTATTTAGTACTGACCTGAATAAGATATTTCACATAAAAGATGTTTACATATAGTTCACAAGGGAAAATAATAGCTGAATTTATAAAAATGGCCCAGTTCAAAAGTTTACATACACTTGATTCTTAATACTGTGTTGTTAACTGAATGATCCACAGCTGTGTTTTTTTAGTGATAGTTGTTCATGAGTCCCTTGTTTGTCTTGAACAGTTAAACTGCCTGCTGTTCTTCAGAAAAATCCTTCAGGTCCCATAAATCCTTTGGTTTTTCAGCATTTCTGTGTATTTGAACCTTTTCCAACAATGACTGTATGATTTTTGAGATCCATCTTTTCACACCGAGGACAACTGAGAGACTCATATGTAACTATTACAGAAGGTTCAAACGCTCACTGATGCGTCACAAGGAAACGTGATGCATTAAGAGCCGGGGGGTGAAAACTTTTGAACATGATGGAGATGTGTACATTTTCTTACTTTGCCTAAATATCTTTTAGTACTCCCCTTCAGATGCTATAGAAGATACTTACATGTTTTCCAGAAGGCAAAATAAGTTAAATCTACCCTGATCTTCAAATTCAAACAGTTTTCACCCTCTTAATGCATATTTTTTTTCTTCTGGAGCATTGTTGAGTGTTTGAATCTTCTGTAATAGTTGTATATGAGTCCCTCAGTTGTCCTCAGTGTGAAAAGATGGATCTCAAAACGATACAATCATTGTTGGAAAAGGTTCAAATACACAAAAATGCTAAAAAACCAAAGACTTTGTGAGACCTGAAGGATTTTTTTCTGAAGAACAGCAGGCAGTTTAACTGTTCAGGACAAACAAGGGACTCATGAACAACTGTCACTAAACAAAAAGCACAGCTGTGGATCATTTAGGTAACAAAACAGTAGTAAGTATCAAGTGTATATAAACTTTTGAACAGGGTCATTTTTATAAATTCAACTATTTATTATTTTCTCTTGTGTGGGATATGCAAACATATTTTATGTGAAATATCTTATTCAGGTCAGCACTAAGTAAAAAAAATAACATGCGTTTTGTATTCTCTATTCTCACTCTTATTTGGGTAAAAGAATTAACATTTTGCAGATTCTTCAAGGTGTATGTGAAGTTTTGACCTCAACTGTATATTGTGATATAAGATTTTGGTCACTCATCCCTATTTATAAATGTTGAAAACAGTTGCTGCTTCATATTTTTGTGGAAACTGTGAAATATATGTTTTCAGGATTCTCAAGACATCATAAATGTCAATGAAAACCATTCACAAGTGGTCACAGGAGACTCATTTGAGCTGTTTATAAATTCTAGTGTGTCTTGGCTGCTAAACACTTATGATTGGATCACCCAAGATTAACATTCATACCAGGTGTAAACAGGCCCTTTACACTGAGTCACGGTGCTGTTTCTACTCCATATGATTCTTCATTTGATCTTTTTCTCTCACACACACTGTCGTCAAACTGGCACCACAGGCTTGTCTCTGTTCTGTGTGAGGGAACACAGGACTCTGTTGTGCTCCACTCTGTTTGGGCTGGGTTTTTTCCTGTTGCATTCAAACTTGTGGGTGTTTTCAAGAATTTAAACAATCTTCCCTGTTTTTAATTATATATTCAAATGTTTGCATGCACGTATTCCAGACTAAGCATGCATTTGGAATTTGTGAGAATAGTTCGGTCTTACGCTATAATATTGCATTCAGTTCAGTATTCAAATTGCCAGTCAATTTTGTCCTGTGCAGTTTCGATTTTCACTTCTGCCATATTCTACTTCCCATAATGCAAGAAAGTGTTACTGTAGTTCCTCCTCTCTGTTAGGCTTTTCTGCTCATAATGGCTATATCCAAAATCACATGCTTGCCTAATATCAAGTAGGCGAAAAACGGTACGTGGAAGGAGTCTGAATAAATGATTCATAAAAAAGTAGGTGAAACATAACCAGATGTCCGACTTATTCCGGCGAAATTCACATCTGATTAACATTTTACTATCCCATGAGGCCACGGGAGAGGATTTGTAAATGCATCATAGCAAATGTAGTACATCCGTATTTCATTTTTACTAACACATTCATACTGACACTAAAACATACTTTTTAGTGGTTGCAACTGCCACTTTTAACTGCGGCTCAATATTGAGCCTAATTTTACCTATTTATTTTTACAGTTAAGTCGTCTCTACATAGAGTTCATTTTTTTAGTAGCCGATGTTGTTGTTCTTGCTTATGAAAGCTTGTAAAATGACGACATGGGAGCTTTGCTTTGATCCCACCATGCTTGGAGCTGATGAACTTCCTCAATTACAGTGTGTTTGTAAGAGGGCGTTCAATAGTGACGCTCTGGTTGTGTCTAGTCAAATTAAGTCTTTTAATTCCTATCCTGAGCTTGCAGAGTGCTTTGCTAAATTACATGTTATAAAATGAATGGTTATGATCTTAGATACTGATCGGTCAGTCCAGTCGTGGTGAAATAAACAACACAAAAATGTCTATGACGCAAAACAACAGCTTTTTACAGAAGCTACTTTTAGGGGTTTGTTCAGATCCCTAACCATACGTCTGAGCAATACAACTAAAAATGGTTAATACAGTTGAGGTCAAAAGTTTGCATCCCCCTTTCAGAATCATTAAAAATGTTAATTATTTTACCGAAATGAGAGGGATCATACAAAATGCATGTTATTGTTTATTTAGTACTGACCTGAATAAGATATTTCACATAAAAGATGTTTACTTATAGTCTACAAGAGAAAATAATAGCTGAATTTATAAAAATGACCCGGTTCAAAAGTTTACATACACTTGGTTCTTAATACTGTGTTGTTACCTGAATGATCCACAGCTGTGTTTTTTGTTTAGTGATAGTTGTTCATGAGTCCCTTGCTTGTCCTGAACAGTTAAACTGTCTGCTGCTCTTCAGAAAAATCCTTCAGGTCCCACAAATCCTTTGGTTTTTCAGCATTTTTGTGTATTTGAACCCTTCTCGAAAATGACTGTATGATTTTGAGATCCATCTTTTCACACCGAGGACAACTAAGGGACTCATATGCAACTATGACAGAAGGACTTAAAAGATGTTTACTATATGTAAACATCTTTTAAGTGAAATATCTTATTTAGGTTAGTAATAAATAAACAGTAACATGCATATTGTATGATTCCTCTTATTTTGGTAAAATAATTAACATTGTTAAGGATTCTGAAAGGGGGAAGCAAACGTTTGACCTCAACTGATACAGCTACGTCAATGGACTGTTCTTATTAATAGCTTTTTAAAGGGAAAGTTTAACCAAGAAATGAAACTTCTGTCATTTCTGTCAATTACTCACCCTCATGTCGTTCCAAACTTATAAGACCTTTGTTCATCTTCAACACAAATTAAGATATTTTTGATGAAATCCAAGAGCGTTCTGACTCTGCGTAGACAGCAACACAACTGAAACGCTCAACGCCCAGAAGGGTATTAAGAACATTGTCTTACAGGTTTGGAGCAACACGAGGGTGAGTAGTTAATGACAGAATTTTGATTTTTATGTGAACTGTCGCTTTAATGTTTGTTGGTGTGTATGATAATATAGTTATAGTTATCATTCTTGATGAGGGTCTTGGTGCTGAAAATGGGTTTTTAAACTGTCGTCATCTAAACTGTGTGTCCCCACAGGCCTAAAGATGCCATGCGCGCGGTGAAAAAGAGACTCAACGGCAACAAGAACTTCCGTGAAGTGATGCTGGCTCTAACCGTGAGTGACAGTGTGCTGGACAATCCCTCAGTTTAACATAAACCCTTGTCTTCATACTGTCATAAATGAAGGTTGAGGAGTAAAATCTGTTGTTTAGTCTTTTGCTTTGCCCTGTTAATAGTTAATAACGACTTTGTAAGCTCCTATTTTAGGCCTGCCAGAGGCTGTTTTGACATTTGAATAAGGTATTTTTAGCGGTTTGAATGCATTATGCTCCTGTTCGTTGGAAGTGCTGTGTTGTTGTGGTTATTTGGTTTCCACTAATCTATGATTGCGTAATTGTCTTTTCTAGGTGCTGGAGACTTGCGTGAAAAACTGCGGCCACCGTTTTCACGTCCACGTCGCCAACAGAGACTTCATCGAAGGTATCTTGGTGAAGATCATCACTCCGAAGAACAACCCTCCTGCTATAGTACAGGACAAAGTGCTGTCACTGATTCAGGTGAAATGAGTCAGGCGAATGGCCAAACCCTAATTACATACTTCCTCCTGAACTCTTTCTTTGTTTCTGCAATAATGACTTTAAAATTTCCTGATAATTTACTCACCCCCATGTCATCCAGGATGTTCATGTCTTTTTTTCTTTAGTCAAAAAGAAATTAAGTTTTTTGAGGAAAACATTCCAGGACTTTTCTCCATATAGTGGACTTCAGTGGAGATCAGTTGGTTGAAGGTTTAAATTGCAGTTTCAGTGCAGCTTCTAAGTGCTCTACACAATCCCAGCTGAGAAATAAGTGTCTTATCTAGTGGAAGATCAGTCATTTTCTAAAAAAAATACAAATTTATATACTTTTTAACCACAAATGCTTACATTTTTTTGCGACTGAAGAAAGAAAGACATCTTGGAACACATGGAGGTGAGTAAATTATCAGGACATTTTCATTCTGGGAATGAACTGGGAACTAAACCACCGCTGACGGCTGCTGCTGCATTCTGTTCATTTCCATTCATAATGGTTCAGGCACTGCACTTTTATTGGGGCTGGAAACTAGGTCTGATGTACTGGGTCTGTGAGGCAGCTTGCAGTTGCATTAATTTTAGTTGACTGAAAGCCATTACAGAATCAAATTGACACAGTTTAGAGTAGACCGCTGACAGTTTCCTTGATGGTATGTAGGGCATAACTGCATTTAGTAGTCTCTTACATTTTCTCAAATCAAATGGTTTCATGTTTTTTTTTTAGCCTCTAAAATTTCACACTGAATTTATTTTATTTTATTTTATTTTATTTTATTTTTTCCTAAGTTATCACATAACATGACTTTTTGGAGAACTTTTTTTTTTTTTAATATGAATAAGCATTAAAACACTTTTGCTAAAATATTTTGTTTTCAAATGAATAGTATATTAGTATATAATAACAATAAAATAAACAATGAATAAGATAACAAATGCAAATTTTATTTTAATCGATTTATTTTTTATTCTTATTCTTATTCTTTTTTTTGGTCAACTACATTTTCGGGCCATCTGAGAATAAATTAACCAAATGTGATCTTTATAATTACCACTATTAGACAACAAGTGTACCCCTAAGATCAAGAACATCTTTTCTGCCAAATTTGGAAAATGTAACTATTTTCTAACCTAGTGTTTCTCAACGAGGGGTACAGGGCCCACTAGGGGGCCTCAGCAAACTACCAAGGAGGCCTTAAGATGACTAAAGACAAAACAAGCTAAAACAAGAAAAAAAAAATACCATATACCATACCATATGAGAAGATTCCCACAGTCTTGAAAAACTGGATATATGAAGAAGCTTAATATACGTTTCTAGACTTGGAAAATTCATGTAGATGAATAAAAATATTATAACTCCATGAACATTTTTATAATGCATATATGTTTTTCTAGTTATACTAAGCTCTAAAATACTTAATCGGGTGAAAATTGTGGGAGTAAATGATATTTTTAAAATCCTCACCCAAAAAGTCACATAAAACTGTAAAAGTCATGGTGCCTTTAAATATTGTCCAGAAATCAAAAAGGTTGAGAACACCTGATTTAACTTAATCCATCTGCGTGTACTCCAATGATTTTCACTTGTGTTTGCTGTAAATTCATCAAAAATGGCCATTAGCAACAATGGTTAGCAAAATTCAGTACGCACATGCATGGGGTTGTAAGTTCCAGTTATCTGCTAAAGAACCATGTGTTGCTAATGGTTAAAAATGGTCTGATAATACCCTGCTAGGTGTAAATGTGACCCTGTGTATGGGTCAGAATTATTGATTTTCTTTTATGCCAAAGATCATTAGGATATTAAGTAAAGATTATGTTCCATGAAAATATTTTGTAAATTTCCTACCGTAAATATATCAAAAATGTAATTTTTGATTAGTAAGATGGAAAAAAGCAATGGAAAGCTTATTTTTTCAGCTTTCAGTTAATGTATTAATCTCAATTTCAAAAAATGTACCCTTATGACTGGTTTTGTGGTCCAAGGTCACAAATTTAGAGCCTCGTCCTGTGGAACAGATCGGTTGGGTTTCTCTGTGCATTAAACGATCATCTACCTGCATTTGTGTTTTGACCCAGGCTTGGGCAGATGCGTTCAGGAGTAGCCCAGACCTTACCGGAGTCGTGCACATTTACGAGGAGCTGAAGAGGAAAGGAATTGAGTTTCCCATGGCAGACCTGGACGCTTTATCACCAATCCACACACCACAGCGGGTGAGGAATGCACTTGCACTTACAAGGTTTACCAATGGGTTCTTGCGTATCAGTTTTTATTTATTTTACTGCATCTTCTCTTGTGTGATTCTAGGGAGTCCCAGAAGTAGATCCAGGCACACACAAGTACAAAGCGCCCACGCAGGCCAACACGGCATCTCAGACGGCTCCTAAACCTGCAGCTGCTGCAACAGCTGACTTCAACCCCACTCAGATCCCAACTGTAGCAGGACCCATCACAGCAAACCCAGAGCAGGTCACACTTACCTCAGAATAGACTTTTCTACATTTAAAGCTAAGATGAAATGTGTTGAAAACCTGTTTCAAAACCAGTTAGGCTTTACTGCTAAAAATAGTTAATTGTGAATAATATGCTATAGAAATAAAATCAATCTTTTATTCAGCAAGGATGCGTTGACTTGATCAACAGTGACAGTAAAGACTGTTTTAAAAAAATCAGTTTGAAATGAATGAAAGCACATAGAAAGCAGTTATTTAAATTGTAATAATATTTCACATTTTTACTGTATTTTTGGTCACATAAATATAGCCTTGGTAAGCATAAGAGTCTCAAAAATGTGTAAAATAATAATAAAAAGAGCAGTAGCGTACATTGCATTTTTACTTAAATCATAGCTAAAACATATACACTACCATTCAAAAGTTCAGTAAGATTTTTAAATGTTTTTTAAAGAAGTAATTTTTGCTCATCAAGGCTGTGTTTATATTATTAAAAATACAGAAAAAAAACTGTAATATTGTGGAAAATTATTGCAATTTAAAATAGTCGTTTTCTATTTTATTATGCTTCAAAATAGAATTTATTCCTGTGATGCAAAGCTGAATTTTTAGCAACATTACTCGCATGATCCTTCAGAAATCATTCTAATATGCTGATTTATTATCAGTGTTGGAAACAGTTGTGCTGCCTAATATTTTTTGGAACCTGTGATACTTTTTTCAGGATGTTAAAAGAAAAGCATTTATTTAAAATAGAAATCTTTTGTAACAATATACACTACCGTTCAAAGTTTGGCGTCAGTCGATTTTTCTTTCTTTCTTTGAAAGAAATTAATACTTTTATTCAGCAAGGATTTGTTAAATTGATAAAAAGTTATAGGAAAGACATTTCGTTAGAAAAGATTTCTATTTTGAATAAAGAATTCTGAAAAAAGTATCACAGGTTCCAAAAAATTAAGCAGCACAACTGCTTCCAACATTGATAATAAATCAGCACATTAGAATGATTTCTGAAGGATTATGTGACACTCAAGACTGATGAAAATTCAGCTTTGCATCACAGAAATAAATTTTATTTTAAAGTATATTTAAACAGAAAACTGTTATTTTAAATTGCAATAATATTTCATAACATTACAGCTTTTTCTGTATTTTTGATCAAATAAATTCTTTAAAAAACATTAAAAATGACTGATCCCAAACTTTTGAACGGCACTGTAATTTATTGTGATATCGGCTAAAATTAATCAATTCATATCTACAGTTATGTGCTTTCTAAAAAGGATCCCTGTGTTCATTTGTGGTTTTGTGTTTTGTTTGTGTGTACAGATCGCAAGGCTGAGAAGTGAGCTGGACGTTGTGCGTGGGAATATTAAAGTGATGTCGGAGATGCTGACGGAGATGGTGCCGGGCCAAGAAGACGCCGCTGATCTCGAACTACTCCAGGTCTTGAGTGTTTCCCACCACACTCAAATCCTTTGTACAAAGAATATGCGTATAAATGATGCAATATATTTACATAAAGCAGTTAAACATAAATACAATGACCTGTGGCCTAGCAGTTACGCAGACACATTGAGCTATGGTGCTCATATTGACTGTGTGGGTTCTAATCCAGCATGCAACATTCCAATCTCCTTTTTTCACACCAAAATTTTCTATCTTCCTAATACTCACCATTACAATAAAAGTGTCAAATGGACGTAATAAAAAATCCAGATGTTTTGAATCTAAACATCACCACAAGAGGGTGTAGCAGTACAATATTTCAAAACAGCAGCTGTTTATGAATCTGTGCATTTATATAGATTTGTATGTGTTCTCATTTAGAAAGGTATTCCATAATTTAAGACTGAAATGCATTTCATATAAGAAAAACATCTTGCGTGTCAGGAGCTGAACAGGACATGTCGAGCCATGCAGCACAGGGTAGTGGAGCTCATCTCTCGTGTTTCCAACGAAGAGGTCACTGAAGAGCTGCTACACGTCAACGATGATTTAAACAACATCTTCCTGCGCTTCGAGAGGTGAGAAGAGGTGTCCGTCACAAAAAGTTTCCCTAGTCAGTCTTGATCTGACAGCTCTCAGAGGAAGCTCTGACTTAACGTCTCCGCAGTCTGTTCAGGCTTTCCTTTGATTTCACTTCCTTTGCTTTGGAGCAGGGTCTGAAAACACATTAACATTTCTTTCATCTCCGTCTTGACGAGTGTTTTTGATATTTCACCAGCGTTCTGTGTTCTAACAGGTATGAGAGATACAGAGTTGGCAGATCAGCACAAAACAACGGGGTGAGTTTGACACTGCAGTAGTGCTTTCGTAACACAAAATACTGTCTTATGTTGTATCTGTATAAAAATGGTCCATATTTTATTTGTTTGTCTTTGAGTATTTTGCATGCTCATGTTTGTTTCTTTTTATTTTGTTTTATTGTTTGCATGATGCTTAGCTGAGAGAGGCAAGTATGAAGCATCTCTGTTGTGTAGATGTGAGGGAAGTGGGGTGGTAAACTATGGCTGAGTGTATTGCGTTGCCTATGATCTCTAGAGATTTAGACCCTAGAATTAAATCTATTTCTCGTCTTTCTTGCTTGTCCTATCCTATACAGATGGTATATGCCTTGTTTCTCTAGCAATTTTTACAGCTTTGACATACAGTCTGACTTTTTGTCTAAGGCTACGTTTACATGACAACGATGTAGTCAAAAACATTTTCGAAACAATTTGCGTTTATACATGTGCCAGGCCAGTAGTTGGTGCGCTATTTGACGCACGCACATGACGTCACCACTTTCAAAGATTCCTGTATTGGGTGTTTACACTGAAACGATAATGGTGATGTTTTCAAAAACGTGCACTTTAAAACCCGTATTCAAAATTATGCGTTTTCAGTCCCCAAAATGCCATTGTTGTGTAAAAGAACAGGCTAAACACACAAAACGTTTACCGTTTTTGGCTGAAAACGTTGTTGTTTAAACGTCTCCTAAGAGATCTGTAATCTTCACCTGTGTATGTGAATTTACAGGTTTATTATGATGCTTTTAAAACAAGTATGGTAATTCAGGAAATGTATATAGATATATAGATTTAAACAGAGAGATGTTTATAAATAAAATATTGTATATATTGTATATATTAACTGTATATATTACAGTTACATATATATATATATATATATATATATATATATAATGTTATGTATATATACAGTTATGTATGCTTTATTTAATATACTATATTATACTTATGTAAGTTATTAGAGTAATTAAAATAAATTAAATTAATTGGAAAAATATATATATATATATATATAATTTAATTATATATATGCATGTGTGTGTGTGTATGTATGTATGCATTTAATTATTTATATAATTTAATTAATAGTATATTATTAATTACACTTAACATATAATTTATTAAAGTGAATTAATTAATTAATATATTTAATTTAAAATTATTGTAAATCAGAAAATATAGTTTTTTTTTTATTAAATTCAATAATTTTATTATTATTGTTTTTATTATTAAAGTGTATTTACTTGCATTCATTAATTTTATTTTTATTTATTCTTTATTTTTATTTATATATATTGTTATTGTTGCAATAGTATATTAATAAAGCAACATATAACCTAATAACAATATATATTAACATTTCCTAATACAGGAAATATAAAAAAATGCATTTGAGCTTTCATATATATATATATATATATATATATATATATATATATATATATATATAATATTATATTAATTAAAGTTAAATATAATTAATAATAAATGTAATTAATTTAAAAGTATGGTAAATCAGAAAATAGATTATTAGTGTTGTTGTTACTACTGTTATAGTGCATTAATAAAATAATATATATTGTATAAAATAATTACAAATACAGGAAATGTGTTTGTGTGTGTGTGTGTGTGTGTGTGTATATATATATATATATATATATATATATATATATATATTAAAGTATGCTAAACCATGAAAATTAAGTTTATTTATATAGTATAACATATTAGTTAACATATATATATATATATATATATATATACATTTTTTTTCTAATTAAATAACTGTAATAAATGTAATTCATTAACGTAATTAAATATAGCATATTGTAATATATACATTATAAATCCTTTATTTGTAATTATTCATATATTTATAGAAAATATATTTTATATAATATATATTTTACTTATGTTTATATATATATATATATATATATATATATATATATATTTTTTTTTTGAAATCTAAATTATTAATCTAAATCTCTGCTTAAAAATGCTATCACATTCAAGGGTTATTTAATTGCTTTCGAATGAACTTTTGTGTCATTTTTGAATTGAGCTGAATTAAATGATTAGAATGCCTTTATTAAGCCACTGTATAACAGGTGATAACTGTGAAAGTGTTTGTTGTGAATGCACAGGTCCTGAATGAGGCTTCAGAGGAGGATAATCTAATAGATCTGGGTCCTGCTTCTCCAGCGGTGGTCAATCCTCGGGTCAGCACTACACCCACTCGTACACCCACATCCACCCTGCAGCCTTCTGCTCCTGCTGCTGCTGCTCCTCCTGCTGCCGCCGCTGCTGCTGCATCTCTCTCCACACAGCTGGCAGGACTCGGTGAGGGTCTCACATGCTCATCCTAATTAGCATGACAACAAAGACTGAGTACACCTAATAACCATAAAAAACACTTAATTCAAAAGCATATTTATAAAAGCATTTAACATGATTTTTTTTTTCTTGTATGGTGCAATGAATGTACTTTTTTTTTCTCTCTATGCAAACGTTCACTTTGCCCTGATTTACTCCCGGCAGATGTGGGCGCAGACAGCGTCAGCGGCACTCTCAGCACTCTGACCAGTCACAACCCTCAGGACGACTTTGACATGTTCGCCCACACCAGGTCCAGCTCTCTGGCTGACCAGCGCAAAAAGTGAGTGCCACTATAGTTCAACCAGATACAAAAAAAAAAAAAATCAACTCTGACCTATTTTCTCTGCTTGATTTCCAGCGTTAAATACGAGGAACCTCAGGCTCTGGTGGGTCTGGCGTCTGCTTTAGACATCAGACAGCAAAATGCCACTGGGGTGAGTTTCCTACAGCATGTGGTTTCATAGTAATGAAAGGTTTGGGTTTTGTGTGGCACTAATGGCTGACCAGACTCTCTGATCACTCAGTTTATGCATGTTATTTCTTAGACCTCACTGTTTCTCAGAAGATGGGGACTCGCATTAGTTTTGACTGGCAAATTTAACACATTTCTAGTCTATGGACTTTGCATGTCAATCATAGTCACTTCAGTGCACCTGTTCTTGCTGACTTATTGGCACTATGAGGTCTCAAAGTCAAAACACAAAATTACATATCCACAATTAGCCCAGTTTTAATGCCCAGTTTGTGCTGGATAAGATCTGCCAGATTAGCTTGGGTTTGCTTTGGATGAAAGAATATTAGTTGCTGCCTGCATAAGACCACATTGCTATATATATTTCTTACACAATACCGCTAGAATAACTGTTGCTAGAATTAAAATGTGATATTTGGTATTAGCTGCCATTAAGCTTAATGTCAAAAAAAAGTCCCTATACTCAGAAAGGTACAAAGCTGTCACTGGGGTGATACCACAAGCTAAAAGGTTTATCCTTATACTGTGTTTGCCGCTAAATGGTACATATTAGTACCTTTTGAAAAGGGCATCTTTTTTTCTGAGAGTGTAACACAGTTTAGGGGTCAGTGGCAAATGAGAGTGTCCATGATAAAGGAAAAATCATTTTAAAACACGTCTGAACTTCATGTTGGTTTCATGTGGTTTTACAAAACTTTTAAAACATGTGCAAGAACAGTTTAGATTAAATGATGCATATTTCAAAACTTCATAAACTTAACATTAAAATAAAGCTTTAAATTATGTTTAAATATATTTTATATAATGAATTATTATTAATAATAATTATTCATTTATAATTATCGTTGTGTTTTTGGGGAGTCAAACTATATATCATTTTACAAACAAAAACCTTGGCTTATGAAAAAATCTAATTATCTGATTACTCCATTTGATATAATGTCCTTATTTTATTTTATATTTTATTTTATTTTATTATTAGTTGTTGGAGAACTTTTTTAAAAAAAATATTAATAAGCATGGAAGCACTTTTGCCAAAATATTTTGTTTTAGTATATAAGTATATAATAACAATAAAATAAATAATGAAACAATAACAAATGCATAATAATTAAACTGTGTGCCAAAATACTTTGTAAGTTGTTTTTTTTTCCCATGTTCCTTTTTTTTGTTTGGTTTTTTTTTTGAAATGTGAACCAGAAACTTTTTTTTAAATCATTGTCATGTTTAAAATTACTTAATTTTATTTAATTTTATTATTATTATTGCTTTATTCATTTTTTGCTTTATTTTATTTTATTTTATTTCCCAAGTTTATTTTAATAAATAGCATAGAAGTATATAATAATGATACAATAAACAATGAAAAAAAAATATAATAATAATTGAATAATATTAAATAAATTAAATAGTAATTAAAGCATATGCCAAAACATTTTTTCCTTTTTTTTTTTTTTTTAATTTTTATTCTTTTTTTTTTTTTAGGTAAAATGTGAACCAGACATGTTTAAAATAAGTTTAATTCTTTTAATTAGGCTTTTTTTTCATTATGACAAAGACAGTTGTATCATTTTGACAGCTCACAAAAAATAATTCAAAATAATAAAAAAATACATAAATACATACACGTGAAGTGGTGTGTTGAAGTTATTGTATGTGTCATTTTGCATTTATTTATGAATAGATGAATAGATCTAGGCACAAACGGAGCGCCAAGTCATTGCCCCTTAAATATGATCTCTTATTTTATTAGTGGCAGCTAACAGTTAAATTAATATGAAGAATTGTTATGAAATCTTCAAGAGTGTTATTAGGAAATCATTACAGACTGATTGTATCTTTGGTACCAGACGTGCATGTGTTCAAACCAACCAAGGTTACACAACGGACGTGGTTTAGAGGTGCGATTCATAGCGATCAGCCCATGGGTCAAAGTTTACACCTTTTTTTTTTTCCCTCCTCTTTGTTTGTTAGTCTTTCCACTCCATCTACCTTAGTTCATTGACTCAGAGTTACTTTCGCTTGCCTAAAATGACACCTGCTTCAGTTCTCCTGAAGATGGAGGTGTATTTGTTTTGTGGTGGGTGCTTTGTTGTTGTTCTTCACATCTGTAAGGTGTTTTCTGTTGTTGATTCAGCCGAATGTAAAAGGTCCTAACGCTGAGCTGGAGCCCATAGACAGCTGGCTCATTACCCAAGGAATGGTGAGGATTTCACCAGAACCATTGTCCCATGTCCACCCACGTCTGTCCAGTCAGCCCTGACCTCGATCTCCATCCCTTGCCTCCCACCACTAAATCACACCCACAGTAAAAGGGAGAGCCCCTCACTCAAACCCAGCTGCGATGCTCCAGATTTCATATGCGTAGGAGCCACTCGCATGTGCTAAGAGATCAGCCAAACATGACACATCTGGCTTTATTTACTCGTCCTCGTGTCATTCCAAAGTTCTGTACTGTTATTTTTCCAAGAAAACTGCTCTTATAATGAGTTCATAGCTGTCCAGCTCCACAAAAAGATATATAGTGCAAGCGTCAGATTAAATAAGTAAAAACTTAAATTCATTTCTAATGATAACTTATAAACCCTTAAAAGAAATTTACCCAAAAGTGAAAATGTAATCACCCTCTGGCCATCCAAGATGTAGGCGAGTTTGTTTGTTCGTCAGATTTGGAGACATTTAGCATTAAATCATTTGCTCACCGATGGATCCATTGCAGTGAATGGGTGCCGTCAGAATGAGAGTCCAAACAGCTGATCAAAACAATATGACAGGGCTCTACGCTTACTTTTCTCTTTCAGAGCACTTGTGCTCTTAAAGCACAGTCGAGATTTTAGAAGCACCTTCTAATCAATAATCAAAAGTCTGATCAAAAAATTATCCTTTTCATTACGAGGTGATATTTGACTGTTTAAAGTGAATTAAAGGGGAATTTTGTTTTTACCTTTGTAATGCCACTTTTCTGACTTTATTAAAAGTATGTCATCTTTTATGTCAAATTTAAAAAAAAATATATATATATATTATAAGCTTTTTAAAATTTCTAATTAAAACAACAGAATAAGAACAAGTAGAATAAGAATGAGTTACTAATCAAATTAAATCAGTATTAACAAAATTAAATTGCACTACACAGTACACTACATACTACACTACACTGCACAGAAGAACACAAAAGTGGCTTGCGGGTGTAATTTCATGTTTAATGAGGCTCAGAGGTGGCATGAGTGCAATCAAATTCATAAATTCATGTTGAGACTAATGTTTTAAATATAACATTGAATACAGGAATAGTAAATGATTTAAATAACTGAAAAGATATTTTAAAAAAAGGAATACTGCCAGTACGTGGCAGCAAGTCACTGATTTAATTACTGAATCATTCATTCATTTGATTCTTTCGAAAGGCTGATTCATTCAGGAATAAAGCAGTTGAATGTCTTTATGAATGGGAAATTGAATCATTGACTCACTTGATTAGTTTAAAAACGCATGTGCATTCATAAACGAAACACTGCTGTGTTTGAATTAAGATTCGCAGTGGCTCAGTTGTGACTTGTTTCAGACTATTTTTTGATGACGAAATAGAGCAAAATCAGGCAATAGTGTTATAGTCAGACAATGTAAGTCACTTAATATTAACTTCTTGTTTATTTAACTATTGTATTGAATTAATATCTCATTACAAACGCCCTTAAAAATCATTAAAATCTGTCACTCATCTTAGTTCATTGCGATCTCACAAAGTTCCATTATAATCAATGAAGCTCTCTACACTGCACAATCAATCTCTTATTTACACTCTCTCTACACTTTGTTTACGAAAGGATTGGTGAGATATGTCTGTGATGCATTACTCAACGTTGCAGAAACGCATAGAAACCTTTGAAGCTCCTCTCAGCGCAAACACAAATATGCTGATCAGGTCATTTGCACATGGTGCTCCTAAATATTTTTTCATAGTCGCATGCAGTAGTTTTCAGTCGGACTGTAGAGCCCTGTATGATAATTCACAAGTAATCCATCTGACCTCAGTCCATCAGTTAATGTCTCGTGAATGGAAAAACTGCATGTTTGTATTGAAACAAATCTTTTTAAACTTCCTCTTAACGTTCTCTATCCATAATCTTGCTTTCTCCAGTGAAAAAGTCATCTCGTCTGAATCAGGAGAGAAATACGCACAGATCAAGCACCGTTTACAAGCAAAAACAGTTCAAAATATATATGTCCGGGGAATTTTTCACTGGGGGAATTGTTTGGATTATGGATTATGGACTCTTTTTTTTTGTCTAGAAGCAACAGTTTGAAGTTAAAACGCTTTAATGATGCATTTGTTTATTACAAAGATGCAACTTTTCTGTTCACGAGATGGACTGAAACTGATGGACTGAAGTGGATTTGTGGATTATTGTGATGTTTTTATCAGCTGTTTGGACTCTCATTCTGACGGCACATATTGACTGCAGAGGATCCAATGGTGAACAAGTAATGCTAAATTTCTCTAAATACGTTCAGATTTTAACTTGTATTGTATGGAAAGAGCAGCCTCTTTTTTTCTCAACATCTCTAATAACTCTTAAAGGAGTAGTTCACTTCCAGAACAAAAAATTAGAGATAATGTACTCACCCGCTTCGTGCAATTTGTTTATGTCTTTCTTTTTTCAGTTGTAAAGAAATTATGTTTCTTGAGGATTTCTGGATTTCTCTCCATATAATGGACTTCTATGGTGCCCCTGAGTTTGAACTTCCAAAATGCAGTTTAAATGCAGCTTCAAAGGGCTCTAAGCCGAGGTAGAAGGGTCTTATCTAGCGAAGGGTGTTTGACTTTCTTTGCATGTTCACTTTTGTAAACACTGGGTCGGTACTTCTGCAGCGATTTAGAATGATTTTGAGATTGGGAGAGGAAATGAGATGTGAGTTTTTGACGTACCCTAACTGTCTTGAACTGGAAAAAAAAAATAGACAAGACGAGCATTTGAGGTTAAAAAGAATATAAATTGTACTTTTTTTAGAAAATAATCATTTGTTTCACCGTTATTCCTCAGCTGCATTTAAACTGCATTTTGGAAGTTCAAACTCAGGGGCACCACAGAAGTCCAATATATGGAAAGGAATCCTGGAATGTTTTCCTCAAAACACATAATTTCTTTACGACTGAAGAAAGACAGACATGAACATCTTGGATGACAAGGGGGTGAATACATTATCTGTAAATCTTTGTTCTGGAAGTGAACTTCTCCTTTTAAGAGGCTCCAGAGCTTTTTCTGGGCACTTCTCTTTGCTCTGTCCCTTTTACTGTGAATCACCTCATCACTTCATTTCCATTAATCACGACAGCTAGGAAACACCTACTTTTTTTAGGGTAAAGGCAGTAGATTTCATCTTATCTGTTTCATTGCATACACTAGCTAGACCATGGACTCTAACATGAATTAACACAGTTATATCCGGCCCTTGGCTCATGGAAGGTTCTGAAACCTCAGGGTTTCAAAAGACGTTCACACTGATAGAGATTCACAGTAAGAAAGTAGCCTGAAGTCATTCATTTTCAATGAGAGCTGCTGATTACTCAATTTGTGATCATACTGGTCAGTTGTGTAGCCCATCAGTAACATTAGGGCATCCAGCAGTGTGAAGACCAAAAATGCATCGTTCAAAAGTCTGGGAATTTTTTTTATATTTTCTTTTGCTAACCCAGGCTGCATTTATTTGATCAAAAATACAGTAAATATATATATATATTGTGAAATATTAATGCAATTTAAAGTAACACTTTTCTATATGAAAATATTTTAAAATGTAATTTATTCCTGTGATGCAAAGCTACATTTTCAGCATCATTACTCCAGTCTTCAGTGTCACATGATCCTTCAGAAATCTTTCTAATATGAAATGGGTAGTGCAGATCCACTTATAAAATCGCTGTCAGTGTGAATGTGCTTTACTTTGTCCAGTAGTTTGGTTCTCACTTACATTTAAGTAAACTGGACAGTTGTGCGGTCAGAGCCTTTCCATTTACATAACCTTCATCAACCCTATTATTGACAGTGACATATAAAAACTCCTCTCCTCATCTCATTTAATTCATAATATTCTAAGCTGAATGACTGTCTGTTCTAACATTTGTAGTTTAGCTGATTAAACTTAACCTAAATAACCAAAAATACAACCTGAGATGAAATACACTACCAGTCAAAAGTTTTTGAATAGTAAGATTTTTGATGTTTTTTTTTTAAAGAAGTCTCTTCTGCTGACCAAGCCTGCATTTATTTGATCCAAAGTACAGCAAAAACAGTCAAATTTTGAAATATTTTTACTATTTAAAATAACTGTTTTCTATTTGAATATATTTTAAAATGTAATTTATTCCTGTGATTTTAAAGCTGAATTTTTAGGATCCTTACTCCAGTCATATGATCCTTCAGAAATCATTCTAATATTCTGATTTGCTGCTCAAAAAACATTTTTTATTATTATCATTATTATCAGTTGAAAACAGCTGAGTAGATTTTTTTTTTTCAGGTTTCTTTGATGAAAAGAAAGTTAATAAGAACAGCATTTATCTGAAATAGAAATCTTTTGTAACATTATAATGTCTTTAAAGCATCCTTGCTAAATAAATATTAATTTCAACTGTTTTACGTATTGATGATAATAATAATAATAAATGTTTCTTGAACAGCAAATCAGCATATTAGAATGATTTCTGAAGGATCATGTGATGCTGAAGACTGGAGTAATGATGCTGAAAATGTATCTTTGATCCCAGGAATAAATTACATTTTAAAATATATTAAAATAGAAAACAGTTATTTTAAATGAAAAGAATATTTTACAATATTACTGCTTTTGCTGTATTTTGGATCACATAAATGCAGGCTCGGTGAGCAGAAGAGACTAATTTAAAACACATTCAAATCTTACTGTTCAAAAACTTTTGACTGGTAAATGAATACATATTATATTTATTCATATTTAATATTTTTGATATTATATTGTCCTTATGTTCTAATAATAGTATTAATCATCAACACTACGAAATACACAAATGGATGTATGTATGCAAGGATGTACCAAAACGTCAAATTAGAATGATCTTTTATGTAAACTTTTCCAACATTATCACTTTGTCTGGATTCCAGCTTTCACACTTTTCACATAAGAAACATGCTGAGATGAGTTAATAAACATTTACCTATTTTTATTTCTCTACTCATTTAAACTATTAAAAAAAATAAAATAAATGAAGAAATACATTGGCGATTTAAAGGGATAGTTCACCCAAAAATGAAAACTCTGTCATTAATTACTCACCCTCATGTCGTTCCAAACCCGTAAGACTTTTGTTCATCTTCAGAACACAAATTAAATTATTTTTGATGAAATCCAAGGGATTTTTGACCCTACCAGCAATGCAACCAACACATTCAAAGCCCAGAAAGGTAGTAAGGCCATCATTAAAATAGTCCATGTGACATTAGTGGTTCAACCGTAATTTTACGAAGCTACGAGAATACCGTTTATGTGCAAAGAAAACAAAAATAATGACTTTATTCAACAATTTCCACCATTGATTCTTATGAACGCGCGTCGAAGACTCGGAAAAGTCATTATTTTTGTTTTCTTTGCACACAAAAAGTATTTTCGTAGCTTTATAAAATTAAGCTTGAACCACTGATGTCACATGGACTATTTTAACAATGTCCTTACTACCTTTCTGGGCCTTGAACGTGTCAGTTGTGTTGCTGTATATGCAGGATCAGAAAGCTCTCGATGTCATTAAAAATATCATAATTTGCGTTCTGAAGATAAACGTCTTACGGGTTTGGAACGAAATGTAGGTGAATAATTAATGACAGAATTTGTATTTTTGTGTGAACCGTCACTTTAAACTTTCAACACAAAGAAAAAGTAACTCAATTCTTTGCGGCAAAACTTATTCCTATAATTGATCTTAACAAATTGAAAAAATGACACTTCAAACTTCTTGTGCCCATAATATTTGACGGAAAAAAAGTATGAAAAAAGTGCTGTCCAGCAGAGACGGACTGTAGGGGGAGCTCTTGTGCCGCTGTTCAAGCTACAATTATAAAGCTCTGATTATGGACCCTCTCTCACAGAATCATTTTCGCCATATTCTTAGCGCCATATAAACGCTTCTCCTCTGTTCATTCAGACGCTACACACTGCATCTCTCCTTCAGTGTCCTTTAATTTCTCACTCTCACAGCATGTGAAACATTGTTGCTCCAGCTCTATGTGCAAGCCGTGTGTGTGTGTGTGTGTGCGCGCGCGTGCGAGTGGCTCGGTTTGGCGTTAATTGCATTTTTCTGTTGTTGTTATTTTCCTCTCAGACCTGATTTTATTGTTTGTGTTTTTGTTTGTCGGGGGGGTGTTTTTTGTTCTTTCGTGGCTTTCGGGCTCTTTGGTTTGTCCGTGGCTTTGCTCCATAGATCCCCGTATCGCAGTCCTCTGTCATGGATGACATTGAGGAGTGGCTCTGTGCTGATGTGGTGAGACTTCTTTACCTTGATTTCATTCTCTGTTTTTGTTTCCATGGTAACATCATCTCGTCTTACTCACTTTTGTTTAACAATGTCTGTTTGGTTCTGTTTTTGGATTTTTTTTTTTTTTTCACCTCCTGATTACTAATCATTCATTTACACCAATCATGTTGTCAGTCCACCATATGCCACTCATTCACATCATACTAATGAACATTAACTAGGGATGAATTGTTAGCGATTTAAGATGTTCGTAAAGCTCCAGCCTGTGCTGTTGGAGTAACTCATGAGCGTGTTCAGATGCACAGAAGAGTGACGTTGTTAAATGTTGCAGTTCACTGGTGAAAGCCGGATGCTTTCTCTCATCTGTTGTAATGTCATCTTACGGAGTTGTGTTTGTACCGATATCCAAATAATTGTGTCGTTTGTTGAAGTCAGTTAATGTGATGTGATGTTTGTCCACTGAACAGTGTTGGGGAAGTTACTTTTCGACGCAGATAAAGGGATTCAGAGGTTAAAGTTGTTACGATATCCACCTTATTCTTCAATGCGGAAGTAAGCGCATGAGCGAGACTTCCAGTTCATTAGCCGCTATAGGAAAATAAGGAGAAAAATAACAACGTACAGTAAACAGTAAAACTGTTTGCAAACCAGTGTGTTCATAATTAAGATAATACATTAAAATAATATGGTAAGACACACCAATTTGCAGTATCAAGCAGCAAAACGACTTGTTTTGTACAGCTAAAAATAGCTGGACGTGGATGAGACCGGAAGCCAGACACATTAAATTTACAAATGGCTGCTCCTGCTCTTGTGACCCTGGACCACAAAACCAGTCATAAGGATCGATTGGATCATCTAAAAGCTGAATTAATAAGCTTTCCATTGATGTATGGTTTGTTAGGATAGGACAATATTTGGCCGAGATACAACTATTTAAAAATCTGGAATCTGAGGGTGCAAAAAATCAAAATATTGAGAAAATCGTCTTTAAAGTTGTCCAAATTAAGTTCTTAGCAATGAATATTACTAATCAAAAATTACGTTTTGACATATTTACAGTAGGAAATTTACAAAATATTTTCACGGAACATGATCTTTACTTAATATCCTAATGATTTTTGGCATCAAAAAAACAAAACAAAAAAAAACAATAACTTTGACCCATACAGTGTATTGTTGCCTATTGCTACAAATATACCCGTGCTACTTATGACTGGTTTTGTGGTCCAGGGTCACAAATAAGGTGGACAAACTGAGTAATATTTGTTTTAAAATAGCCAATACTTATTTAGTGATAATTCCTGGGAACTAAACAGAATTGCAGAGAATTTTAAACAATATGTACTCAAAATTTCCGAAATAGAAAAATATGAGCGTTTGCTGACAAGGCTGACACTGTTAATCCAAAAATGCCAAATAAGATGATTTAATTGGCCTGGAAAAAGTAGTTAGAAATACTATAAATTACAAGTAAAATACAGCAATTAAAAAGAGAAAAAAAAAAGAAAAACACTATTTTTACTGTTCAAAAGTTTAGATTCATTACGATTTTAGTTTTTTAATTTCAATAGAAATAAATTACTCTTATTCATATAACAATAAATTACTCTTAATCATATATCTTATTCATAAATCACACATAAACTTGGTTAAAAGTGACAGTAAATACATTTATAATGTTACAAAACATTTCTGTTTTAAATAAATTATGTTCTTTGAATTTTCTGTTAATCAAAGAAAATTATAATCAAAAGATAATTATAATAAAAAATATATAAAACAGCACAACTATTTTCAACATTGATAATAAAAAATGCAGTCAATCAGCATATTATTATGATTTCTGAAGGATCATGTGACACTGAAGACTGGAGTAATGATGCTGAAAATTCAGCTTTGCATCACGGGAAAAAAAATACATTTGAAAATATATTCAAATAGAAAACAGTTATTTTAAATTGCAATAATATTTCACAAAATTGCTATTTCACAATTATTTTTTTTATCAAATAAATGCAGCCTTGGTGAGCATAAAAGACATTCATAAACATTAAAAATCTTACAAAGCCCAAATTTTAAACAGTAGGGTAAAATTACACTACATACAACTGATATATGGCAAATCTAAACAGTAGTATTATAGAAAAACAAACAAACAAACAAACAAACAAACAAAAAACATTGACCTACTCATTGAAGTTTTCCGAAGTAACATCGCTTCTTAAAACTACTTAAGACATACTAAGAGAATGTGTTTGTTCATGCTTCACATATATTTGTTGGAAATATTAGCGTGTTACTAAAAAAGCTACACTATTTAAACAACTTGGCTATTGTCAAACTTTAGTGTTATTAATTCCAGTCAGTTTCTCCCCAACACTGATCTGTTGTCATAAATAATAAGGAAAATGAATACATGTGTATGTACCTTTGTTTATAAAAATGTCACATTGTAAAGTGGTTTTCCGGCTGAATGGTAGGTAGTTGTTCATTCTATGTTTATGTGGCCCAATGTGGCGTATAAGTAATAAAACTGACTGGTCTGATGTGTTAGTAATTTTGTTCCTTTATTTCCTTAAACAGAAAGGTGAAGAGGCCGAGGAAGGAGTCACGAGTGAAGGTACAGTGTGAGAGCTAAAAATTTGGATTTAACCCTGCAGCCCTGCAGTGTTACATTACGGAATTATTAAAATACTTTTTCTCAAGAATGCAGTTGACAGTTGTTCTCCTGATGTCTCTTTAGAGTTCGACAAGTTTTTAGAGGAGCGGGCCAAAGCTGCAGACAAGGCTTTACCATTGGCCCCAGCCGGAGAGCCCAGACCTCCCGTGAGCATGTCTAGCAGCAACCGCAGGAAGACACAACAGACGGAGGACAATCTCTTTGCCTTGTAGAACAGTGACAGGACAGATGCTCTCGTGGGTTCAGCCCAGTGACCGCAACCATATTCCCTCCAGCGCTTCACTTTCCAAACGCTTGCTGTTCCTTTACAAACCTACTGATGTTATACGGCAGCGAGACCCCTGTCTAATATTTCCTGCCTGATAGAGCACTGTGAGAATCCAGCTTATAACCACAACCTTTGAGCTGAACGGCGCAGTCAAGCGATGGCTTAAGCAAACATGTAGCCAAAATAATTCTCACATTTTTCATTCCTGTCAAATAACAGTCAAAATAGAGCTGCTTTCGTGTTTATCGTTCACTAACACTCTTAAAGTCATTCCGTAAGGTTACCGTTCTGTGAGGTATTCACGTGGGACAGTTCTTCTGTAGTGGTGACTCAACTATGGATTGTTACTCAATCTGTCTCTGTGCTAAACAGAGCAGGAAAACGGTAGATCTTAATCAGGCGTAGGAGCGCAGAGACAGTGGGCCGCGCTGCTCGTTATTGGCTGTGTCATGTTTATGAGGCTCTGGTGAAGAAAAATGTAATCATCATGTGCGAAGTACCAAAGACAGAAGAATATGTTTTCCATCGATTAAAGGGTTTTGTAAAAATATGTTGACTCTTTCCAAAGAGTTGAGGTTGGCTAAAGCATTACAACCTGTTTAAACGGCACCGTTTGAGGGCATTTTATTATATTATTAGAGAATTTAGTAATCCAAAAATACAAAACAAAAATCTTAATTTTGTTAATGACTTTGATTTGATGGAACAGGCTCATTTAAAAACAAATGTCATATTTCATCCCAAAATCAAAGGAAATATAAAATATTTTGGTAGCACTTTACAATAAGGTATCAGTTGTTAACATTAGTTAATGAATTAGTTAACATTAACGAAACATTAAACAATACATTTTTAAGCTGGCTTGAGAAAGCTGATCTACTATTTAAGCACATTATTCTTCTGAGCCAAATTTGAACACCTGTCTCCTCCTAGAGCGCTGAAGCTACAAGCACCAATCTCAGGTCAGACCTTCAGACTATTCTTTTCGAACTGATCCGACTTTCAGTTTTCATGAACTAGACTATCAGAACTACCCAAAATCCCATAAACTTTCATTGAGGGGGTGAAAACTTTTGCACAATGAGACTTACGGTGTATGTAAGGTGTCTATTGCTATAGCAAAGCTTAACAACATACTGAAAAACAGCTAAAACCAGCCTGAGCTGATTGGCTGCTTTGGCTGGTCTACCAGGCTGGTTTTAAAGTGGTTTGAAGTGGCTAAAACCAGCTATTACCAGTTTAAACCAGCTAAGATTAGACAACCAGCCTACACTGGTTATAGCTGTTTTTTTTTCACTGAATCTGATGGTTTTAATGGTTTTAGCTTGTTGTAAGCTGTTTTATTCCAAATCGGTTTAAGTGTTTTTTTTTTTTTAACTGGATTTTTTCATTCATGTTAGCAATGTGTTAAATCACGTTAAAAACATGCTAGCTAGAAAAATGCTAATCATGCTATAAACGTGCTAGCAGCCTGTCTAAAACATGCTAATCATGCTAAGAACGTGTTAACAATGTGCTAACAACATGTTAAAACATGTTAGCAACATTCTAATGATGTTATAAACATGCTAATCATGTTAGACACATGCTAGAAACATATTAGCAACATGCATGCTAATATGTTATAAAGATGCTAACAACATGATAGCAACATGCTAATCACGTTACAATTATGCTAACAACATCCCAGATAGCACACGTACGTCTGCAAGATGTCAGTTAAAGATCACTTGATCTGGAGCATCTGCTGTGTACAAACATCTGACAGACATCTGTGAGTTGTCAGTTTTACATACATTCTAAATCATAAACGTCTTAAAGACATCTAATAGACGTCTATTTGACATCTGATAGGAAACGTCCTATAGACGTATTGCAGATGAGCAAACGCTCTAAAAAATACATCTTGCAGATGCAAATGCAGACGTCTCTGTGATGTACGTGTGCTATCAGCAGTGTTAGCAACATCTCTCAAATCCATCTGTCTAAATTTTTAAACTTCAAGCTTTTACAGCTGCTTCAAACTTTCAGGCTTGGCTTTCTCAAGCCAACTTCAACTAATTCAACAGTTATACTCTTAAAAATGTGTTTACACCAGCAGCGTTTACACTTTTCAGAGCAATTAACCTACAAAAAATTATTTATAGTTCGATTAAAGGAGAAGTCCACTTCCAGAACAACAATTTTCAAATAATCTACTCACCCCCTTGTCATCCAAGATGTTCGTGTCTTTCTGTCTTCAGTCGTAAAGAAATTCTGGTTTTTGAGGAAAACATTTCAGGATTTTTCTTCATATAATGGACTTTATTGGTGCCCTGATTTTGAACTTCCAAAATGTAGTTTAAATGCAGCTTCAAAGGGCTCTAAAGGATCCCAGTGTCTGTGTACTCCGGCTCAAAAAGGTATGTCGAAAAACTCAATCTTATTTTCTCCTACAACTTCAGATTGTCTGACATTGTTGTACCTTTTTGTTTGCAAACAGCGTTTGACTTACTTGCACTATTTTAGTCTTTGTGCATTCGCTTTGTAAACACTGGGTCTGTAGTTCCGCGTGACCTTTCGACATGATTCAATAGTACGTAGCGTTGTAAACGTGCATCCCAGAGCCTGTGCTACATGAGCTTTTGTGCTTAAAAAGTATACACATTTTTATTTTATTCAAAATCGGGGCACCAATGAAGTCCATTATATGGAGAAAAATCCTGAAATGTTTTTTTTCTCAAAAAACATAATTTCTTCACAACTGAACACAGAAAGACATGAACATCTTGGATGACAAGGGGGTGAGTACATTATTTGTGAATTGTTTTTCTGGAAGTGGACTTCTCCTGTAACTTTTAGCTTACCTACAGACTACATATTTAAACACATATAAACTGTTTTCTTTTGTTTTTGGGGTATATGAATATGACAAACTTTTCTTTATATGATTCACCAACTTACTATTTAAGGATTAATTTTAGTTAGCAAAAACCGGCACATTTAGTAGTAAAGTTATAAATTGAATGGATATTTTGCTTTCTTTGCTAGACCTAACCAAGAATTATATTAGCCTAATGGCATTTGTAAAATATGTATCCATACGTATACATACATGTGTATATACAATAGGAATGTGTGTATAGTACTTAAAGTTTGTATTAACTGGTGTAAAATGTAAATGTTTATTCGCGTCCCTCTTTTTTTGAGATTTCCATGTGGTTTCAGGGCTTCGACGGTGGGTTTCATTCCAGTCACTAACAGCTGCACCGTACAGCTCGTCATTTGAACTGAAATGCTAAATATTGCACTGCTATCTTCCCAACAACATGAGGAAGATGTTCACTTCAGTCTTATATGTATATAACGTAACTGCAGCTAGATCAAGCATGATGCATTTTTACACTCGAAGACCTCAAATGCTAAACGTCTAATGATGGGAAGGGCTTAAAGTTTCATTTACTCCCCCTAAATCTGTAAATCAACAATTTAAATGTGTTAAAACACTGGAGGGCCGTATGCTTTACTCAAACATAAGGCGCAAGTCACTGTGGTTTTGATCGAAATGAAATTGCAGCATGTTCAGAAATCAATAAAGATCTGATTTCTTAACCAAGGCCGTTTGAAAGATAGCTGTATTTGTTATGCCATAATGTAATAGCAAACAGATTAATGTTAATCTTTGAAGACTGCAATGTCTATTTTTGTTTCCAGCCTTCTAATTATTTGTAAGAAGGAAAGTGTAATTCCTGTTAGTAATATCTGGCTTGTTCTTAAGAGCTCTGCTTTTATCCAGCGGCAATCATTATTTGGATTAACTGCTTAAATGAATGTTGCCATGTGATATTAAAAGTCTTAACTATTTTGATTATTTATCTCATAATGTCTTATATGTATTTTAGAATAATGAAATGTAATAAAATTTCCTATTGTCAGATTTATTGTTTAATCCAAACTATTTTATTAAAGTGATTCATTTGCTTAATGCAGACATTTTCCCTGTGTGATTCATTCTGACAAGCTACAGTTTTTATAAGGTTAATTAAACATTTCTCAACCCACTGTATTTAACCTTTACCATGTGTGCAACTGTTTGTCTTAGGGTTCAGTTAAAACTTCATTGGTGTAATCAAACTACATTTTTAAACTACTGAATGGGAAAAGCAGCGTGAAAACTAAATGTTATGACTTATTTCATTGTGATACCTAACTACATTTTAAAACGTTAATTACAAATTTCAAATCTCTGCCCAGTTGTCTATTTTAATTCTTGCGCTCTTTCCACCTTATTTTTCAACACGTAAGCAAGATATTTTCTGTAAACACGAGACATCTGAATTCTTAAACGGTAAAAGTATTTGCACTACAAACTAGTCTGTTTATGATTAGAATATTAAAACAATATTATAAGAAATACCAGTTTGCAATGCCAGTCATCATAACGGACTATTTTTGTACACCTACAGCGTCAGCGTTGCCAGGTCTGCGTAACAATAGACCACTGGCCAATGAAAAGTAGCCCAGTGACCATATCCCAAATATCAAAACTCAGAATATGCAATTTCACATACCTAACATACATATTTCACAGTCACTGTTGAAAACCAATATATTGTAATGATCGTAAACACAGCTCAAGGGCTCCTTCCCTTACAAAAATTCATAATGGTTTTACTATAGTAAAACTGTAGTAACCATGATCATTGTAACCATAATTTTTTGGTGCATACCATAGTTTTAAAAAGCTTGGGACTGCAGATGAAAATTAGCCTGACAGGCTAAATCTAGCACATTTACATAGTAGACTTGTTTAATTATGTTAAGTAATGTGCATTGTCCCTTTTAAAATTAAAACAAAGAATAAAAAGATTAAAGAATGGTTCTACTATAGTAATGTTGTAGTAATAGTACTAGACTAAAACTGCAGTAACCACTGACTTTGCTAAAACCATGACACAGTTTTAGCAAAGTAGGTTGTAGTACATTTAACAAAATGTGTTCGATGAACTTCTGCCAAATAAAAATGATCTTAATTCTGAACACACTGTTGACGGTATATATATTTTAATTTTTATTAATTTTCTTTACAAAATCATGCTTAATTATTTCTTCCAGGGTATAAAAGTATCAGCACACATTTTATAGTACAACCATATTTAATTTTGTGTTTTATGGTTTAACTAAAAAACATATTTAAGCTATACATGTGTGGTATTTTTGGCATTATTATGATTTCACTGTCGATACTGTACTGTAGTAAAACCATGGTTAATTTTGTAGCTACTATGATTTCACTGTCAATACTGAAGCATGGTTATTGTAGTAAAACCAAGGTTGATTTTGTAGTTACCATGGTTTTACTGCAAATGCTATGGTAAAACTCTGGTTAATTCTGTGGTTAATGTGGTTTTAAAACAAAAACATAGTAAAACCATGGTTCTTGTAGTAAAAACATAGTTAATTTTGTAGTTACCACGGTTTTACTGCAGATGCTATGGTAAAACCCTGGTCAGTTATGTGGTTACTATGGTTTTAAAACCATGGTTAATTTCCCTGATAGCACACATACATCTCGGAGATGTCTATTTGACATCTGCAAGATGTATTTTTTAGGGAGTTTGCTCATCTGACATGCGTCTATAGGACGTTTCCAATTACATGTCAAATGGACGTGAATTAGATGATTTTAAGATGTTTATGATTTAGAATGGATGTAAAACTGACATCTTACAGACGTTTGTACACAGCGGATGCTTTCCAAATCAAGAGATCTTTACCAGACATCTTGCAGAGGTACATGTGCTATCTGGGTTTGTAGTTACCATGGTTTTACTGCAAATGCTATGGTAAAACCCTGGTCAGTTATGTGGTTACTATGGTTTTAATACAAAAAACATAGTTAAACCATGGTCTGTGTAGTAAAACCATATTTAATTTTGTAGTTACTATGGTTTTTCTGCAAATTCTATTGTAAAACCATGTTTAATTTGTGGTTATTATGGTTTTTACTACAAAAATGATAGTTAAACTATGGTTCATGTAGTAAAACCATGGTTAATTTTGTAGTTTCCATGGTTTTACTAAAAAATCCTACAGTAAAACCTGGTTTATTCTGTGGTTATCATGGTTTTATTACAAAAACCATAGTTAAACCATGGTTACTGTAGTAAGACCATGGTTAATTTTCATAAAGGGTTAACACCCTGCTGAAAAAAAAAAAACAGCTAAAACCAGCCTAGGCTGGTTGGCTGGTCTCCCAGTGGCCAAAACCCCTCTAAAACCAGCCTGCTGACCAGATAAAACCAGCCAACCAGCCTAGATTCTTTTGCTTTTTTTTTCCAGCAGGGCAGTGGCCCTCCTTCACAAAACTTCTACCGCAGTTTTATCATTGGTAGAATATAAAATATTTCAGTACAAGTGTTTCAGTCAGATATACTTGTCAAACCATTAAACCGCGGTGGGAAAAAAATCAAGTTTGAGTAGCCCAATTCCGCGGGAAAAATTGCGGATTTGGCAACCCTGCCGTTCTAATGTTCAAAAAAGGTGGATAAAACAGAACATTGCAAGTGTAGCTGCTAATACAGTACGCTTAAATAAACAAATGAAAATTACACATTGTCTACAGCAGTTATATTTTGGTAAATTAATAAATTAAAAACGTAATGCAATAATCCAATAATAATTAAGTTCACGTTTGGTATGGTTGATGCAGTGCGGGTGTTTATTGTATTGTGTTAGTTAATTTGGAATAATTATAATGAAACATTTTAACATAATAGCGGCAGCATTATGTTAATTATGTTAACAATAATAATATTACGCTAGTTTTGATTTAAATTATGTCCTTGTATTATGTTAATTTAAACAGAAGTCTGTTTAACCACTGATTGGATTGCAGTAGAGCTGCTTGAAGAGCTTCATGAAAAAATGCCTGAAGGCTCAGGATTCTTTTGCTTTCAGCGCACACTTAGGTAACATACATACCATGTATTTTAGAGCTGAAGTTTTCCTGTAGTCATACGGCGGTGTTACTCTCGGTCACTGACCCACTTCACCTTAGTTTGTTGATATTATATGCGAGTTCAGTGACAAATTAAATTACTTAACTTTGTTAACACAAAGTTAGGTAATTATTTAGACCAGCTCAATTTGTCCTACTGACATTAATTTATTGATTAATTCGTGTATACATTTTCATTTTTGAGTGTATACAATATATTGTTTTATATAAAGAACCATTTTTACATACATCATATTATATACTTGTATATTAGATTGTTTCACTATTACTTAATATAAATCCCCGTTTAGGTTTCTTATACTTGTTTTATGAGAAATACATGATGTAATCACGGAACCACACGTGTGACGTCATATCACCCCACTCGCCTTCTGTCTCCCCATTGGTCGTTTTCTCTGGTTCTACAGGCGGAGTCATCACTGCGGCTCACACTAACTTGATCGCCCTGCGCCCTCCTCTACTCAGCTCCGATTGGCTGACGGAGACAAGCCCACTGAAGTCCCGACCATGCCGTTGTCGTCTGAGATTTTGTAAACAAAAATGGGGTGTTTATTTGGCGCTTTACATTTAAGATATATTGAATACGTACACTCTTTTAACACATATTGACTCTCAGCGTAATAATTAAACAGGTCAGTATAATTATAAACGCGTTCAAATAGCTGGAAAATGCTTTTAAACAATCAACAACTTCAAATAAATAATATAATAATATGAAAGTGCACGTCAAACAAAAATTAATAATAATAACAATCCAAACGCTATTTTAAGTAAAACAAATTACAGTAAAAAGTTATAAGTATTTCCCAACCTTATATCACAAAACACTTGAATGGCACTACCGAGAGCGCGCATGTCACGTGAAAGAGCGTCAACTAAAAGAGCAAGTTCTGATTGGTCCGCCGGCGTGTCAATCACCCACAGCGGTCTGGGGTTTGCCTGGCTCTCGCTGTTAGCATGCTAATGGGCAAAGCAAACTCTTAAGTCAACTTTGCCTTGTGCGGCAGCATGGAAACGAACGCGAGCAGGTAGTTGACAGAATCAGCAACAAAGTTGAATTTATCGAAAATTAAGCCGACGGATACTACAAAACGCAGCTAACAAATGTCCAGGAACATGCTTGCTGCCCCGACAAGTGCAAGAAGTTCCTAGTTTACATGGAATAACGTTTGTTGTGTGTGTGTGTGTGTGTGTGTTGTTGGGACTTGAATACTTTTGAAGTCAGCTTGAAAGAGCATTTAAGGACAATGAATCTGTCTTTTGACGACCCGTCACTGGACACCCTGGACTCCAGTTTGACTTTACATGATCCGAGTGATATTGACACGGCTCTGCTCAATGACATTGATGGTAAGAGATCATTTGTTTACACTTGTAGTGCTGGTTGACAGGCTGGATAAAGCGAATTGTGTGTTTGTAGGTTAGGGACGGATACATCTATACATATATAGATGGAGCTGTCAGAGGTATACACGTGTTTATAATAACTAAGCATTTTATTGACTTATTTTAATGTATAATACGCAAGCTATTTTGTCTAATCACTCGTCATATAGTATGCTCGTTTTACCCAGAATCATACAGTTATACCCTTTCATACATACTAATATTAAGGCAGTAGGTGTGAGCAGGTCTGATCAGGTGGTGTCCGTGATGCTGGGCGTTATGTATGAAAACAAATATCATATGCCTGTGTGCTTTATTTGCACATGCATAATGTTGCTTTGTGCTTTAGATCTAATCAAAACGAAAATAAACGCAAGGTGCTATTAGATTATAGACAGTGTTCATTGTCTAGCAGCAGAAGTTGCATTGAGGGCTGCCCCGCCCCCCTCCAACTTGGAGCGGTGACGTCACGTGAGGTTACTCTCGGCCATTCCCTCAATAAACGTATATTCTGACCTACCAACACAGTTCTAATATGATTCATATTTAAGACCTGAAACGTAAAATCGACAAATTAAAAAAAAAAAATCGACAAATCTGTATCTCGTACCAAAATGTTTTTTATGTAATATTTCGAATCGGAATTATATTTAAAGTACGAGTATTATCTCACTATGTGCATGTTTTTAATGTGCAGTATTGTAGCCTTCAGTATTGATATTATTAATGGTTCAGCTGTAACTGTATAGGGAATGTAAGCTAAGTGACCGACAGTAACCCTGTGTCGAAGCGGACGGTGTCCAATAGTAACCTCAGGCACGCGCGCGCTGCGCGGCATAGCGAGGCGCTTTCTAGGCCTCTGATTGGCTGAGCGCGATCACCTCATACAAACACACTGGCCGCCGCCATGGTTGTGCACACTGAAGGAGTCTTATGTTACGTGGGGTCACATGTATGCAAAACACGTTTTGAACAGATAAATAAAATAAAATTAAATTAAATAAAACAAAACAAAGTGACTGCATACATACACTGTTTACACTCTATTATTTGTATTTTTTAAAATAAATAAATAAGTATATGATTATATAATTAACAACATTAATAATGATAATAATAATAATTATTATTAATATTATTTGCATTTTTGTTGCTGTTTTTTATTATAAAACAACAACCATGATATTATTATTATTATTATTATTAATGTTATTGTTATCAAAGTCATGGAGGATTTTCTGCTGGAGAGTTAATTCCCAATAGTGTAAAATATAATAATAATAATAATAATAATAACAACAACAATAATGGTTTATTATTATCATTATTCAGTGAGGTTACTCTGCTGGAGAGTTAATTCCCAACAGTGTAAAAAGATGATGATCATGATGATGATTATTATTATTTGCATTTACATTGCTGTTTTTAATATCGTGGTTGTTTTTTATAATAAAAATAACAGCAACAAAAATGCAAATAATAATAATAATAATAATAATAATTATTATTATTATTATTATTATTATTATTATATGTTTACACTATTGGGAATTAACTCTCCAGCAGAGTAACCTCACTGACTTTGATAATAATTCTTCTTCTTGTTATTATTATTATTTGCATTTTTGTTGCTATTATTATTATTATAAAACAACCACCAGGATATTACTATTATTATTATTATTAAGTCAGTATGATTACTCTGATGGAGAGCAAATTCCCAACAGTGTAAAATTATTCAAATTTTATTATTATTTAAAATAGTAACACGAACAGTATATTCAATTAGATGTAATATGTACATAATAGATCTTAATAATATTATTGTATTATTTAATAAAAATAATGCTTTGTTAAAAAAAAAAACTATAATTAACTGTAACTGTAATGTTAATTTCAAGAGGAAAATTTGTCTTGAGGGTATGTCTAAAGTAAATTGTCTATTAAATACAAGATAATTCAAGATAATTAAAATGTCATTATGCTGGCACAGCTAGATGAGTGTGATTAAATGATTTTGATAAATTGTAACTCAGTGTTATCATTAATTATTAAGCTTTAATTTTGTCAGTGTTTTTGTAGCCCAAAGGTTTTGAGTTTCATAACCAATAGTTTAATAAAAGCATTTTATTTGTCGGGCTCAGCAGCAAAGGTGGTTGTGAGATGAATGATCTTGACCAGGCTGTGTCTATCCTTGTGCGAGAGGATTTGCAGTGAATGATGAAACTCTGTAATAGGGCACTCTGTAGTCAGATCAGCGTCTCCAGCCTAGAGCTGAATTAAAGCCAGGCGGCATGAGCTGAATTTACCATGGTTTAGTGCAGATGTGGGATCAAACCTGATGAGTGTGAAAATGAACTTGTGCTCTGTGGATCTCACAGGCCTCGACACCTCAGTCGTGTTGAGATGAAACTCAAAATAACCAGCAAAGTATACTGACATTCAAAAGTCTGGGATCAGTAAGATTTTTTTTTGTTTTTTTTTTTAAAATCTTTTCTGCTCATCAAGGCTGCATTTATTTGATTAAAAAGAATATTTAAATTTAAATTTAAAATGCTTTTGTATTTTAATATATTTTAAAATGTAATTTATTCCTGTGATGCCAAGCTGAATTTTCAGCATCATTACTCCAGTCTTCAGTGTCACATGATCCTTCAGAAATCATTCTGATAAGCTGATTCAGGAAACAGTTGTGCTGCTTAATACATTTTTTTTTTTTTTTTTTTTGAACCTGTGGTACTTTTTTTTTTCAGGATTCTTTGATGAATAAGAAATATTAAAAAGAACACTTTTTATTTAAAATATAAATATTTTATTTTAAATTTCAATATTTCATAATATTCACATTTAAAAAAAAAAAAGAAAAAAAAAAAGAGTGCACTGGCTAACTTAAATAAATATTGAAATGTATGGGAACTTAATATATAATTAGCCATGTTAAGAACATTTTGTTGGACAAAAAATGTGGGCATTATGAGTCACCTGTGTTTTTGATCCATTTTCCAAAAAGTGAGATGCACAGTACCTTTCCTATTTTATTTTATTTTATTTTATTTTATTTTATTTTATTTTATTTTATTTTATTTTTTTCGGGAAAAAAAATGCACTTTTATTCAGAAAGGACAGATTCAACTGATCAAAAGTAAAGACAGAAAAGACATTTATAATGTTACAACAGATTCCCATTTCAAATAAATACAGTTCACATTATTATGATTTCTGATTTCTGAAAGATTATGTGACACTGAAGACTGAAGTGATGATGCTGAAAATTCAGATTTGCATCACAGAAATAAATAGCACTTTAAAATATATTCAAGTAAAAAGCAGTTAATTTTAATTGTAATAATATTTCATAATATTACTGCTTTTACTGTATTTTTTGATCAAATAAATGCTGCTTTAATGAGCATAAGAGACTTTTTCAAAAGTATTAAAACATACTACCAACCTCAGACTTTTGAATGGTAGATTATCAGCTTAAAGTTTATTTTGACAACAACTTCTATGATCCCCAAGCCTTGAAATTAAAACTCACACTTTTAGTTTCATCACGTGGCATAAACCATTTCTAAAGTACTGTGAAATTTTGTTATTTTGTAGTCTTTTAATAGGCAGTAGTGTGATTTATATTTGAAAGATTAGATTAATCTGGATGATAGTGTTACCAAGTTGTAATACACCTCCCTTTTATTACAGGGCTGTTAAACACACATCTTGTGCTTTTTTGACAATACATCTGATTAGGTTAATGCATTCCCTAAGAATCAGATTCATCATCTTGGTGTTACCAGCACAATGTTCTTCTGTTTGAGCCACAAGAAACCCATTGCTCACAGTATGTCCATCTCTATTTCCATGTTTTACCAGATATGCTCCAGCTTATCAACAACCAGGACATGGAGTTTGGAGGGCTGTTCGATCACGCTCCATTTCCTGCCCCCGCAGCCCCCACGCAGGACCTCTCAGTCCTGACCCACTCCAGCCCTTCTTCTCCTCCACCCGCCTCTTCTACGCCCACCAACACCTCCTCCATCCTCAGCAGCAGCCCTCACCTGGACGCTCTTCTGGGCCCCCCCATCACCCGCAGCTCCTCCATCCCAGACAAAGTGTTCCACCCTCCCACTTTCCAGCAGTCTCCTCTGGCACAGGTGACCTCCACGCCCACAAACCCCGCCACACTACAGACCACGCAGCCCAAAGCTCAGCCTGCTCCGTCTCCCAGTCTCCATCCTGCCACCCCACCGGCTCCGAGCCAAGTTGCCCCGGCCGGGAAAAGCCCTGTGTTTGGTGCTACCCAGCAGGCCCTCTTCAGCTCGCCGACACCCCAACCACAGCAGCAACAGCCTGTGGTCACTTACTCCACCCAGAACGGTTTTGCTGGTATGTTTTATTAGCTAAGGCATAGTATGATCACTAAGAAGTGGTTTGCATTGTTTTCAACTAAAAACGTACATTTTTCTATTTCTCAAACTTTTTTTACAATACAACAAAGATATGGTTTTTGAATATATACCATTATTATACACTAGTGCATTTTTATTTTAAAACGCATAACGTTGTTTACACTACTCTGGCATTTTTGATCTTTACACTAGTGCGCTATTGCATTAAAACGCCTAACTTCTTCTGTAAAAAACAACAGATTGAAGTACTGGGTCTGTTTTGTACCTTTGTAATACATTGATAACCACCAAAAGCAGATGGTGATGAGAAAGTCACATGATGAACCAAAGCCCAACACAAGCAGATTTATGAAAGCTGCATGAATAAGCTTTCCATTGATGTGTGGTTTGGTTTGTTAGGATAGGACAATAATTGGCCGGGATACAACTATTTTGAAAATCTGCAATCTGGCTGTGCCAAAAAATATCTAAATATTGAGAAAATCACCTTTAAAGTTGTCCAAATGAAGTTATTAGCAATGTATATTACTAACCAAAAATTATAGGAGAAGTCCACTTCCAAAACAAAGATTGACATATAATGTACTCACCCCCTTGTCATCCAAGATGTTCATGTCTTTTTCTTCAGTCGTAAAGAAATTGTTTTTTGAGGAAAACATTTCAGCACTTTTCTCCATATAATGGACTGATATGGTGCCCCGATTTTGAACTTCCAAAATACAGTTTAAATGCGGCTTCAAACGAGCCGAGGAAGAAAGGTTTTGTCTAGCGAAACGATTGGTTATTTTCATTAAAAAAATACAATTTAAATACCTTTTAATCGCAAACGCTCGTCTTGCCTTGCTTTGACATCACCCACTACTGGCCTGGCTTGAACAATACAATGCTTTTAGTCTTTTTCGCAGATTTGTGTGAACAGGTATTGCTTTGCAATTGTATGTGCAGCTTTAAAAATAGTAAAGGAAAAACTTTTAGTACATTGTTGTGTAAACGCCATAATTTTAAGTCATACACTGTAAAAAAACAATTTGTTAAGCCAACTTAAAATAATTTGTTACCTGGCTGCCTTAAACTTTTAAAACTAGTTAACTCAAAAAAGTATAGTCAGCTTGAAATGTTAAGTTGTACTGAGTGACAACTTTTATTTGAGTTTATTCAACTTAAAATTTTAAGGCAGCTGGGTAACTTACCCAGCTTTTACGTTTAACAAACCAACATTTTTGTTAAGTCAACTCAAATATCTAAGTTGTCACTTTGTACTTAACATTTCAAGTTAACTAAACTAATTTGAGTTATCTAAACTTAAAATTTTAGGGCAGCAGGGTAACAAACTATATTAAGTTGACTCATCAAATTGTGTGTGGTTTTTTTTTTTTTATGTGTTTTGTTTTTTAGTGTGGAAACATGTTTTTTGGCTCATCAAAATGTAACCGATTTCAGCTTCATTGTTTAAGTTATACAACCTTCAACTAGACTACTTTTAAAAAAGATTGTAAATGACTTGTACAGCCAATCTGATTTAAGGCAGTAACTGAATTTAAACTTTTAAAGGTAACTTTGAAAAACGGTGTACAGTATGTTTTTTTTTTTTTTTTAAACATACACTACCGTTCAAAAGTTTGGGGTCAGTAAGACTTGTAATAGTCTTTAAAGAAATCTCTTATGCTCATCAAGGCTGCATTTATCTGATTAAAAATATAGAAAAAAAACAGTAATATTGCAAAATGTTTTTACAATATAATGTTTTTTATTTTAACATACTTTAAAATAGAATTTATTCCTGTGATGAAAAGCTGAATTTTTATCAGCTGTTACTCCAGTCTTCAGTGTCACATGATCCTTCAGAAATCATTCTAATATGCGGATTTATTATTAGAATGATCAATGTTGGATAATATCAACAGTTGTGCTGCCAAATATTTTTTGGAACCTGTGATTTTTTTTTTCAGGATTCTTTCATGAATAACAAGTTTAAAAAGTACAGTGTTTATTCAAAATATAAATATTTTATAACAATGTAAATTATTTATTATTAACTTTTAATAAACTTTTAATTATTAACTTAATACATCCTTGGTGAATAAAAGTATTAATTTCTTAAAAAAAAAAAAAAAAACTAAAAAAAAAAAAAAGAAACAATAAAAATGTACTGACCCCAAACTTTTGAACGGTAGTGTATATATACCACAACTGGCCAAACACAGCACTTTTGAAGAGCCTTAGTAATAGCAGTTAAATCAGCGGAGCTAAGCATTTGTTCTAGTGCTATCATATTATCACAGTGATTTTAGAGCGGTTTTTAAATGTGCAATGCTTACATATTTGATTGCACGGTTGAATTAGATATGTGCTTTTATGAAGGCATTTATTTATTTAAATGTTTATGTGTTCTTTTGTGTAATGATTATGCTTGTTGCTCATGAGTAATGCGCGGTATGCACGCTATGCACACTGTTCATGACTACCACTATTACTAAGACTATAAAACGCTTCACCTTTGATCAGTGATGTCAGCACTACTGTTCAGGTAGCTGTAATCTCTTATGAGAAGGCAATTTGAGTTCAAGGTGTAGACGGTGAAGTCACTGTTGTCAGTCTTGGAAACCTAGTGAACTTGGCGTACGATGTGCTCATGTGTAAAGCTGCCCAGCCCACATTCTGTCTTTGTATATGCTTTTATCATTTCCTTTCATTCTGCTTATCGTTTTCGAGCCTAAGGTAATGTCACCACCAGTCCAAAGAGAGAATACAACATCACGCTAGCGTAAATCAAAGTTCAGCCAGGGTGAATCAAGTTAAGTAGTTAAATTATTGTCTTACTGTTATTATGCAGTCATGCTTTACCGAACCTCCCATTATAATGAACTGTGATAAGATTAGAGTGTGATTTTTGTTTTATATGTGCACTCAAGTCTTAAAAATTCATAAGATGTTATTATTCTTATGTGGGCTAGGAGTAGGTGTGACATTGCAAAGCATATTTATTGAAATCACTAAAGTAATCAGTGAAAACCTGTGGAGGCTGAGGATTAAAACACTTAATCACAGTAAACTAGGGAACAGTGACATTTAAAAGTGATTATAAATCAGTGATCAAAACGGCTAACATTTCTAACATTACCTAATAAGAACAAATGTAAGAGCTCCAGATGTTGATTTCGATATGATGTAGGGCTGCATGATTTATCACAGTGAATTTTTTTTATGTAGATAAGTTAGTTTCTTCATGGGAACAGTTTTGGAGAAATTTCGCACTATTTCACCAGTGGATCCTCTGCAGCGAATGGGTGCCGTCAGAATAAGAGTCCAAACTGACAAAAGCATCATATGTTCTTAAATGACTGCACGTTCACATATCAGTTTTTAAACAACGGTAATAAAGTGCGATTAAGATTTCTTAATGATATATTTACTTTAGTGCAACTTCTTGCCTTTCTGACCTCTTATGATCTGATTCTTGTTCTTGCAGCTGTAACTCAGCAGAGCTCTCCTCAGCCAATCCCGAATCTCCCAGCCTCTCCACAGAATGTTCAGCCAGTGGCCATCCAAGCCCAGGTGCAGAGTCTGTCGGCTTCACCAATCCTGACCACCTCCTCCAGCCCTCCCACACAGACCATCTCGCCTCAGGTTCAGCAGGTTCCTGTAAGTGCATTTTTTGGCCTACTGATGCCCACATATGCGTAACTTACATTTTATAGCCTTTATCCTGTGTGCTAAACGTTCATGTGTTTCACAGGTTTTGTTGCAGCCACAGTTTATTAAGGCAGACTCTCTATTACTCACAACTCTGAAACCCGATGCATCTATGGTAACGACGGTAGCATCACCCTGCATCACATCGCTGGCTACATCCACAGCGCCAGTCCAAAACACCTCACTGCAGGTACACAAACACAGTCCAATTTATTGTTTTGTTCTTGGTGTGAACTGGCTCTTAGTTGTTTAGTAGTATTACGGAGTTATATTAATTATATCAATATTAATTGATATTAAATGTCATATTTAAAACTTGCCAAAGGTAATTAAATAAGCTTAATTAAGGGCCAAGCAACAAAGGTGCTTAGGGCACCTATTGAATCCATTAGTTTTCTTTCTTATTTCTTCCTCTTCTACTCTCGGAGGCTATAGTAGCCCATAGAACTGCTTGCGAGATAGTTGTGAAATTTGGCACACACATAAAGAACTGTCTCAACATTAACCACAGCAAATTTTGAGTCTCTATCTCAAACTCTCTAGCACCACCAATAGGCCGAATTTGCACTCATTTCTGCTAATGACTTTTGAACTGTAAGGATTAAAATCAAAATTCATTTTTTCCTCTAATTGGCTCATCCCCAGTCAAAAGCGTATCAGCATTTTAAATTCTATCAGTTTTTCGCGTTTTTGAGTTTTGTGAAAAATCTACTTTTTCGAACTCGTCTTAAAGTTTAGACACTTTGTCCGAAATGTTGTTTTTTTTTGTTTTCTTTTCACCAAAATTGTCTCTGTTCATATTCAGACCATGCTGGCAAAAAGTTAGCAAAAGCTTTTTGATACACTAAACTGTTTTCATAAAGTATGTTAACGAATTTGACAACATTTGCGCAAAAATTGTCACAAGGTTATATCTTTAATGATTTAGCAGACTCGGACCTAACTTGGTATTTGTTATAACAAGCATGACCTAAAGGCACACAAGTAGTTTCAGCAAAGCGCCATCTACTGGTCAAAATATTGATTCAGAATGGCATACCGAATTGAACAGTACCTAATTTTCCTATGTCTGCCTTTTTGGGCATCGGCTGTTTTGTGTTTTGTAAAAAAAAAAAAATACTTTTTTGAACTCGTCCTAGACAGTTTCACCAAATTTGGCTCAGGTCATAATCAGACAATGCTGGCAAAAAGTTATCAAAAGCTTTTTGATGTACCAAACTGTTTTCGTAATGCGTGTTAACGAATTTCACAAAATTTGCACAAAAATGGATATGAGGCTATATCTTCATAACGCATTAGCGGATTTGGACCAAACTTGGTACGTGTTATAATAAGCATGACCTGAGGCCACATGAGCAGTTTCAGCACGGTGCCCTCTAAAAAAAAATGGTAATTTCTGCTTATAACTTCTGACCACTTTGGCCAAAAATAATAAGATTGGTCTATAAGGTTGGTCTAAGATTGGTAATAAGATTCAGAATTGTTTTTTTTTTTTTTTCTGTATCAACCTTTTTTGGGCATCAGCTGTTTTGAGTTTTCTGGTAATATTATGTATTAACAAATGGCTTTAACAGGGGTCTCCAGCCCTGCTCCTGGAGAGCTACTGTACTGCAGAGTTCAGCTTCAACCCTAATCAAACACACCTGAACCAGCTAATCAAGGGCTGGTCAGTCATCAAACTGACTACCAAACAGACGCCAGATGCCATCTTTATTCTTTGCTCAACTATCATGGAATGGAACGCACAGAATTGTGGGATATCAAAGGCAGCGGAGGATACATCGATGCTGCAATTAAAAAATTGGCCAAATTAAGGTATCTCTGGAGGCAGGAAGTGAAGCTAACATCGGTTTCGACTGCGCATTCCTACCTTGAAATGTGCCCTCCGAAGGCAGCATTTTCCAGTGTTCGGATGCAGCCAAGGTGTTCATGGCTACATAATTACAGACAGGTGTGTTGAACCAGGGTTGTAGCTGAAATCTGCAGGAAGGTAGCACTCCGGGAGCAGGGTTGGAGAACCTTGGTCTTTTCTAATTAATTAAAGACAGCTCCTTAGCTCTTCATTTTACTTATGTTGTGCTTGGGCCCTGAATTGCTAATTTAATTGACTTAATTTAATTGACTTAATTGCTAATTTAATTCACTTTTAGATTGCCCAAGGTGTTTCTAAAGACCTTTTTATTTTGTGGATCTGTCTCAGGCACTGATGAGTGGAGGCACCATCCTGACCACCGTTCCGCTGGTGGTGGACACAGAGAAGCTGCCCATCAATCGCATCGCCATCAGCGGAAAACCAGGCGGCCAGCCACACAAGGGCGAGAAACGCACTGCCCATAATGCCATTGAAAAACGCTACCGCTCCTCCATCAACGACAAGATTGTTGAGCTTAAAGACCTAGTGGCTGGGACAGAAGCTAAGGTAGGCTCATTGTCTGTCAAAACTTGAGTACACATCTGGTTATTTAGTCACCAAGAGAAACTTTCCTCATGTAACCTTTGAAATTCATTGGAAAACTTTAACCAGATGGTGAGCTTTCACAGCTCTTATATTACCTGGAAGATGTCTTTAATATCATTAGGGCCCGAGCACAGATGGTGCGAAGACCCTATTGAAATTGCTCAGTTTTTTTCCTTCTCCAAAATGAATCACATTTTTGAGAGCCTAAATGCTCGAAAACCATGAAACTTTGCACGCGCCAAAAGTGGTGAAAATTTACATTTGATATGAGTTTCAGAAGTGGATAGGGCCACCTATAAAATTTCAACGAAGTGCCCCGCAAGCTATGTTTCACATACATGCACAAAATTCAGTAGACAGATGTAACACACCAATACTTGCAAAAAAGTCCTCTGGTACTAAGTCCGAAAGGACATTTATTTTGAATTTTCTCTGCAAGCTTTGTGCCGTTTTTGCCATTTTCAGGTGTTGTATTTAAACAAACTCCTCCTAGAGATGTAAACAGATGAACACCAGATTTGGTCCGTGTAATCTAAAGCCCTTTCTAACGTTAAATTGCGAAGATCTTGAGTCTTCGTTGAAGGGCATGTCTGTGGTGGCCTGACAAACTTCAATGTTTCACCACGAAACAGGAAGTTGTTATAATTCAGGCATACAATTTCCAATCTGCACCAAAATTCACATGTTTGATAAGAGTCCTGTCCTGAACACATGGCCATGCCCATATTCAGTTATAGTGATAGTGCTATATATGTCATGTTTTACACTAACACAAACATGCCATGTTCAACCTGCACCAAACTTAATATGTTTGATCAAAGTCGTGGCTTGAAGACATCTACATGCCAATATTCAGTTATAGGCATAGCGCCACTAACTGGCAGCAGGAAGTTAGGCACATGTAAATGACTGTGACATTTTCCTTCTATATTAATCACTTTAAATGCATATTGCTCACCATTTGCCATTTCCCTAAAGCCACTGGGGTGGTGGTGAGCCTAGGTGGGAGGGCCCTTTCGAGATGATTCTAAGATGTATCTTCTCTCTTATACAGCTCAATAAGTCGGCCGTGTTGAGGAAGGCCATTGACTACATTCGCTACCTTCAGCAGTCCAACCAAAAACTGAAGCAAGAGAACCTGGCACTCAAAATGTCCATTCAGAAGAACAGTAAGTTCAGTCTAAATATATATAAAATGGTTTAAAATAGCACACTACTTTTTTTTTCTTTGCATTGACTCGTCCCTTCTTTTCCTCAGAGTCTCTAAAGGACCTTGTGATCATGGAAGTGGACGTGAAACCAGAAATCCCCACCCCTCCAGCATCAGACGTCGGCTCGCCTCAATCCAGCGGCCCTTTCTCCCACCACGGCAGCGACTCGGAGCCGGACAGCCCGATGGGAGAAGACAGCAAGGTAGCAGAAACTCCAGAGCTCCTATCATGCTTTTAATGAATTGGCTTCAGTCATGAAGTAATTGGATGTGTTAGTGTGTGGTGGATAATTCGATTGCTTGAGGTCAAGAACTTGGAAGAATAGGCATGTAATGATCTAACTCCAATTTCTGTTTCCTGTTCTGTCTATTAGCCTGTGGTTGAGAGGGCTGGTGGAATGCTGGACCGCTCTCGCATGGCTCTGTGCGCCTTCACTCTGCTCTTCCTGTCCTTTAACCCGCTGGCGTCCCTGCTGTGTGGCGGCTGGAGCAGCTCTGGGACGACAGTGTCTGGACACACAGGAAGGAATATGCTTACAGTGCAGGATGCAGGTGCTAATACTCACAGCTTGTGAGAGACTCAATATGTTCATAGTCCCATTCCTAACTAAATGCTAACAATGCGATCTTGTTTTGATATGTGTAGCCGAGTCTTGGGGTTGGATGGATTGGATGTTGCCCACTCTTCTGGTGTGGCTGTTGAATGGCGTTCTGGTCGCTGGAGTTTTGATCCGCCTGCTCGTGTATGGAGAACCCGTGACCAGACCTCACTCAGAATCATCTGTCCTCTTTTGGAGACACCGCAAGCAGGCCGATCTGGATCTAGCCAGGGTAAAGAAGATTGAAACCACTCTCTTGCAAATTTGTGTTTGATCTGGAGGTCAGAGTTTATCTCTTCCACACATCTGTTTTCTGTTTGTCTAATGTTTTTTTATTTCTGCAGGGAGACTTTGCTCAGGCTTCTCAGAACCTCTGGACGTGTCTCAAAGCTCTTGGTCGCCCTCTGCCCACGTCTCAGCTGGACCTGACCTGTGCGGTGCTGTGGTCTGCCCTGCGTCTGTGTCTGCAGAGACTGTGGGTGGGCCGCTGGCTAGCCAGCCGTGCTGGAGCTCTCCGCTCCAGCCGCCCCCTGCAGGAAGATGCCCGCAAGAGCTGCCGTGATGCCGCCTTGGTCTACCACCGTCTGCACCAACTCCACATGACCGGTAAGCATACAGAGGAATCCGGTGAACTTGCGGAGAGCAACTGTTAGGCCACCTTTTTACTCAATTGCATACGATTGTTGAATTTTGTTTCTCAGTTCACTATATTAAAATGAATAGCGAATGTATGCATATATAAACACAAACATATGACAGCAAATATGTTTGAAAGAAAAGTGTGGTTTCTAGAGCTAATTAATGCAAATCATTTAGCGATTTATTAAAAAAATATATATATATATATATATATATATATATATATATTTTGGACATAATTATTCTTCATTGCCCTTTTCACAGATAATACAGTTTAAATAATATAGAGCCCTGGACATGATGTGAAGAGAAAAAAAATAAAAAAAATAATATGTTGTGACCACAAATTAAGAAATCATCACTCCTTATTAATTAGTTTCCTTGTTTTAATTAAATTTTGGCCACATTGTACTACTTTGTTCCCTTGTTTTAATCCAGTTAAATTATGGCCACTATTTAACAATGTACACAATTTACTTAAAAATAAGAAACAAATGAAAAATTGACGTTTCACATTTTTCACGAATAGTTTTGATTATGATACATCACATCTAGTTAGGTGGTCACTTATAGTCTTATATGTGACCCTGGACAACCAGACCAGTCGTAAGGGTCAATTTTTGGGAATTGAGATTTATACATCTGATGTATGGTTTGTCAGGATAGGACACTATTTAGAGATCCAACTTTTTGAAAATCTGTAATCTGAGGGTGCAAAAAATCTAAATATTGAGTAAGTTGCCTTTAAAGTTGTCCAAATGAATATTACTAATCAAAAATTGAGTTGTCATATATTTACAGTGGGAAATTTACAAAATATCTTCATGAAACATGATCTTTACTTAATATCCTAATAATTTTTTGGCATAAAAGAAAAATCGATAATTTTGACCCATACAATATATTTTTGGCTAGTGCCTATACCTGTGCTACTTAAGACTACTTAAGGTTTTGTGGTCCAGAGTTACATGTGTAGTTCAAATATTTCAACACACCCAAACAGTGTTATTTTAGTGTCATTATGATATTATTATATTTAATTATATGTAATTATATTTAATTTTAAGTCATTTTATATAAACAGGATGATTTTATAAATTATGCATTTTGTTTATACTTTATTTTAGTTTTAATTTGAATTATTTTGAAACATCAAGTTGAATCAATTAATTAAAATAAGAAATGTTTTCTTCAACTAGAAACGTTTTTTATCTTTTAATGTATTTCTGTTAACGTTTATTTCAAATAACAAAATGTTATTTTTTTTTTTCTGGTTTTAGTTTTAGTTAACTATAGTAACTTTGCATCTGAAGCGCAAAACAATAAAAAAAATCAAGATATTTATGAAATATATTAATGAATCTGTTTTATTGAGAATTTGGTTGCATTAAAATGCAGTGTGTGAGCACAGAGAGGTAAGAATATACGAAGCACTGATGTCATGAATATGCTAATTAGCATATGACAAAAGTAAAAGTATTTAGTGTTTGAATGTCTTGAAAAAAGGCCAACATTTTAAAGCCGAGACCTTATTTCATACCAGAAGTAACCTGCTCTGTCTTGTCTGTCGGCGTGTTGTCAGTTTTCTCTTTGCTCCGTGATGCATGTTTCACTATGTGAGATCAGGATGTGTAGTGTGAGAGCAGGATTGTTTTTCGGACATAGCAACAGGGTCAACTGACAAATATATCCAGATGAGAGAAAGGAGGGTGGTATTCATACACAAGGAGTCAATTGAAATATTCATACCATCAAACGTAATGTAATTATTAATTAGATCTTTTAGCCATTCATTACATTTGCTCATTTTTGTTGATCTGTGTGCAGGTAAACTCGGAGGAAGCCACCTCTCTGCGATCCACATGGCACTGAGCGCTCTCAACCTGGCCGAGTGTGCAGGAGACTGTCTTCCTGTTGCCACACTGGCAGAAATCTATGTGTCTGCAGCCCTACGGGTTAAAACCAGCCTGCCACGCCTGCTTCACTTCACCACTGTTAGTACACACACATACATGCATTTATGGCATTATCATAATTTTTTTCCAAACACTTCGCAAGGATGAATCTGTGTATTGTGAGTGTGTTAAGAGTCTGTGTTTGTTCTCCGTGCATCAAAACTGAAGTATATTTTGCAGTTTTAATGTAGCTTGCAATTAGCATGTTATTAAGATATGTAGGGCCCTATGAATTCCGTTTTATTTTTTTCCAAATTCCGTTTCTTCTGTTTTAATTTTTCCAAATTCTGTTTTTTCTATTTAAATTTTTTTTTTTTTTTTTTACATTTTATTAATCAAAAAGCAAGTCCAATTAATTAAAAAATTAACAAAACAGTTTTAAAATGTATACAATTTAACATCAAGTTAAGTTTAAAAAATGTTGACCAAAAATGACATGTTTAGGGCCCTTTTTTTTTCTCACCTTCTGTTTTATCATTACCAAATTCAGTTTAAGTATGTCTAATTATTTGAATGCATAAAAACAACTTAATTTATTAAAGTTTATTTTTACAATATTTTTGCAATATATTTATATTTTTCTGGTTATCAAATGAAGGCATAAAATATTAAATTAATTAGTCTTTTAATAACAATGTTACTATTAAAATTAAAGCATGAAAGAAATATTGTGATTATTCTGTAATTTTCAACTATTTTTTTTTTTAACAGTTCACACACACAGAGACACGCAGAACATGAACAATTCATACTAGTTCATATCGCAATTTGGTTGAAGTGTAATGACCTACTTTTGATTAAATCATCCAAACTTCCAAACACCCAAACGACCAATTCCGTGACATTCCGTGTTATACAGTACATTCCGTTTTTATGACTGGATTCCTTGATTCTGTAGGGCCCTAAGCATGATACTCTAAATAAGCAGAAAAATGCATTGTACACATTAATATTTGATAATAAGATTCATTTGTAATTTCATTGCATTGTTTTTTTTTATAATTTCCAGTATTGAATGAATTTTGCTTTATATATATATATATATATATATATATATATATATACACAGTCTTAAATTTATTTTTCACTGGGCTTGTTGTAGTGGATTTTGGGATTGGATTTTGTGCCAAGGATACATGCAGTGCTGCCTTAGACTTTGGCCAAATTGAGATATCTTAAAAGTCCAGTTCTACTTTTCAGACACTTAAAATGCTGCATTGGTAGGAAGCTCACTAGGTTTTGGAACAGCATGAGAATGGCTCTTTTCATCCAGTCTGGTTATTTAAATGGCACAGGGCTTTCATTTTTGTTTGATGGCGTATCCATATTTTCTTTGTGTGCTGCATATGGTAAGTGTAGATATGATTTTTCATTTTTCTGTCCTGCAGCGGGTGTTCTTGAGCAGCGCTCGGCAGGCCTGTCTGTCGCCCAGTGGCAGCGTCCCTCCTGCCATGCAGTGGCTGTGTCACCCTCTAGGTCACCGTTTCTTTGTGGATGAGGACTGGTCCATACGCAGCACCCCTAAAGAGAGCATCTACAGCCAGGCTGGGAACTCAGGTCAGTCAACACCATACAGGGAAAATCAGGCTGATTTGTATTGTGTGTTTATGAATGTGTTCCTGATAATGGTTCCCCGGTCTCACCCTTGTGTGTTTTTGTTTCTGTAGTCGACCCGCTGGCTCAGGTGACCCAGGCATTCCGCGAGCATCTTTTGGAAAAGGCTCTGTACTGCGTTGCACAGCCACGAGGCGACAAGAACCTCACTGATGGAGATGGGTGAGTGATTATTGTCAATGCATATGTACACACATCTCATGTAGGCTACTGTAGGGAATAAAGCTGCACTGGTATCTAGACCAGGAGCTAAACAGTTTTCCACTTTTTCTAAAATTGCATTTATAATATTTTAGTATCTGATTTCACTTGAAGCATGGGAAATTCTTGATTAGAGGTTGTGAACATGGTTTGGGGAAAAAAAAATACAGGCAAAATAGCGTAGATGTTAAATATTTGGCATAATACAAAAATTAGTAATGGCCAAAAAACTTTTTTTTTTTTTTTTTAAGAAACTTAATTTTTTAAAAATATTAAATGTTATATAAGTGAATGTAATATATTTAATATTTAAATTTGCAAAATTGAAAACAAACTTACTATGAATTCCTACTAATATTTTTAAATTAACTGCACTACTGTTCCAAAGTTTATTTTATTTTGTTATTTTATTTCTGCTATTTATTTATTTCTTTAAGAAATTGCATGCATTAAATAATCTGAAGTGATGTATCGATGTTTATAATGTTACAAATAATAATGTAATGATAATATTAAGAAATGCTTCTTGAACAGCAAATTACCGTTTTTAAATTTTGTAAAAAAATTGTGTAAATTATGTGTGTATATATGTGTATATATGTGTGTGTGTATATATGTACATACATATACATACATATATATATATATATATATATGTATATGTATGTATATGTATGTGTATGTGTGTGTATATATATATATATATATATATATATATATATATTATACTAATATACTAATATTTTTAAATTAACTACAATACTGTTAAAAAGTTTGGCGTTAGTAGGTTTGTATTTAATTTAATTTAATTTTTTTATTTTATTTTAAGAAATTGCATGCATTTATTATATTAAATGATGAATAAATGTAATGTTTAATATTTAAATGTACAAAATTAAAAACAAATTTACTGTGAATTCCTACTAATTTTTTTAATTAACTACACTGCTGTTCAAAAGGTGTATTTTATTTTATTGATTTTAATTTATTTTATTGAAGAAATTGCATGCATTTCATATATTAAATGATAAATAAATAGATGTAATATATTTAATATTTAAATTTACAAAATTAAAAACAAACGTACTATGAATTCCTACTAATATTTTTAAATTAACTACACTACTGTTTAAAAGTGTGGGGTCAGTGAGATTTATTTTTATTTTATTTTATTTTAATAAATTACATGCATTAAATGATCAGAAGTGACAGTATAGATATTTGTAATGTTACAAATAATAATGATAATAATATAATAATATGAATAAGACATGTTTTTTTAAACAGCAAATTAGCATATTAGCAATTGCAGTAATAAGTTACATTTAAAATACTTGTAAACATTTTACATAATGTTTAAGTAGAAAACGGTTATTTAACGTTTAATAACATTTTACTGTATGTTTGATTAAATAAATTAACATGAATAAAATAAAACTAAAATATCTGACCCTAAATATTTGTGTACATTTAACAGTTCTATAATAATTAAAACTAAAGCTAAATCTTCAATAAAAATATAAATGTCAAAATATACACAATATGTAAATGAGTAAGTTTTCTAGTGGAGTTAGTTCATATGCTTCAATCAGTGCTACACATTTGGCCAGTTTTTGTTGCTAAATATAACAAATTGTGACACTATATAAATACTTTACTTTTAAATCAGTCTTATAATTGTATAATTCGAGTGCTAATTTGAGTTGTGTGTGTGTTTGTTTCGACAGTGAATACTCAGACTCTCTGGAATACCTGCAGTTACTCACCAGCGCCTCAGATGCAGCCGGAGCCACGACGCAGTCCTTCGCTATCGGATCAAACATGGCCACTGTTACAGGTCAGCTCTCAATTAACTTCTGCTCTGACCCCGAGTGCTGCATCATATTATCGATATCAGAGAATAACATTTCAGACGAGTCACAGTAGAGACGGTGGCCACTGCTGGGCTCTGTATGTACAGCTCAAATAAGTTTGCTCTGTCGCTTTCTGTTCAGCTCAGCACATTTCACATCACACTGCTTTCATCTCAGCATGTTTCATTCAAGCAGATGTTAGTCAGGGTGAATGAAGGACACGTCGTGAGTGTGTGCATGTGTGATCACCATTGTGTCCTTGACCTCCAGGATGTGACCCTCACTCCAAATGGTGGTCGTCAGTTGCCGTGGTGATCATTAATTGGCTCCAGGGAGACGATGTGGCGGCGGAGAGATTGTACCCGGCGGTGGAGCACTTGCCACGCAGCCTTCAGACCGCTGAGTGAGTGACGTGTGACACAGGCCATGTTTTTACTTTCAAAATGATTATTAATCAAAATGCTATTAGGTGAATAAAAATCATACTGGTTGAAAGGTTCCTCAAATTTACACAGATTTCCTGGTAGTAGTTCATCATGTTGTCTATGGACAACCACAAAGCATTATTATACATTTATTATTCATATTATACAACCACAGAGTATTATACATTTGTGGTTTAATACTTCTATTTACAAAATTAAAAACAAACTTGGAAATCCTACAAATATTTTTAATTTGCTAAAAAACATCACTACCATTCAAATTTTATTTAATTTTTTATTTTTTTTTAAGCCAAGAAATGGCATTCAGCTGTTCAACACTGATAATAAATGTAATTTTAGTATAATTTGTTAGTTTTTTTTTTTTTATATTTTAAATGAGCTTTTATCTTTATATGTTCTTTTTCTTTGTATATACATATTTTTTTTTGTAATTTTGTGCTTTTGTGATTTATCTTTAATTTTCAATTTAAATAAGTTGAAGTGCTAAAATTATTTAAATTATTCTTCTTTATATTTTTCATTAAAGTTTAGTTGCATATTAAGACAATTATAATATTACAGTATTACATACAAGTTTCTTTTTCTATTTTTTTAAGAAATTGCATGCATTAAATGCTTTAAATGATCAAAAATATAAAGACCTTAATAATGTTACAAGTTTGTTTCAAATAAATGTATTGTTTCTTCTAAAATTATGCTTGCATTAATATTTTTATCCATTAAGTTTATATTTTTTATACATATAGTAATTAAGAATTACATTAATGTTCAAACATGTTTTGTTTTATTTTATTTTATTTTATTTTAATAAATTGCATGCATTAAATGCTTTAAATGATTAAAATTCTAAAGACACTTATAATATAACAAAAGTTTCTATTTTAAATAAATGTTGATCTTTTGAATTTTCTATTCATCAGCACAACTGTTCAACATTGATAATAAGAAATGTCATTTTAGTGTAATTTATATTTTAATATTTTATAAGATTTTTAATATTTTAAATTAGCTTTCATCTTTATATTTTCTGTTTAATTTTTGTTTTTTTTTTGCTTTTGTTATTTTTATTTTTTATATTTTTATATTTCTATTTATCTGTAATTCATTTTTATTTCAATTTTGGATTTAAATAAGCTTAGGTTGAAGTACTAAACATTTTGAATCCCTAATTTATTTATTTATTTATTTTCCATTTAGTAATTAAGAATCACTTTACTGTTCAACTGTTTAGGCTAAGTATTTTTGCTTTATTTATTTTATATATATATATATATATAATTTTTGTAAGAAATTGCATGCATTAAATGCTTTAAATGATTAAAAATGTAAAGACATTTATAATGTTACAAAAGTTTTTATTTCAAATGAATGCTTCTCTTTTGAAATTTCTGTTCATCATCACAACTGTGATAAGAAATGTATTTTTAGTAAGATATATATAGATATATTATTGTAGTATTTTTATATATTTTCTCTTTTATTTTTTTATAATTCTATGTTTTTGCTACTTTTTTTAAATAAAATATTAAAAGTTATTTGAATTATTCTAAAATTAATTTAGTTATTTTGCCATTTATAATTTTCATTAAAAGATGACATTTCTGTGTGTTTTTTTTTTATCCATGTAGTATTTGCATTTTATTGCAGCTTTATTTTAATTAACAAAAATATTTTGAATAGTTAAAGTTTTAGTCAACAATAATAACACTGGCAGTCTCACAGAATAATTGTGTTCATTTTAAACTTTTTTTTTTTTTAATTCTTTTAATCATTCGAAGTGTTTTTGGTTTTTATTATTATGATGGTCTCTCAAGGAAAGGCTGTTTTAAATTCAAACCCTTATGCCATTCTCAGACCATATGTACTTTGAAAAATATTATTACCACGAGTAAACAGAGATCAAACTGGTTGTAAAGACTGCCGAGTTATCGCTTACTCTCATCAGAGTGGCTTTTCCTGGCAAACCACTCTTTGTTGATACAGCCGAATTTATCTTTCCACTCGTTGTCCGGGAATAACGCTTCGTTTGATGTGATTTTTGTGTTGGTTTATTGCTTTTAGCTCGGTCTGTGCTAAGCCCATCCTGTTTGTGTTGCAGGAGTCCGCTACCCAAAGCCTGTCTGAACACTTTCAAAGCGGTGCGCTCCCTTCTGGCCAAACCAGAGAACTACCAGCTCAGCCTCAGCTACTGTGAGAAAGCCAGCGGCCTGTTCAGAGACAGCCTCAACCTCGGCCCACACTGCAGCACCAACACGCTAGACAAGGTATATACACACACACACACACACACACACACGTAGATTCGCTGTATTATTTGGAGCTGTTAGTTTGCAGCGTGTGTTTTGTCTTGGACAGGGCTGTAGTGCATTGTAGTTGCATTGCATGTGACTCAGCTGTGCAATGTTTCTGCAGTGCAACACAGAGCTGGACCACAGTCTCTCTCCTGAACACACACATTTTTTTTTTTAGTTTTGATTAACCAGTCTCAGGGTGATGTAAGAAGGTAAATCTCCTTAAATTTACAGATGTCATGGTAGTAGTTAATCATGTTTGTGGACATGTACAACCATGTTTGACAACCACATATATAGTATTATGTAGTATTACATAGGTTTAGACTTTTATTTACAATTATTATATATTTAATATATTTTTAATATTTATATTGAGCTTTAATTTATTTTTCAGTTTTTTTAAAATAATTTCACTACTTAAACTCCACTTCAGTTGGTCTGCCATTTCTTTTTTCAGCTTGATTTCAATTAACAGAATAAATGTGAATAGTTAATATATTATATTATATTATATATTATATTGTATACATTTTATGTATTATGTATTTTATATATGTCTAGTGAGCTTTAATTTATTCTTATCTCAGTTTTTTTATGTAATTTTAGTACTTAAACTCATTTCACTTGGTCTGCCATTTCTTATTTTATTTTAATCTTATTCAAATTTTAATAGTTGTATTATATTATATACATTTAATGTATTTTTTATATATATATATATATATATATATATAATTTTTAGTTCATTTTAGTTCTGGAGTAGTTAACTAATAAAGGTTATTGCAAAGTGTTACTGTTTTATTTGTATTTGTTCTATTATTATTATTGTTATTATATTTAAACATAAACTGCCCAAAAACATTTATACACTATTATGTGTCTAAATATATTTGTGTATTTTTTTTTTTTTCCTTTCTGTAAAATTCTAACAATTAAATGTTGTTCAAATAGCATTTAGTTCCATTTGAGAAAACTCAGTTACTTTTATTCTATTTTATTTTATTTTATTTTATTTTATTCTATGTTATTTTTATTTTATTTTTTGTGAAATGCTCTTAAAATTAAAGTTTATTTAAAATTAACAAAAATGTTTGTGGTAAGAATGTTGGGAAGCGTGTAATTTTAATGATATTAAGCAGATGTCAAGACATCATTTGTATAACAAAACATTCAACTGTTTATTTGTTTGAGCATGTTTTTTTTGCTGTGTGTTACACACACACAGATGGTATTTGTGCTCTTGAAGAAGAAAATCTCAAGTTTTTTCTTTCGGAATGGAGAGAATGTGTGATCTGATTTCAGTCTGTGTGTCTGTGTGTGCTGTAGCTGGTGCAGTTGCTGCTGTGTGATCTGTTGTTGGTGACACGCACAAACGTGTGGCGGGAGCAGCAGGTGGCGTCTCAGCAAAGCTCCCCGACGGCCGCCTCACCTGCAGAGCTGCAGGGCTTCCAGCAGGACCTCAGCTCCCTACGCAAACTCGCACAGAGCTTCAGACCGGCCATGCGCAGGGTGAGAGGCCAGAGTCCGCACAAAAAATGACACATGCTTATATTTATCTCAAGTTCATTGAACCATGAAATGTTCTTTTTGAGCAAACAATTGCACACAACTTGTACTGGATAAGGCAGTGTGATTGAAATCTTACGTAACTAGCAAACGCTATATAGCATAATGCCACCCACTCTCTGTCTCTGACACACTGATTTTTTTTTTTTAACTCTTTCTTTATATTTCAAAGAAAATACATATATTTAATAAATAGAAAATAATAAATATAAAAAGCTGATATATATACAGTTGAGGTCAAAAGTTTACATCCTCCTTTTTACAAGAGAAAATAGTTGAATTTATAAAAATGACCCTGTTCAAAAGTTTACATACACTTGGTTCTTAATACTGTGTTGTTACCTGAATGATCCACAGCTGTATTTTTTTTTTTTGTTTGTTTAGTCATAGTTGTTCATGAGTCCCTTGTTTGTCCTGAACAGTTAAACTGTCTTCTGTTCTTCAGAAAAATCCTTCAAGTCCCACAAATTCTTTGGTTTTCCAACATTTTTGTGTATTTGAACCCTTTCCAACAATGACTGTATGATTTTGAGATCAAATGAGGGACTCATATGCAACTATAACAGAAGGTTGCACCACTCACTGATGGTTCTGAAGGAAACAATGCATGAAGAGCCGGGGGTGAAAACTTTTTGAATTTGAAGATCAGGGTAAATTTAACTTATTTTGTCTTCTGGGAAACATGTCTTCTGTAGGATCTACTGTAGCTTCTGAAGAGCAATACTAAATGGAAAAAAAAGTATGATATTCAGGCAAAATAAGAAAAATGTACACGTCTTCAATCTGTTCAAAAGTTTTCACCCCCCAGCTCTTATTGCATCGTTTTTCCATCTGGAGCATCAGTGAGTGTTTGAACCTTCTGTAATAGTTGCATATGAGTCCCTCAGTTGTCCTCAGTGTGAAAAGATGGATCTCAAAATCATACAGTCATTGTTGGAAAGGGTTCAAATACACAAAAATGCTGAAAAACCAAAGAATTTGTGGGAGGTGAAGGACTTTTTTTCTGAAGAACAGCACGCAGTTTAACTGTGTAGGACAAACAAGGGACTCATGAACAACTATTACTAAACAAAAACACAGCTGTGGATCATTCAGGTAACAACAGTATTAAGAATCAAGCATATGTGAACTTTTGAATGGGGTCATTTTTATAAATTTTATAATAAACGTCTTTTATGTGAAATATCATATTCAGGTCAGTACTAAAATAACATGCGTTTTGTATGATCCCTCTTTATTTGGTAAAATAATTAACATTTTGCAGATTCTGAAAGGGGGATGTAAACTTTTGACCTCAACTGTTAGTGATTTATCTTTTTGAATTCCATTTGTAAGGCAAACTTTGTAAATAACACCTCATACAAATTCTGAAAGGTTGATTTTTTTTTTTTGGGCAGATGCTCTTATTTAAAGCGGATTATAAAAAGGCTGCACACTAATCTTGTTTTATAAGAAAGTATGTGTATGTTTGACATCAAAAGCACATTATTTTCTTGGTTTACCTTAGGGTTTTGCAGGCAGGATTGTTTAGCGTGGGTTCATTTGTTTGCCTGTATAACTCAATTGCTCTGTTTTTGTGTCTCTGCAGTTGTTCCTGCATGAAGCCACAGCTCGGCTGATGGCGGGAGCCAGTCCAACACGCACACACCAGCTCTTGGACCGCAGTCTGCGCCGCCGAGCCACGCCTGGAAGCAGAACAGGTAAACATGCAGTGTGTGTGTGTGCAGAGCGCTTTTAAGTCCCACTTTGAAAGCATTTGTTTATATATTTAAAATTTCTTAATTTCTTAGATTTTTAAGAATGATTATTTATTTTAACAAGAGTGTTTGATGTTGAACAAGAATGTTGCAAAATTCTTACCAGCCATGAATATTGTTTTTATTTAGTTAATTATTATTGTTTTTATTATCTTTAAACCATGCTTAGGGTCAGTAATGTTTTTTAAAGAATTTAATACTTTTATTCAGCAAAGATGCATTCAATTGATCAAAAGTGACAGAAAAGACATTTATTATCTTACAAAAGATTTGTAATAAATGCTGTTCTTTTCAACTTTATATTCATGAAACAATCCTTTGATATAAAGCAGTTACAACTGTTTTCAATGTAATGGAAAAAATAATATAATAATAATAATAATCATTATAGCATATTAGACTGATTTCTGAGTAATGATGGAATAAATTACATTTTTAAATATATTGAAATACCAAAGAGTCATTTTAAATTGTAATTATATTTCATAATCCTGTTTTTAACTTTATTTTTGTTCAAATAAATTGGTCAGACTCCTTAAAAAAAAAAATACAATTGGCCAATTATTATATTATATTATATTATATTATGTTATATTATAATATATTCAGCTAATATTTGCTGAATATGGAGCAATATGACAAAAAAATAATTTTAGAACCTTCTTTGATGAATAAATAGTTAAAAGGAACAGCATTTATTCAAAATTATAATCTTTTTTTTAACAATATAAGACTTTGCTATCACTTTCTATCAATTGAACACATCTTTGGTGAATAAAACATTAATTTCTTTCAAAAAAGAAAGAATTTAAAATTAGAAATAAGTTACGTTTTAAAACATTCAAGTTATTTTTAATAGTAATAATATTTCAGAATACTGTTTTAAAAAAACAGCATTTACTTAAAATATAAATCTTTTCTAATAATAGAAGTCTTTGCTATCCCTTTTTGCCCATTTAACACATTCTTGCTGAATAAAAATATTAATTTCTTTTAAAACAATAAAGAATTAACATTTACTGACTACATTTTAAATTATAGTTTTATAGTGTTACAAAAGATTTCTATTTTAAATAACTGCTGTTCTTTTTAACGTTTTATTTATTAAAGAATTCTGAAAAAAAAAAAAGTGTCAAAGGTTGCAACAAAATATTAAGCATCACAACTGTTTTCAACAATGATAATAAATCAGCATATTAGAATGAGCTCTATAGGACAATGTAACACTTATGACTGGAGTAATGATGCTGAAAATTCAGCTTTACGTTTTAAATTACATTTTAAAATATATATACATAGAAAAGACTTATTTTACATTGAAATAATATATAAGATACTACTTATATATAAAAAAAAAAAAAATGGGCAGGTCAAAACATTACTAGTTGACAGTTTGATTTGGATAATATCATTGTTCTATTATTCTTGTGTGTTTCCACAGAGGAGTGCGAGATGCATCCAGGCCAGCGGGAGCAGGCAGAGGCCGTGATGCTGGCGTGCCGCTACCTGCCCCCTTCCTTCCTGTCAGCTCCGGGTCAGAGGGTGGGCATGCTGGTGGACGCCGCCCGGACGCTGGAGAAACTAGGCGACAAACGCACCCTCCACGACTGCCAACAGATGATCATCAAACTAGGCAGCGGAACGACCGTCACGTCCACCTAGCCGACTACACACCAACACACACACACACTTAAGAGCACTTTTACAAACACACCCCAAGTTCTCTCAATCGAGAGAATCGACACGCTCTTTATTTCAGGCCTCAGTCAATATCACCCAACAACGCCAAGACTTGTTTCGACTTTCCCCGACAATTCAAAACCAATGACGAGATGCAGAGGCAATAACGGGACCCTCGTCCAAACAGTGTTTTCTTGACATTTTTGATATGAAATTAAGTATTTAAGTTATTTATCTGCCCTGAAAGAAATTGAAGAGTTTTTTTTTTTTTTCTTCTGTGAAATGGCTATGTGAAACGATGCACTGCCAGTGCTGACTTTGGCCACAAGATGGTGATTCGGTGGGGTGAACTGGACACATTTTGTAGAGCTTTGCTTTACTATTAGCACCTTTTGAGAGAAATAAACATCGTCGAATAAAGTAGTTCCTACTTACAGCATGTTATCTTCTGGGATGAATTCTACATATTGATTTGAGAAAATTTAAGGCTTTATAAAAGTTCTTTCCTTTGTATATATATTTTAAATAAGTGTATTTATGATTTGTCTGGACGCTGTGGGGGAGCAGTATTTGAAGAGGGGCCGATGGTACGTTTTGACGTGCGGCTGCTGCAGTTGAACCATATGAAGAAGTCAGCAGAACAAAAAACGGTTTCTACCAACAGTCACTGGATTTGTGTCCATTTGCACTATTAAGTGAGTGGGCTGCTCAGTCACCTACAGACAAAAACAAGCCCACCGGTTGCCATTGAATCCACTGTTAATTTGGTATTTTCCAACCAGTCTTCCATTGGAGTTAGTGAATCCAAATAATTCCATCTGCATCGAATGTTATTGAAGTATTGACTCTAAAGCAAAGACATCAGCGTTAACATCTTTATCCAAAGATAAGATTTGATAGCGATATGAGGATCTGCCTGCAGCTCTTGTTAGGGAGAGAACCATATTTATATTTCATATCTAGTCATGTACGAACTCTGATTACTAGACACGTTTTCTATTCGCAGTAACGGTGAGATTTGCAATTTGACATTCATTACTTGTCGCTAACTTTTCTGTAGTGCTTGTGATCCAGTCTCAAAGACGAAATGTGTTTAAACTTGCAGGCGCACACATAGTATATCCTGTTGTCTTCTGTTTGATTTATTCTTAAGAATGTAAATAAAAGTCTTTTGTAATGAAATCCTTTGTGTTGTCCGCGTTTGATTTTTCACAACTTGCCATGTATTCTACCTGGACGAGTCGAAGTTAACTGAGGTTGCCAGGTTTTCACAACAAATCCTGCCCAGTTGCTACTCAAAACTAGTCCTTTGTTAAAAATCGCGCTCTGGGTGGTATAATATACGTTTTTTGGTGGGGTATCCCTTGTAAAATTCGCATTCCAGGAGCTAAATATCACATTATTGGGGTCGCTTCAACCCGCGAGATGCGGCGGGAAAACCGTGGACTAGGCAACACTAGGGTCTAGTGAACGCGTTCGTCGTACACAACGACTACCAACGGTCGTGTAAGTAGCATACTCGTTGGATAATGTTAAATTTCTATCTAAACCTTATCGTATACCCACAGAAAACTTGGAATATAAGAAATGTGTAGAATGGGACCACTCTGTTATGATACTTTTGCGTTTTTTGAGGGTTTGCTGTTGATCACCCCACACTACTGCCACTGTATGTACGCGCAAACGGGAAATGTAAAAAAAAAAAAACAAGAAAAGAAAGAAATAATGGCTAAGGATGGGCGGATCGATCCTCACATAAAAATATCGATTCTCAAGTGCATTTTTAACCATTAATTTTATTTATTTAGCAAGAAATTCGGTGCATAAAATAAGCCTCTAAGAGGAAAAATAGACTATTAGCGAATTATTGTGTAGGATAGGACTATTTCTCCTGCTCATCGGAACACACGCAAATGCTGAAAGACAGAACAAATCAATCACAGATAGCGTTCGCTGCTGACGCTTTACAGTCATAGGCGGAGTTTCACTTTTATGCGTGGGGGGGGCACCCACTCGCAGACCAGCCAGCAGCACTTTTTTTAGCCCATATTTTCTATATTTCATATACTTATGTAGCATATATTCTACATTAAAATACATTTAGAATTGACAATGACTGCTACAAACAGTAAAAAAAAAAAACATAACGTTACCTATGTTGATGGTGGTCTGCAACACCGGTTACGCATATCGCGGCGCCGACCCCCACCGTCGTTTTGATTTTTTTATAGTAATAAAAATCATTTAGTTCAGTTAGAGAACAGACACTACAAATAAAACTGAACGCGGCTGCTCAATGCAGAGTGACGAACTGACCGACAAGAAGAGTGAGGTTAGGTGCAACAGACAAGACGATGGTGGAAGATTTAGTTTAGAAACGAAACGCAAAAGCGTCTGTTTGGCAGTGTTTTTCATTTCGAATAGCCTGTTGACTTTTGCCTTTTATCTGTGGTGTTTTTACTTTATTTAAACTTTGTGTAATTTCTTTCTTATTCGTTTTGCTAATAAATGTTCTACGTGTCTTATTTGGTTCCACAAGTTAGTGTAACGTTGTATTAACTTGTTGCTTAAATTGCATTTAAGAAATTCGCGCCGAACTTCCGCTGATTTAAAAGTGAAAGTAAAATGCGCACGGTGCATTTATAAGCTTGGCCTATTTAAAAGCTTAGGACAGTGAGGAAAAGAGGGAAAACTTAAACGAGCTAACTAAAAGCTAAAAATTGCTTGACGCCGAATCACTACTAAAAGTCAAAGTAACATGCAACTGTCACCGTCACATCCCAATCAGAGAAGCCGCCTCTTTTTTACTGAATTGCATAGATTAACTATATCTTTCTTGCACTATCTCTTCTGATAAATTTTCAGTTAAATCGTTCTCTGTGTGAGAAACTTGTTTCTGATGTAGCCGAACAGTTAACTTGGAAAATAACGAAAAGAGAGTCCTCTCTGTCACAAGTTGATGAGTCGCGACTCGCGAGGATGTGGGACTTAAATTGAAATTAATTTAGCCTAAAACGTACTTATTCTATCCACTAAAATAAGAAGATAATACAAATAAGAAAATATGAATTCTTAAATTTTTCATAGCTCAGACAAAATCATTATTGGCTCTCGTCTGGGGGGGCAGTGCCCCCCTCAGCCCCCCCTAAACTCCGCCTATGTTTACAGTGCTTGTTAAAGTAGAGCAACAGAAGCAGCTATTTTCAACATCGATAATAATGAGAAATTATGTTTCTTGAGTAGCAATATATATATTAGAATGATTTCTGAAGAATCATGTGACACTGAAGACTGGAGTAATGATGCTGAAAATTCAGCTTTGATCACGGATGCTTTTTAAATGACATTTTTCAAAATATTAAAATAGAAAATAGTTATTTTAATTGTTATATTTCCCAATGTTGCTGTATTTTTGTTCAAATAAGTGCAGCCTTGGCTAGCATGGTTAAAGACACATTACAAAATCATACTGACCTCAAACTTTGAACAGTGTAGTGTACATGAAATATGTATTTAATTAGTTAGCTATTTGTGCTAAAGTTTAACCTTTAGGGGTACAACAGTCTGGCAGCGTTGTACAAAAATAACCATGGTTTTACTACAGTAACCACAGTTTTCCACATATTTGTGGTAAAACTGCAGTAACAACAAATTTACCATGGTTAACACTCTCTCTCTCTCTTTCAGCTTGCTTCCTTTTACCACCTTTAACACTACAGGAACATTATTTTAACCATAATATATGTAGCAAAAACCATGGTAATAATAATTAATAATAATAATTATTATATATACATTTTAGTACTTATGTAACACCCTGGTTGTTTTTCATCAGGTACCCTCAAAAGTACACCTTTCTACCTTATCTACCCTTAATGTGTGTGTACTTGTATGGTACTAGTATGCTTTCTGGCTTTTAGGGGTAGAGAAGGTGCACCTTTGAGGTTACTGCCCCAGTAAAGAGCTAACATACAATTTTAGTACCTTGTATTTCTGACAGTGTACACAAAAAAGGGGTTATAAAATGTTTAAAACACATGACTTTCAAATATAATGTTAAGTGAGTATAATTACAAATTTTATTCTTTTAATAATTTAAAAGATCAGTTTAGCTTAGAGGTATCGATATCGGTATTGATATCGACGATACTGGCCCTGAAAATATCGGTATCGGATCGAAAATAAAATAAGTGGTATCGTCCGTCCCTAATAATGGCATACCCACTGATCTATAATAGAGAACATCATTACATCATTATATATAGATCAGTGGGCATACCGCATTAAAACAACACAAGGGTGAGTAAACAATGATATAATTTTCATGTTTAGGTGAATTATCCTTATATATATATATAAGGATAATTCATATATATATATATTCAAATCGAAACAGTTGTGTTAAATTGTTAGAAAATTTTATGTTTTTGATCAAATAAATGCAGCTTTGATGAACATGACACAACATTAAAGGCATAGTTCACCTAAAAATGAAAATTACACCATGATTTACTCACCCTCAATCTATCCGAGGTGTATATGACTTTCTTCTTTCAAATGAATATAACCACAGTCATCTTAAAAAAAAAAAAAATGTCCTGGCTCTTCCAAGCTTTATAATGGCAGTGGATGGCTGTTGAGATTTTGAAGCCAAATAAATTGCATCCATCCATCATAAAACGTACTCCACACAGCTCCAGGGGTTTAATAAAGGCCTTCTGAAGCAAAGCGATGTGTTTGTGTAATAAGAATGTTCTTATTTAAAACTTTATAAACTGTAATTTCTAGTTTCTGAGGTACATTTAAATATGTAACGTTACTACAGTCCAAATTCAAAATATGTCTTTCAAATGTAGAAATCAGGAAAGAGGTATTGTAATTTCCTTACTGTAGTGTGAAGCAAAAATAATATACCTATGAAATATTAATTTTCAGTTATATAGTGCAATTGTTTTACAATATATGGCTTTTACTGTCATAGGAATAACAATAATATAAAATTGTTATTTCTATGATTAATTATTATATTCTAATTTGTTTGGTTTCCTAAAAAAACAGTGTAATTTAAACTAAGACAATATACCACAAATAAAAAGAGGGACGAGTCCCCTTTAAAGTCAATTCACTTACTTTTTCTTGGATTGAAGCTCTTAAACTTTTAAAGTGTATTAGAACAATTTAGCTTTTTTTTTCTTTTCTTTTTTTTTTTTTCCTAGTCATTCTTTTTTTTTTTTTTTTTAATATCCCAATAAATATCATATGGACTTCATATCAGATATTATTGTTGAGATTTTGATATTGTTACATCCCTAATTAAAAAAATGTCAGTGGATTTCAGTACAAGCCAAGATGAGACTGGTTTTCCTTTGCTGTACACAAAACTTGGTTTTCACGAAACTAGCATATTCTCAGCGGAGCTAACATATCCACTGAAATGCCACTCTCTAGTGAACACACCTAAGACAGTTAGTGGAAGCTAGAAATTATGATTTATACAACAAATGCATCGATTTGTGTAAGAAGGTCTTTATTAACCCCCCAGAGCTGTGTGGAGTACTTTTTTATGATGGATGGATGCACTTTATTGAACTTCAAAATCTCAACACCCATTCACTGCCATTATAAAGCTTGGAAGAGTCAGAACATTTTTTAATATAACTCCAAATGTATTCATCTGAAAGAAAAAAGGCATATACACTTAGGATGGCTTGAGGGTGAGTAAATCATGGGGCAATTTTCATTTTTTGGTGAACTATCCCTTTAAATGTCTGACAGAGCCCAAACTATTGAATGGTAGCGTTAATTCTAAACTATACTAATATTCAAACAAAACTTCCATTTTTGCTATAGCTGTTGGATAAACAAGTTAATGCAAAAAAAACAACACTGACATTCAGACAAAAGTCTGAAGAGTTATGTAATAAATGCAAATGTCAGCTAAAAGCTTGAACTGTATTCTCAGGACAACAGTGTTTTATATCATTAAAAGTGTACAGTATCTGGGTATACAGAAGTAAAAAGTGTGTTGTCTCCCTTTTAATATTTTATACTTTCAGAGCTATGCATTTTAACATTTATTCCAAGGCAATCCATTGACTTATAAGTGCATTTGTGCAAATGCAATTTTTCCACCGGTTTTTATATGCTGGGAATATTCCTTTGATACTAAAGTTATAATATCCAGAAATAAATACCGAAAGTCACGTGATAGTGGTGAGATGCTCACCTCAGATGGGCTGAACATTTGTGCAAAGCTCTTTCCCTGGAAATAAAATGGTTTTGTTTTTAAACCAAGCGAAGCGCCCAGCAGAGTAAATAAAGGTGTTAAGGAAGCAAGCAGGCATAGATCTGTTCCTGTATGCCTCCAGATGTAATTTCAGACCGCAGGCTGTGAGACAGAGACATCTTTAAGGATAATAGCGCTGAATTACGGAAAGAAAACAAAATGCGATCCTGATCTCAATTCCAAAGACAGCTGTTCATGTTCACACATCTATTATATTTCAAGACAGCGTGAGGTGCGAACAAACACGATTCGAAAAAAGTCCTTTTAGTTCATTGTTTTAATAACTTTTGTAAGCAATAACATATTTGTTTTATAGAAAATAAACATCTCTAAGAAATACTATACACAATTATAATAGTACATCACATCTTACATTTAAACAGCATCAAATACTTATATACACAATTACTTAGAATCAGGAATCAAATAATTACGTGATGGTTCTGTCGTCTCTATGCGCGCTCTTACCTGTAATACTGCAGTGAAGTGAAGGCTATAATATGTTAGTCACATATACATCTGATTAAATGACTATGGATTCTCATTTTCAGTTTCCACGTTGTCATCTGCATCATTTCACAAGTAACGTGAACAGAAATGCTAAATCTGTTCGCGGTATGGATCGTTTCACTTTGCTGAGGCTTTCGTAAGCTCAAAGCTCAGCCAAAAAACAGTTTTGACATTATTTACTCGCTCTGATGTCGTTTCAAACCTATATGTGTGACTTTGTGCATTTGGGTTATTTAGAAGAATGTCCAAGCTGCCCTTTTCCATACAATGAAATAAATACTTCAAAATCATGTGATATACAGACTGAAATTTGACTTTTTTGTTTGTTTCACAGAAGAAAGAAACTCCTTCGGGTATGGAACGACACGAGGGTGAGTAAACGATGACAGAATTTAAATTTTTGGGTGAACTATCCCTAAATGCTGAGCAGCTGATACACATAACATGAACGCAGGATATTTTAGTTGGACATCTCAGTGGTGCTGTTTTGTCTTCAAATGCACATGAAAATAAGCCTACATCTTGGAGTAGCAATATATTAAAATAATGCATTTATATGTTCTTTTTTTTTTTTCTCATGATATCAGAATATTTAGACCTGTAAAGCACACCATGTACAATTTCTTTTTTTTTTTTTCGTCTTTGTAACATGTAAGTGTCCATTGAAATACATCCAGTGAGTGCATGTTGCATGACATCTTCGAATTTCAATTCCCTTTCCACAGCGGAAATGCGTCTGTGCCAGCCAGTGCTCGGGGCAGCAGGCCAAATCTGCCACCAGGTGTCCCCGACTGATAACATCCGCTCCAGAACACGGGATAAAATGGAAGAATGGCACATTCGGATTCATAACAAAAGCGTCTTTCCCTTTTTCAGCGTTTGGTCGTGAAGGTTTTTGTGTTTGGACCGAGCCGGATGGATTCGGAGATGGTCTGATCTTGGGTTGGTATTGCTACAGTATCTTTGTGCTTCAGCTGAAGCCCCAGTTTTTGTCTGTGTTTTGGGTGTCCACGGCGCCTCGCATCGCACAGGCAGAGACGCATGTCCTTGTTCTACTGCATAGGTGACATTCACCAGTCCTCATGCGCCGGGACATTACATTTCCTGAAAAACAAAACCAAATACATCTTGAAGCCAACCCCTCTTAATATCTTTGGAATTCACATTTGTTAAAGATGAAAGTCATACTCTTTACATTTATCACAATTAAGTGAATTGCAGTGAATTTTAAATTATTTAGCATTCCAGGTGTTCATTTTACCCCACTTAAATGGAAATGTTGGTTTACTATGTATTATTTTATATATTTTTTCTACATCTTCAACTTTCCATCCTGTTAGTTTTTTGTAACATTTGTTAACTAGCAAAAGCTGACATCCTCCAGGAAGTGACATCAATTTGGAGGGAAAACGTCATCACAAATAACAAGTATAAGCAATGGATTAATGAATTCTGAGAGGATTTGATGTTAGTTGATTTTTATTAGTTGATAAAATATTCCATCTGTTTGAAAACTTTAAAGAAATATAATCAGCATTCTTTTTAAAATGTCAAAATTCTTGATGAAAAGTTCATTAGTCATGTAAGCAACCATGACTAGTTTTTTAGTTCCTATTACTATTCTGTATTCTGCCATAAAAATGACAAGAAAAAAGTACTGATTTATTTATTTACTTACATTACATTACATTACATATTAAAAAAAGATATTAACCAAAAATTAGCAGATAACTGGTATGACAAAGATAAAATGTAATGTATACACAAATTTGCTGAAATTAAATGAACTTAATGCACACAATATTTAACCCATAATAATAATTATAAAATGTTTATATATAGTTGTAATTATTATATATTATGCGTTTATATTATATATATTATAAGTTAATATTATTTGTACACTATTTGTTATATTATAAATAAAACATAATAATAATAATAATTAATAATAATTATTATAATTATGCATATTATTGTTGCTATTATTCATGTTTAGTTTTTTTTAATTATTATGAGATAATATTGTTTTTATTACTTTTGGTAGCTATATTATAAATAAAACATTATTATTATTATCATTATTGTTGTTTTTGTAATTATTGTTATGAGTTAATATTTTTATGGCAGCTATTATAAATATAATAATAATAACGTTATTATTGTTGTCATTGTAATTATTATTATTATTATTAGAGCTAATATTATTTTTATTACTATTGGCATATATATTATAAATAAGACATAATAATAATAATAATAATAATAACAACAACAATATATTTTTATTTATTATTGTTGTTGTCTTTGTAATTATTGTTATGAGTTATATTATTTGTATTACTATTGGCAGATACATTATAAATAAAACAACAACAATAATAATAATTATTATTATTAGTAGTAGTAGTATTATCGTCTTTGCAATAATTATTAGTTCATATTATTTTATTAATTACTATTAGCAGCTATAATAATAATAATAATGTCATTGTTGACTTGTATTATTTTTTTGTTGTCTGTAATTATTATTATGAGTTAGTATTATTTTTTTATTACTATTGGCATGTATATTAAACAGACATAATAATTATAAAACATATTTAACAATATAATAATAATAATAATAATAGTTTATGTATTATTGTTGTTGTCTTTGTAATTATTGTTATGAGTTAATATTATTGTATTACTATTGGCAGATATTATAAATATAATAATAATGATGATGATAATAATAATAATAATAACTTTATTTATTATTATTGTTATTGTCTTGTTATTGTAATTATTGTTGTAACTATTACTATTGACAGCTATTATAAATATAATAATAATAGTAATGTTGTATTTGCAATTATTATGAGGTAATATTATTTTTATTACTATTGGCATATATATTATAAATAAGACATAATAATAATAATAATAATAATAATAATAATAACAACAACAATATATTTTTATTTATTATTGTTGTTGTCTTTGTAATTATTGTTATGAGTTATATTATTTGTATTACTATTGGCAGATACATTATAAATAAAACAACAACAATAATAATAATTATTATTATTAGTAGTAGTAGTATTATCGTCTTTGCAATAATTATTAGTTCATATTATTTTATTAATTACTATTAGCAGCTATAATAATAATAATAATGTCATTGTTGACTTGTATTATTTTTTTGTTGTCTGTAATTATTATTATGAGTTAGTATTATTTTTTTATTACTATTGGCATGTATATTAAACAGACATAATAATTATAAAACATATTTAACAATATAATAATAATAATAATAATAGTTTATGTATTATTGTTGTTGTCTTTGTAATTATTGTTATGAGGTAATATTATTGTATTACTATTGGCAGATATTATAAATATAATAATAATGATGATGATAATAATAATAATAATAACTTTATTTATTATTATTGTTATTGTCTTGTTATTGTAATTATTGTTGTAACTATTACTATTGACAGCTATTATAAATATAATAATAATAGTAATGTTGTATTTGCAATTATTATGAGGTAATATTATTTTTTATTACTATTTACAGATAAATAATAATAATAATAATAATAATAATAATTTTATTATTGTTGCTGTCTCTGTAATTATTGTTATGAGTTAATATTTTCTTACTATTGGCAGCTGTTATAAATATAATAATAATAATAATAATAATAATAATATTGTTGTTGTTGTCTTTGTAATTATTGTGAATACAAAGACAACGTTTAATATTATTAATCTTTTTTTATTACTATTGGCAGATATATCATAAATAGAACAATGTATAAAACGTAATATTTATTTTTGTTGTCTTTGTAATTATGATTATGAGTTATTATTGTTTTCTCTTATCTGCCTCTATATCTGTAATCTGTGCATGACACGTGTGTTATCCATGCGGCAGCAGAGGCGCACTATGCGCATGTTTACGTCAGGATTGTTGTGCATCACACGCATTGCATGAGCTCGCTAATTGCCCGCGCCGGAGCAGTGGCCGCTGCGCCGATATGAAAGCTCCGTCGAGCGGGGCTCTACAGCCGGCCCGCTCTCTGAAACAAACTGCAGGACCGTTTCCTAATTGCGCTGGCATGGATGCTATTCTTGTTTTATGTTTCTCTCCTCCTCCGCAGCTTTTCTTGCTGTTGCGCTCGTTCCGTTTCCCTCCTCTGCTCTGGGTCCGATCTCTCGCTTTCTCTCTGATCTCTGAACTAATCCTCCTGCTCTTCATCGCTGGTAATCAGCATCTCTCTCACACCGCAGCCCTTGTTACAGTGTTTGCGAGGAAGGACTGCATTGATATTCATCAAACGCTCTGGTGTTCCAAACAAACATCGCCAGTTAGTTCAGCCCGAACTGCTTAACTTAGGATGTGTTTACATCTGGTGATATCACTCATCTCGGTGATCCGATCACAGCTGTAATAACTGAACTTTGGATGTGCTTCACATGATCTGCGTCACCACATGCTTTGAGGTTACATATAGAGACGCATTTCCAAATTTAAAACGTTCTTTTTTAGAATCTTTTATTGACTTTTATTGATAGAATGTTCAGCATTCAGAATCTAACAGCATTGGAATATTTGCATTAGTGTTCTTTTTCTTCCATATATTTGCATACTAAATTCTAAATTTCCCGAAAACTTTAACACCTTCCTTTTGCTACCTGGCCAGAACTGGCTTTTCGATCAGTAACTGCAAATGGAGCTTTCCTTATGCAAGAACAGGCATCGTTCTCTCGCCCTGCCTGCTGCACTGCCTCCCTTCGGCCTGACCTAAAGTGTTGCCCGTGCTGCATTGCTGTTGTCATGTTCTCAAGCCACGTGAACCTAAAAGAGAGCTCGCCACTGAGTGCGTGCGAGCACAGAGGAAGATGAAGAGGAGGAGGAGGAGATTTCCTGGGAGACCTGGACGGGGGTGGTATCTCTACCGCTCGCTTTCATTAAAGCGGCAAATTGGCATCCCAGAGACCCAAAGCCCTTAGATCCCCCTGCTGATGTGTGCTCTGCTTGTTCTGAACTTTCTCCTTTGCTCTGTTTGTCTGTCTCTTTCTCTCTCGCTCCGTTCTCCTCTTCCTTTGTCGTGGGAGGGTGAAAGAGGATGGGAGGGGGGAGAGCCAGAGAGAGAGAGAGGAGGGTGGGGTGTTTTGATCTCCATCCAGGTTTTGTCTCGCTGTCTCCAAGAGGAAGCTGTACTACTGCTGAATATCATTTCTCTTTCTCTCTTTCTACCATGCCCATTTTCTCGGTCTTTCTTGTTCAGTCTATCCCTTTTCCTTTCTTTCTCCCTGACCTACCTCTGTTGTAGTTTACAGATTACCAGTAGGTGGCGTATGGACCAGCAAAATGGAACAGTGTAAGAATGAAGAGGCATGTGAATCTAAGCAAAGGTGAGCATTATGAATATTACTGCATAAAGTTTAGGAAAAGGCTTTTTGAACAAACACACTCATGTTTTTCCAAACCCGTAAGACCTTTGTTCGTCTTCGGAAAAACAAATTAAGATATTTTTGATGAAATCCAAGATCCTCCATAGACAGCAAGGGTCCTTCCATGTTCAAGTTCCAGAAAGGTACCAAGAACATCAACAAAATAGTCCATGTGACATCAGTGGTTCAATCGTAATTTTATGAAGCTACGAGAATACCTTTTGTGCACAAAAAAAAAAAACTTTATTCAACAATTCATCTCCTCTGCATCACCCCAGCGCCAGCATGCGTTGTTTACATTTGCGCACAAAAAGTATTCTCGTAGCTTCATAAAATTACGATTGCACCACTGATGTCACGTGGACTATTTTATCGATGTCCTTACTACCTTTCAGGGCCTTGAACGTGGTAGGACCCTTGCTGTCTATGGAGGGTCAGAAAGCTCTCGGATTTTATCAAAAACATCTTACTTTGTGTTACGAAGATGAATGAAGGTTTTACGGGTTTGGAACCACATGAGGGTGAGTAATAAATAACAGAATTGTCATTTTTGGTTGAACTATCCCTTTCAACTTGAACGTGTAACTTGCGGTCAGTGAAAATTCTGTGAGAACATTCTCATGCCATATCAACTACTAACAAGTAACTGGAAAATGCATATAGTTATCATTGTGGCCTAATGGTTAGAGAGTCAGACTTGTAATCCAAAGGTTGTGGGTTTGAGTCTCAGGTCTGGCAGGGATTCTAGGTGGTGAGAGTCATTGGCCAATGCTCTCTTCCACCCTCAATACCATGACTGAGATGAGACCCTTAAGCAAGGCACTGAACACTCAACTGCTCCCCGGGTGTTGCACAAATTCCAAATATGAGTGTTGAAATTGAACCTGGATTATTTCATTAATTCTCATGCTGTTCCAAACCCATATGACTTTTTTCAGTATAACACAGAAGAATTTTCATGCAGGTCTTTGTCATACAACAAAAGTTCTATCAAGCTCCAAAATAAACAAAAACACCATAAAACACACAGAAGTAGTTTCTGTGACTTGTGCACAATATTCCCAAATCTTCTGAAGTCATACTATGACTTTGTGTGAGGACCGGATTGAGCAGTCCCATCTTCCCGAAGCTATAAAAGAAGGGTCTCCAAACTTGGTCCTGGAGGGCCGGTCTCCTGCAGAGTTTAGCTCCAACTTGCCTCAACACACTTACCTAGAAATTTCTAGCAGAGATTATTTTACTACTGGGAGATGAGAGGGTCTGTATTACTTCGTATTGGAGAAAGCATAACGGTCAAGTTGGATGACGTGTGCCTTAATAACTAATCGCATCACAGCCTTGACATCACTGTTGTGCGACACTCAATCGCAGATAACGAATACAATAGGAACGAATGGGGAATGCTGTAAAATGAATCCCACCTGTCACAAAAAGTCAGTGACTTCTCTTATAAAACTGTATTTTTTCAGTGTAAACACAAATAGTTCAATCCAAAAGTATTGTTTAGTGTAAAACAAGTTGAAAAAAACCCTGTTGAGAAAAACAGCATATGCTGGATAGGTATGTTTTAAGCATGGCAGCTGGTTTGAGCTGGTTATTAGCTGGTTATTAGCTGGTCATGAGTTTAGGACCAGTCCATGACAAGCTTAAACCAGCTCAAACCAGCAGCCATGCTTCAAAACATACCTAACCAGCATATGCTGTTTTTTTTCAACAGGGATGTTGAAGATTAGCAGATAGGCTGTCGATTTATTAAATGATGAGCGGTTTCCTCAAAAAGCTGTTTATTTAGCTTAATGAAGCCTCTCCTCCTTTGACATCCAAAAAAACAGCCTCTGGTATCCTTTCCTTTAGCATTAGGCTTTTTTGGCTAAAGGTTGAAGGCTTGCCTTGTAGTGGTTTTGTTTCTAGCATGCCTAATAAGACAGTGATTAGCTGGTTCAGGTGTGTTTAATTAGGTTTGGAGCCCCCCAGAACCAAGTTTGGAGACCCCTGCTATAAAATCTTATCTACAGTGGCACCAACATGGCACCTTGGTTCCCACTTGCACTGTAACAGTTCGGAATATAATGCACAAGTCATATGAACGTCTTTATGGTCTTTAATCTTTTTTGGTACTTGACAGTTGTGATGAGCAGTCATTGTTTGAAAAGATCTGTGTGAAGATTCTTCAAACATGTTCCTATTGGGTTCCAGTGAGTTTGGAATGACAAGAAGGATGAGTAAATAATGCAGAACATTTTGGGTTTAGGAATTTGAAAAATCAGGATTTGAGCAATTATGTTTTTTGGATGGCTTTCTGCTTCAGGCAAGATCCAAGACCTTGAGTGAAAAATTTGGCCGCTCTCCATTGAGTAATAATCATCAGGCAGCACTTCTAAATGTCTTCTTTTTCTGCTCTTTAAAGTTTGTGGCTCCTGAAGGGGGGGTAAGAAGACTGAGAGAGCCTAGAATGTCTAATTAACATCCCTTCACTAACTTTTCCTGTCAGTGGAGAGCTGCCCAGTCAATAGCAGACAGATAAGGGTGAGATATGCTCAGGGCTCATCTGTTGCCCTGAGAGATGGTGCTGATGAGGAACTGTGCTCTGCTGTCTAGTTTTATCCTCGTTGTTGTTAGGGAGGTGGTAGAATGTTACAAGGACACTGAAGTTCATAGTATAATGGGGTTGTCTTTTAGATCAGAGATGTCCTTTGCTGCGTGTGAAACCAATTCACCTGCTTACCTTGTGTTTTGGACACCTAATTGAGAAGGTCTCTTCTTGAAATGTGCAGCCTGGAAAAAGACACAGAGGACAGAAAGACAAAGAATTGAAGGTAGAATTTAGAAAATGCCACTGGAAATGCAAAGCAAGGCCTCATTTCTGACTTATCCAGTGAACCCATATCCAGTGTTGCAACTCCAACTTTCTGCCATGGCAGTTTCTGATAGCGGAAAGCAATGCATGATGAAGGGAGACTAGTCTGGATGACACGCCATGGAGCATTCATGAACCATCTGGTGCATATTGTCCAGAGCTGACGATATCTGCCAGTTCCATTTCTATGCGACTTCTGGGATTTGGTGTACACAGTTTTTTATCAGTCAAACCTGTTGGAAGTAGGAGCTTCCAAAGAAGAACTAGTAACAAGAATTACTAGTTAATAAACTAGGTATTGTCAAGTATGTGAATCAGACCTTGAAAAATGATGGTGGTAGCACCAGTGTCACGTAGAAAATGAAACATACAAGGGTAGTTGGTTATTTCTACCTGTTGGTCAGAACATTCCGCTCAGGTCTTTCAGTAAGTTAAAAGCTGAAAGTATGGTTTGTGAGTCTAAGAGAAATCTAGTAATTATATATGCTTGCATACCCTCTTTACTTTCTAAAACAGAGCTTCATGGGTGGAGTCATTAGATGGACTGTAAATATTGTACACACACACATAGAACTCTTACCCATCTCTTTGGCGCAGACATAATGGTACCTCTGAGTACAGCTCTTCCAGCTGCAGCAGATGGAAGCTCCTTCACCTTGGCACCTGGAGCATTTCTGTGATGAGACAGAAAGCCTGAGGAGCTTCTCTCTAAAATATTGACTCTTTCCCTGACAGCCCACTGAGCCACAGCCAGTTGCAAATAACATTAGGTTCTATTCCAAACATCAAAACATGTTGTAAAATCTACTATATACAGGACATTATCAGTACAAGAAGCAGTACTTACTGTATGTGCAGCTTTCTGAACAGCCTCCTTCAGCCCAAAGAGTTTGCCTCCTACCAGGATTATGCCTGTGGTCCAGACAGCACAAGCTTCATGAGCCCAGTGCTCTTTTGCCTCAGCCTTCACCTGCAATCTCTGCAGAGCTGTTCCACTGCCCTCCTCACCAGCAGAGGGAGAAGCTCCACTAAGTCTTCTCTGCAACAGCAGCAGTCTTTTGAACCTCATCCGCGAAGTGGGGCGGGTTGTTAACTGTTCCCTAATTGCCCTTTTCCCCCTCCTAGGATGCCCGCTGTGTCCTTCACTTGTCCCTTCCTGAGTCGCATCCTTCTCACATGCACTCTGAGAGTTCATTTGCTCTGTGATGCAGCTGACCTCTGTCTCATTTGCACAGTTGCTGTTTTGCCTGAAATCATTCCCGTGTGTTGATGACAGCATTTTTCGTGGTATGCAGTCCTCAGGATAATAGGGGCCGCACAAGTCCCCAAGCTCTCTGTAATTTGCTGGCTTTCCACATAGGCAGCACGTTAGACACCTGTCAATTAGGCTTTTGTTAACTAAGGGCCCCTGGAGCATTACCGAGGAGTTTGATACTGCCTTGGTAACTGTGACTACATTTTTCATTTTAGCTGCACTCTTTTTTCTTTCCTGGCTAAGCATCTGCTCTTCCTCAGGCCTGTTGACGATGGTACAAAGAGATGCTAGCTCCAAAGAGCTGTCAATGTGTACATATGGTCTAAAAGAACATTTACCCATTGCTGGATGCAAGTCTGATAATGTGCCTTTCACTGTTGGGCGGAGATCATTGCTGCATTTTGACTTTATGTTAGGTCTCTTTACTACAACTTTGAGGACATTCAAAACCTTTTTTTTTGGCCCAGGTTTTTTTTTCTCCTTAGCTTTGTCATCTTCAGTTTGACTTGAGAGGTCCTCCGGTTTGTTTTTGAGTGATGGCCGCCTACCTCGTTTGGGTTTTATTAGTGGTAAGCATAATTCTGTTGGTGGCTCCTCATACTGTGTCTGTTCAACTGTTTCTGGTAAGGCAACGGAGGGTGGAGGTGGGGGCAAAATATCAGTCTGAACAGGCTCCTGTTGCTCCACAATGGGGATGCTTTCCGGTGGTTCAGTGCCTTTTCTTCTCTTCTTTCGCTGCTTCAGATGCATCTCATGGTTGTTTTTAATGGCTCTCTGTTTGGCTAGCCTTGGTGTGTTGATAACGAGGCTCCCAGCCTCCAGGGCTACATCCGGTGTGTCGCTGCTCTCTACAGTGGCCCACTTTCTCCTCTTTTTCCTTGGAGTTTGAATTCCCGTATTTTGGGTCTCTTGTGTACTTACTGTACTCTCGCATGCCTCGTGAGTCACCTCGGGGGCTATCATTGTCTCTTTCTGCTCTGATACCTGTGGCACTGGTTTTAATGTTGGTTCTTCTGGTACAATATCTGGTTGGATATTTACAGGTTGCTTTTTGGACCCTGGGGATGTGATTTTCTGAACCATTGCCTCATATTTAAGTCCCCTGCCTTTCCGAGGAGGCAAATATTTGGTTTTAGTGAGACACTGAGGAGGTACAGAAGGCATGTCACTAATGTCTTCAGTGGGAGGGTTATCAGTGGTCACAGTGGTGCTTACAGATTCTGCTTGCAAATGCTGTCCTCTCTTTCTCTTTCCCTTTGCAGTACAGACTCCTGTGACTGTATCTGATGGAGGCTCTTGTGTCTTCACTTCACTTTCTTGCACATCTTTCTTTTTCTTTTTGGTTTCTGGGGACGGTAAACTGGATTTTCTTTTGTTGCAAACCACCTCCTCATTTGGTTGTTGAAGTGAATCTGTAGAAAAATCCTTCTGCTTAGGTAATTCAAGATTCAAAATTTCTGTCTTACATGACTGATCCACTGTAACGTCCTGTATTTGTGAGTGTATAACCATTGCTGAAGGTGTCTCAGTTGATTTATCATTCTCTTGCTCTTTAACTTCAGTCAGCTTTTCTCTTGTTTGTTTCCGTGATCTCAGCACCATGGACTTTTGATTTCTTGCTAAGGACTTCACACAACTGCTGTCTATAGTAGATTCCAAAGTGGAACCCACAGTTTCCTCTTTAGTGGTGTCCACAACATCAACAAGTGTGTCCATAGTTAATGCTGTGGTCACATCCTGCAAAATAAGTTCATGTGTACAGTGTGTGTCCTTGGTATGGTCTTTTGCAATCTGAACATTTTCATCTCGTTTTATTGATTTGACCTTAGAGGTGATTCCTCTTGGTCGACCTGGGCCTTTAGGTACTGACCCCTCAATTGGTTTTGACTCTGTGGTGGTTTGACTTGGCTTTGGAACAAGTACTTCTCTTGCTAAAGCTGCAGAATTTGAGCTTAGTTTTTTGGGACCTGGCTTTAAAGCAGGTTTTGGACCAGGCTTTGCATTTTCTGTGGGTCCGGGGCATTTTATACTTGGTTTGTGACCAGGTTTTACACTGGGCATAACATCAGGTTTAGGTCCTGGTTTTGGAACAGGTTTTGAAATTGATTTTGGACTAGGCTTTGGTCCAGGTTTTAGATTTGATTTGGGACCAGGCTTTGGACCTGGTTTTGGGCCTGGCTTCACACCTGGTTTTGGACCAGGCTTTGGACCTGGTTTCTTCCTCTCTTGAGGGCAGACTTTTGGGCTACTTTGCGAACCATAGGAGCGAGTGCACATCCGTGATGGTAAACTCTCTGTCACAAGTTTTGGTGTTTGACTGCTAATATCCTGGTGGGCAGTTTCCATCTGATCAAGAATAATGGTGCTTTTGCTGGAGGGCATAGTGGGATTTTGGGCAGAAGGTGGAGCACTGTCTCCTTCTACACTTAGCTGCCTTCTGATTCCCACACTTGAATGCATTAGTCTTCTCCTGCCCCGTGCATGTTTCTTACCGAACATTCTTGTATGTGCAGATGGGGCCACAGGCTCTGGTTTGGCTGACGGAGTCACTGCACTGGGACAGCTTATCCCTGGTTCCATATCCTCATCCCCTTTCTTGGGAGAGGGTGGGGTGTCAGCCCAAGATGGTGCAGAGTGCAGTATTGACTTGCCCGGCAACTGAGGAGAGTCAGGCTCCAGTACCTTTGCATCACTACGATCGATGTGATGATCCCTACCCTGAGCCAAAGGTGTTGTTTTCTCATTGAGAGCTGAGAAGCCACTCTTGGCAGTGTGAGGCTGAGGTGCAATGTCACATATGGCTGACCTCCTTTCGTTGCCTCTGTGTTCTGTGTCCGGGACAAAGCTTTCTGCAGTTTCCGCGTTGACTTGTGGCATGTTTCCCATCTCCTCAAATGTACTGCAGACTTCTGCAAAGGACTCTTGTGGTCTTGCTTTATTAATAATGGCCTCCTCTGAGGTTGTCACACTCTCCTTTTCATCTCTCACCTCAGTGGAATTATGGGAGAGGACAGACGGCTGCTCCTCAAGGGTGTCCACTGGTCCCTCAGTGCATGTGAGGCTCTCCATGGAATCCTCACTCTTGGAATTTTCTTCTTTCTCTGGCAAATATGGATCAGTGCCTGAATTGCTGGGTGATGTTTTCGCGAGCATTTCGGCATTGGTCTGTGGCTCTGATTTGAAATTTTCTGACTTTATTTCTATGCCTTCATTACATTTGTGATTAAGTTCAGAGAAACAGTCCATCTCTGCCGAGGTTTCTTTTTCTGAATCAAATTTGTTTTGCAGCCCTTGGTAGATATTTTCTTCCGTTTCATACGAGTAACCTTCCTCTAATACTGCTTTATTTATTTTATGAAAAAGAGAAGGACTTTTCTCATCCTCCAGCCACTTCTCTTGCTTTTCCGCAACCTCTCCTTTGCACTCATGCTCTGCAGACAGTTTTCTTTGTCCAATTTCCTCCTCATCAGCCATCCTCTCAGTCCATGCTGACTCCTCAAAGTTCTCCTTTAGAGTGCTCTCTGAACGCTTTATAACTGGTGGTGAATTACTCTCTTGTTTCATAGGACTTGGAGCTGTTACACTGATAGGAGATCTCTCGTCTCTAATGCAACGGAGAGAGCTGTTGGGCTCTTCTCCAGTCAATACTCTCTGTACTCTTGGGTCACAGTTGAGATTATCCTCAGATGCTACACTCTGGAGACTTCGAACCGAGTCACCTGACCTAACGGATACATCGTCAGCTGAGTTTAAGGAGCAAGTAGACACTGTGTCAAGGCTGAGACGTGAGTGAGGCTGGGTTTGTGCTTGACCTTTTTCCTGACCAAAATAGTAGTAGCTCCTGTCCATCTGGTCCTCAGTGCTGCTAGAGTATCCTCCCTCCTGCAGTTCTGCTGTCATAGACCTGGGAATGGTGTAAGCATCAGATGGAGCAGGACCATGTTGGTTATCAGGGCAGGATGACTCTTCCATACCCTTTAACTGACCTCTATAATCCTCTCCCTTTTTGGGATGATTTCGCTTGCTGGTCTTTTTGCTAGCCATAAGGGCCTCGGACAGCAGCAGCTGCTGAACATTGTTGGAGATGTTTTCAACCTGAGACGTCAGGGCATTGAGGCTCCACAAACTAGGGTTGGACAAGAGCTTTTCCGAAAATCGTTCTTTCATGGAGCCAGAATAGCTCTGGGACTGGTGGTTCACACTGGGTGATGAATGAGTATGAGGGGGCATCAGCATATTTTGCTCTTGCAAACCTGTGGATGATGAAGCCCCAGGGTTGATGGGAGGTTGGCCATACTGGAACGAATCAGGGTTTGGCATTAAGGGGGATGGTGTGGAATTGTATGAGGGAGATCTTCCCACAGACCTTGCAGGCGAATGACTAGAACTTGGACTGCAGGTCTGGTAGTACTGTTCGGGTGACCTTACAGAAATATCTGTTATGCAGTAGTTTTGCTGGGGCTGATTGTAGTGCTGGAATTTCTGAAGGTTCTCTTGCGTACCAGACATTCCTTGCAAGGAACCCTGTTCAAATCCAGCCCTTGATGGAGTTTGCTGATAACCGTAATTATTCTGAGGTCTGTATCCACTCTGCTTTAGACTGCTATGATTGCTGAGTTGTCTTCCATACTGGGCATTAGGTGGTATACTGTAGCCTTTATAGCCATGCGGCATCGTATTACATTTCTCCATATAAGATGACGAAGATGAAGACGGGGGTTGCGAGTGCTGAGGGAAATGGAGGTGACCCTGTGGATACATTAAAGGAGATGGTGCTGGATTTGGTGGGAGGCCCTGCTGATGGGAACTTGTATAGGTTGGGGCAGAGGACTGCGAAGGTAGATGGCACTGACTTTGAGAGATAGCTAGCATGTTCTGCTCTAGGTACTGGGATGACCCACTCACCCCAGACTCCAACCGTCCCACCATGTCCTGCTCAAACTGGGTCATCTGAGGTGACTCATCCCATTTTTGCTGCAAGTGACCTTCACTCATGTACTGGGCTGTGTATCCAGTGCCCATGTGATTACTGTAGCCAGCCTGCAGATGCTGGTTTGGAGTTTTGGCTCCTCTGTAAGGTTTTTTAGTCTGAGTAGCACTGGTGCTGGTGTAGATAGGATAGGTCTGCTGTCCATAACAGTCTTTAGAACCCGCTCCCGCTGTTGACATCCCTGCAGCAGCTAGAGAGTGTGGCTCGTAGCCCTGTCTGGACTGGCTGTGATGATGTCTATAACTCTCAAGGCGCGATAATTCTTGGGGTTCCTGCTGGTAGCAGTGCTGGTTGCCATGGAAACCACTCCGCTCTCTGAAGGACTGCATGACTCCGGCTAGGGGGCTCTTTGGAAAGAGAGAGAGAGAAAATAGAAAGAGAGAGACTGTGCTTAGTGGCTTCATTGTCTTATCAGTGATCATTCGCTCAATCAGTTAATTTGAATTCATTGCTATATTTGTCCTAAAACAAATCATAGTAGAATATACACATACTCGGTCATTCATAAAATCAAATCATATCTTTCTCAATGACACTATAACATTTTCCTCTCTCTTACTACAGCTGCAATCAATCATTGTTGTACTTTATTGAATCTAGGAATCTGAGCCTATCCAGATTCCTATATTTTGGTGGTATCATCTGTGAGTACCTATGATAAGTACAGCTACATTATTATTACTATTCATTTTTTTGTAAACACAAACAAACAAACAAGGCATTTATTATTGGTTCATGAATGGCGTTAGTTTGTTTTCATTCTGTGCTATTTGCATATATCTTGCTCAGTAATTTGATACAGTTGGCAATGCGATTTTCTGGTAATATTCTTCTCTCAGCAGCGAGTTCAAAGTAGCAAGTGTGTGTTTTGTAGGCATAGATGGAGGCTGTTCTATTTCTCCACTCCAGTGCTGTAGGCCTGTCGAGGGATGGCCGCCCAGTCCCATCAGACACACACATTATTCATCTCACTAGCGCACTGTCTGAAGCCATCAGGCCCGAGAGCAACGTGCTCCCCTCTTAGCAGCCTCCCAAGAGGTCCCACCATCCACTACTGCTTCAGTTGTGCTTGTTTGCTGCTCCGCTTGTTTACACAGTGACCCAAATAGGACCACTCGGGATCTATGCTTTAAGCCTTTAAAAATGCATACAGTATGTGGTGGAATGTACAAGCTGGCCAGAGTGGGCAAGTGGACATGATTGATCCTGCATTCCCCTCCACATATTACTGCAACTGCACAATGCGGTGCATTAATATGCTTAAGTTAAACATTAAGTGTGTTCCCACACAAAGACGTTTTTGTGGAATCATCAGCATTCAGATCATCTTGCTAGAACATACTGCATGACATCCACTGTGTGCAGCTGATTAAAGACTTGTGTTTGGCTGTGTTGCTGACACAGCCACAGATCTGTTGAGAGTATGGTCTAAAAGGTACAGTAAGTTTTCTAGGTCTGCTGAGAGGGCAGAATTCGTCTCCTGGGGTGCCCAATAATGACAAAGATACTCGTACTGTAGAACTAACCATGACTGTACCGGCATGGACTGGCCCATATCCAAAATGAATCCAAATCTACGGCTGTAGTTCTCAAACTTAGTTTCAAAGTGAATTGATGCTAACGTAGGTAAAAACTCTACTCCCGTTTCTTGATTTGTAGGCTGCGCTGTTTGCTGTTTCTTCTTCGTGTTGTATTTTTGAGGTTTGTTGATGCAGAAACAGACTGTGGAGGAATATGTTTAAGCCAGCTGTGAGCTCAATGAGCTTCTACGTACTTTACGGCAGAATTCCCCATGAGACCTTTCACTACAAAATGCAATCATTCATTAACAGTAGAGTGACTGCATGTATAAATAGAGAATGCACTGTTATGTCTGCATGTGTGTTTATCTCGAATGCAGTCAATAACCTTTCCTTGATTACATCACCTCTGGAGGCCGGTCTCACTGTCTCACTCAGATTGAAAGTTGGGCAATCATGTCTGTATTATGCATTTCCTATGGATTATGTAGCGAATGTGGAAACATCTTAAAAGCTAAAATACACACAAACTCACACAGTGCAGGAGTGAAAACATCAGTTATAATTGTAATTTATTATTCAGTTCTGAATTCTCTATTCTTTTAACAATAAATTTAACCAAACATTTGTTTATGTCCAATACAGTCACTTATGATGTTCTAATTTAATTTGAAGGCTGCTTAAGAAGGCCTCATATCATTTGGAGCACAGTCAAGATCTATATTAATACAAATTCCCTAGTTTAAAAAAAAAAAGGTGAAGGAATACTCTCACACTGATGGATCTGAGAAATAATAAACCAATAAACCATCTCTCTGGCATTTTCCAAATCCTTCATAAAACAGCTTAGTTATGAGATTGAGGGGCACAAGGCGCAAGAAAGACAATCTGCACATAAGGAGCTTTCAACCAAAGCAAACATTGAGTCAGGAAAGAAGATGCCAAGGAAGAAGGAAAGGAGGTGGGAGTGAAGGTCAGGGTAGGGGGTCGATTCAATTTCAGCGCAGTCCGTTAAGGACATGAACTGAATTCGAGGACCAAATTTAATCTGTTTCCTGCAAGAACTGCACACACATACGAACGTTAGATGTGTTCATTTAGTAAAAACATACTTTACAACCTGAATCCAAAGGCATGTTCTAGAAACAATTTGGGGTTAAAAAATATTATATAAGAGTGTCGGTTTCTCAGAGATTGCTCATATGGCTTTGAATGGTTCACAGTGGACTGAAAGATGCTAATCAGTTCAGAGGCTTTCAGCTGGACTGTCTGTCTTGGCCAGGCATGAGGACTATCTCTCTGAGATGTCATTTTGATTGACATCACTGCGGCTTTTTACTGACCTTTGAAAGAACAGAACCATACAGAGAAACAGCAGCCTCCGGGAAATAAAGGGTGAAAGGCATTATCCGCAATAGACACCTGGAAAGACTAGAACACTTTGTTCTTCTTCACTGTATTTCTAGTGTTGTTGTTTTGCTCATCAGTTTACCTTGGAAAAATGTGAATAAGCATTTGTTACCAGACAAAAGGAGTTAAAAAGTACACTATTATAGCTTTTCTTAATTACAAATTAATCAGCTTCACGTATTTTCCAATTTAATCTACACCATAGAGTTTACATTTGTATTCTGTTACTGTTTTTGTTTAGCAGGACTAAACTTCACACAAATCACAAATCATTTTTGAATTGTACTTAACTCCAGAATTAAAATTTCCTAATAATTTACTTACCTCCACTTCATCCAAGATATTCATGTCTTTCTTTAGTTGAAAATAAATGAGGAAGACATTTCAGGACTTTTATCCGTATAGTGGACTTCAATGAAGATCCAAATTGCAGTTTCAAAGGGCTCTACATGATCCCAGCCGAGGAACAAGGGTCTTATCTATCGAAACGACTGATCATTTTCTAAAAAATTCTTTAAATTATATACTTTTAAATCACAAATGCTTGTCTCACACTAGTTCGAACTTACACGTTATATAGTCACATTGGAAAGGTCACACGTGACGTAGGCGCACGTACCAACCCAGTGTTTACAAAGCGAACGTGCACAGTGAACCGAAGTACACAGACGAAGAACTAACCATGCATGGCTTTTCCGTAATGCGTGAAGTCGTAGACGTGTATCGCAGATCTAGTGCAAGATAAGCATTGGTGCTTAAAAAGTATAGGATACAATGGGATTCAAGGCGCGCGGGGTAAAAAAAATCTTTATATAATCTTTGATATTGTTTTCCTCTAAACCACTAGATGGCAGAATAACGTGGCGTAGCACTTTCTAAAACATACGCTTTTCAAGATACACGTGCAAATTTGTCTAATCCTTGACGCGATCGCGAGCAGTAGCGCAAAGTCGATTCTGTGCTTGCTTAATGTAATATTTGATGTTTTTAAAAATGCTGTAGATTTAAGTAGCAAATGAGAACTAAAATTCTTGAATATATCTTGAGACAAAGGTCTTAATGATTTTTATTTTTAAGATAAGTTTTTAAATAATGAAACAATATGTAAACATGGTATTTGGGGTAAAAAGCGGCCCTGCTTTTGGGGCTAAAAGGCACAATAATTAACATGATCATTAATAGAAGGCTGACTTTTCCATTTGTTGACATGACATTGTTAGATTCAGATGGTAAATATGATATATTACGTTGGGTGTCGATCTTAGAGATAATCATGTTTAGAATGAAACCAACACATTTAAAAACATGCTATTAATCATATCATATAATAAAGTATCATTTGTTGTTACTACTGTAAATCTATATTAAATTACTATGGGATCTCCTTCAGTGGTTTCAGAATCTTTACATTTTAAAATGATTTTGTTATTGATTTGATTTTGATATCTGTATTTTAAAATATATGTTTTATATGAACATTTTAATGAAAAATCCTAAAATGTTTTCCTTAAAAACCTTAATATATTTTCAACTGAAGAAAGACATGAACATCTTGGATGACATGGGGGTGAGTAAATTATCAGGAAATTATAATTCAAGTGAACTAGTGAACTAATCCTGTAAGGGTTTAGTGTAAACAGATATGACTGCTTATAGATCTTATTTCATAAAAGAATTACATAAGACCTTCTCAAATGTGGCAATGTTCCACATAATTGCCTTTTTACTGACAACCTCATCATTCAAAAATCATGAGTCATAATATCAACAATGCGATAATGACTGCGTCTGACTGCGGAAGCGGGCGATACTTTTGAATGACTTGCGTAGAAGACACAAATCCTCCAATTAGCTTAGAATTCCACTCGACGCTTTTCCCCTAGAATACATTGAGTTATTTTGCTGCTTCCTCTATTAGGAGGCTGTGTTAGGAGTGCCCTTTAAATGCTGAAACCTGCCACCGTTGGCATGGCGACACGGAGGGGAGCGAAAACGCAAACCTGCCCTCCCTGCAGTGAGGTGCCTGGTGCCCATTTCATCTGTGCCAGCGGTGCCCAAGACATCACACCTCAGGGGGCTGAAATAAGAGCCGTTCAGAGAGGGCGCTGAGTACGGCATGGCGAGAGCCCTCTACCTGTGATCGATTTTGAGTATGTGATACCAAGCGAAAGACGTGTGGCGCGTGTTTGTGTGCACAGGTAAATCAGGTCTAAAGCTCCTCTCCGAGAGCCCTAATACCTGAATAAAACCTAAATAAGATTGAAGTGCATGTTTGCACCAGCACGATAGGCTTTAAGCCGCTTTGTGGCGGACTAAAGAAACATAAATGCCAACTGCTGATGGCGCACAACATCTCTCAATTCTCAGACGCAGAGAACGACAGATACAGCTACCGTGGCAACAAGGAACAAGCCCGTACGTGCGCATATACCCAGGCACATAGTATCTAGGGAATCGCGACTCTACATTCAAATGGAAGCGCTGCTATAAATTGGGGCGCGAGGCTGATTGATATTCCTCGGCAGGGCTGCGTGTGCAGGAGAGGGCTTTAGCTGAGCAAAGGGGTGAGGTGCAGCAGATGTAGAGAGAGGGAGGTTTTGCAGCAGGTGAGATCGCTGCGCTCTAGTCTCCTAGTGCTGCGCTCCAGTGAAGCAGCGCTCCGCTTTGATCTCACCCTCTCTTTGCTGCAGCGCTCCACTGTGGCCACACTCTCGACACCCCAGCCCGCACTCACGCTTGCTCGCGTTTCATTCTCCCAGCGCATTTTCCGTCCCGAAGATCGCTTACATTGATCTTTCAGACGGAATGAGAAGTCTCAAATGGTGGCGTGCCGAGGGATTATTTTCTTTGAGACAGACTTCATCAATAACGCTGGTACAAAGGCACAATGACATTACTGGCCTGAAATGCTATATGCCTTGCTGCGCTCAATAAGGGCACAGTCATTTATTTCTCCCTGTGAGGCACGCCACTTCGCGCTCGCTCCTGTTCTGTGCCACTTCAGCTCGGCTAATTGATGATGCGAAGCGGTCGCAGTGTCACTCACACTACCGATATCTCTCTCTCTTTCACACATCTTTCTTTCTGTCTCGTATCTCTGCGCCGCACCCCCGCTCTGTCCTATTTTGGCTCCACCTTAACTACAGATTAACCTTTCTACCCTGAAGCGGGGGACACGCTGGCAGTGACCTTGAGACGACGCCGTGTGTTGTTGCATTCGGGAGCCACAGAAAGGTGGCAGACAAAGGCCGTGGCTCAAAACCAAGTCAGCTGCCTACCTAGACAGTGTTTCTGGGCACCACAGTGTTTCCTAGTGTTTCCTTAGTGGTTCTTAAAAATGCTGTCTAGTATGCTTTGATGCCCAAAAATTCTGCATGATATCCAAACATGCTGTCGGCGCAGACAACTCACTACCTCAGCTGACTGGGATTGCAAATGCTGTTAAGGTCAGTCTGTGATGGTCCAAAATGCTGCATATACATATGGTCCCCAAACATGCTGTCTAGTTGGGCTGCCCTCAACTAATGATTTTTCTGGTCGACTAGTAGTCGTTCATTTTAAGCATTAGTCGACTAATCGCATGTAAATCATAATAATGAGCCTTTAATTGCCTGCATATCCTAATAAGCGCTCAAGCACGCACATAAAGCTTGTTACAGCATACCGGCAGAAGGAACGATTATGAATATGTCAGCGAAAAACAGTAAGGAAGCTGCATTAACTTAATAATAATACATTGATAAACTATTTTTTTTTAGTTTTCGGCTTAAGAGATGAAGTCGGCGCCACTGACTCGTCATCTCTGCAGGAGTGGATGTGTCTGTATGCATGTATCATACGGATTACATAATCTGAGAATATTTGTTTTCCATTTGAATTGGTTCATTTAAAAGTAGACATTTTGCTCTCTATTGATATATTTTGTCATGTCTGTAAGGCAAGAATACACAGAGTTTTAAAGTGACACGCTCTAGTTAACAGACACCGACACAGCAGAAAGTGCATCCTGTTTGCTTTCATTATTTTACAAAAGCACAATGTTTTGTTGTTATTGTGAGTGCACACAAATAGATGTAGAGTCTTTCAAAATTCAAAAGATGTATTACTCTTATCTATGTGACAAAAATGTACAGAGTTTTTTAAGAGCAAGTGAACGCACCGGCACCTCCATCTGTCATGCAGTAAGCGCTACTATTCAGCTTCCACACTCCACACAGACACTTCAATAGTGCTCATCTTCCAGTTAACATTAGACTAAGCGACCATGTAAAGTTGATACTACTTACATTTTTTTGATGATAAGCCATATTTGACGTCCAGGAATGATAGCCGAGCATTTGGATGTCCTGCTCAATGTACTGTATTACCACATACATCAAACATTAACAATCTGTCCGTCATAGACTGCGTGACTTCGCCACTTCCTGTAAATTTTTTTTCCTCCGACTAAGCCACTTAAAAAATTTTGGTCGACCAAGCCTATTCTCGTCATCTAACGGTTAGTCGACTATTAGGGGGCAGCCCTACTGTCTAGTGCTAGGTTTCTACTGTATAGTACCTACACTGTAAAAAATAGAAAACACAATTTGTTTAGTCAGCTTAAAATAATTTGTTACACTGCTGCCTTAAAATTTTAAATTCAGTCAACTAAAATAAGTTTATTCATCTTGAAATGTTAAGTTGTACTAAGTAACAACTTAGATATTTGTGTTTGCTAAACTTAACAGATGGGTAAGTAACCCATATTTGAGTTGATTCAACTCAAATATATAAGTTGTCACTTAGTATAATTTAACATTTCAAGTTGAATAAACTTTTTTTTGAGTTGACTGAACTTAAAATTTTAAGGCAGCCAGGTTACAAATTATTTTAAGTTGACTCAACAAATTGTTTTTTACAGTGTAGTACCTGGTACTTTTTTAGTACCCCCTTGAGGTTCCATGCAAGTTGCACTGATATTAAAATGCGACGTATAGTCAGTAAAGGTCGACCGATATTGGATTTTACCAATATTGATAACTACTGAACGGAAAATAAATAGTGCTCTGCCATTAAAAAAAAAGTAGCCTACTGAAACATACTTTGTAAATGAAAAAAAATAATAATAATAATTATATATTATTACAGTTCATTGTTCAATAAAGTTAACAAAAGCAAATAAAAATTTTATCAGTAAATGTTGAAATAAACACACTCTTACAAGGAACAATACTTACATTCTACAGCTTTTATCAGTCTTAATGTTACAAATGGACTCTTGTAAACTGTTACCATTACATCAACAGTCAAGCTTAAGATGGCCATCTTTAAATGCCACAGTTTTTAAATTACATACATATGGATATTGTGTACTTTCACAATTTAACTGCTTCTATTCTAGAACATTTGTGGTGATCTAATCAAAATATCAAAATATGTTAGTCACACAACAGGCAAAAGTGCAGCGTCTAGAAGAACTCTATCCGGACGTGTCACGTTCATTTCAAGCGGCGGTCTACAAAAGTTTATTTAATCACCACACAGGCAAAAGTATACCGCTGTCCTTTCTCCTCTAATGCAGCATCTAATCAACAAATTCATCACTTAGTAATGATACGAAAACGTGCACTACAGTATACTGTGATCCAAGATGAGCCGAGTTGTGCACAGTGCAAAAGCAACCATAGATTACCTCACTAGATTTTAAGACACATGCGTCCCCACACATCTTTGCCCTTTTTGTACTCGCATCGCATTTCCCATGGGCAGCTTTCTACTCTTCCATTGCTATCAGCCCCCGGACTAGCATAGATATCTATCTGTTTACCTCACTGCCATAATTGTCAGACGGGCGGTTTAGTGGAAGGACATAACAGTCACTGTACTCTGAATGACAAATCTGCGTATCTCTGAAGCCTGGCCACAAGATGCCAATTTGATCTATTTTGCATAGCAGATTATCATTTCATCTCATGCTCCTTGGAGAGAGAACCATCAGAGACGCTCTATGCTCCAGCAATGACAGCTGACATGGACACTCACTTGGCTTAGACTCTTAAGTTTGTCTAAATACAGGATGAGTGAAAGAACTGGCTGGAATTCAAGGTTGCTATGTAGAGGATGTAAAATAAAGGACATAATACACTTAAAAGAGAGTAGAAGAAAGCAGTGAACTGAAGAGTTTGTGGCAAGGTTTGGAGAGGGTAACAGAGGTGCACATGCTGGGGTCCTTTCTATTTTGTGACAGAACCTCGGGCGATTCCCGGAAGGTGCCCTTGATGTTCCCGGTCTCTTTGTGCTGCATGTATGTCATCCCAACTTTCTGCCTTATCAAGCACCGTCCTGTTACCTGAGGAATGAGCAGGGGAATTTTCTAGCGCTGAAAATCCAGATGGGCTGACACTAAAAGCCTCCCTTTCAGCAGTCCACTGACAGTATGGATGAAATCAGAGCAGGGTGAAGGGGTAGACTGCAGGCAAAGCGGGAATGAGATAGTAGATGAGGAAGGGAGGGAGGGATGGATGGTTGAAGATGGAACGGAGATCGTTATTGCCAGGCAGTTTTGTCATTGATTTCCCTCCTCCCTCTTTTCTTTTTGGCACCCTCATCTAGTGGAATCAAACTGACTCTGGGACGAGGCTCCCAACGTCTTGTAAAATCCTGTTTGGGATCTATTGTTTGGCTTCTTTTAGACCCTAATGCTGACCGCCCCCACACGCCTCTGCGCTCACTTGCACACATCCACGCAACAACATGCTCTTTGACAGCGCGTACGAGTCGTTCTATCTCGCCGAGGCTGGGGTGGGTGGTGGGGGAGAGGATTTGCTCTTTGAAAAGTGCCCACCGATTCGATTGCTCTGTCAGAAATGCTTTCTCTGATGCTCAGAGAGTCCGTGGCTCACGAATGAGGTCTAAGACAAAGGGACGCACTGGCTTTGGCATATTTATTTCCCGCTCGCTTTCATTCTCTTGTTTTCCTTTTCTCTCGCCGTCTCTCTCTGTCCAAACCTTCTGTGCCGCTGTTTGCTAGGGGGCTGTGAGTGGGGGAGTGTGGACAGGGATGGGTGAGTGAAAATGTGCTGGTGGATCTCAGCCAAGCCAGTAGAGGGCTGGGGGAGTCGGGATTCTTTGTTCTTTGTTGATGAAAAGCGGCATTGGATCCCATCTACCTCAGCCTGACATCAGGGCACTTCACAAGCAGCCAGTTCACCGTGATTATATTAAACCCAGGCCCAAATTACTCCAGTCTCCCTAATTAAACTTTAATCTCCAATACCACACAAATTACCTGCAACGTAATTGAGCGAAGAGCCGCGGTTTAAAGAGGGCTGTGTTTGCGACTGCAAGCTGAAGGGGCTGGATGCAGGGATAGACTGAAGGTCATGTCCTCCTGCTGGGGAAACGTCTCTTTCTCTCTTTTCTTTTTTGAGTGGATAGAGGACAGTGGTGTCCATGCTGCTCGGAAAATGGAGCAGTCAGCTGAGGCTCCTGTCTGACTCGATGTGCCTTGCACCTGGGTGAAGTCTACACAATAGCACTCCAGTTCTCTGTCTCTCATCTGCCTGTCTCATTCTGTCGCCCTCTATCCCTTTCTAACACAGTCCTTGTGCCAGTATTCTCTCTCTTTCAGTAACAGATCTCATAAACATCTTCAAATTTCCTGTGCAGAAATATATGCGTGTACGTGGAGTGTTGAGAAACACAACTGATGCTGTTGATTTGACATTGGGACAGCAGGTGTGTGAAACACCACCCTCAAGCATTTCAAGACCCATTCAAAGAGTAGATCTTTGATAAGAGCCAGGCTTGTTTTTTCCCTTAGACACCATCCTTGAAGACCACAAAGCGAGATTTCACAGAAGGGAGATAAACATAGCATTTAGAGCAACATAAAAGACAATATGAGAATAATGTGCATAACAAATATTTGGCCGATATGGAGGTCTGTTTCATTATTTGGGTATTTAGCTAAAACTGGTAGCAGCTAACCTAAAAGACAAACTGAACGTCAAAAATATTTCACAGATACCTGCTATAGTGCCCCTTGTGGCAATGCTGAGAATGCAACAACTATTTGCATTTTAGAAATTATGCTCATACCTGCCCCTTTTTCCAAACACTTCCAGGCCACGATTTCTATATTGCCTAAAATATCCAGTTTTTTTCCTTATGCTTTCAAATTGTTCTCACTGAAGCGCCGCTTCAAGTCAAACACACTTAATATTTATGCGTATTTGCATCGCTTTGACCGTTCTCTGTAGATCCCACCTTCTCAAACGGCATGATTTGATTGATTATATACAATGCCTGAATGTTATTGGTCAAACCACTTTTCAATCATTACCTATGAAAAAGGAAAACAAAGCCAAAACATGGATATTTTAGGCTAGATAGAAATCCTGTCCAGGATGTGTCTGGAAGAAAGGGCACGCATGGTCATCCCTAGCTCTGATACATTTTGCAACTCTACGAAGTGTGAACTCCAATTTGCATATTTGCGTGAAGTATGTTTTAGGCCTTAGCCTAGCTGCTTTGGAGATTCTGCAGTTATTTTTGTAAACTGGACCAACTACGAATAGTAGCTATGAGGGTTTGAGGCTGAGATGAAATGTGTTTGCGTGCTTGTTTGTGCTTTCAGGGGAGGGTTGTGTGTTTGTGCATAGCAGTTTGTGCTAGGGCTATGTCTGCACATACATGAGCTCTGGGTGATAAATGTGTGTGTAGTGCATGACAGGTTGTTTTAGGATATTAACTCAGCGGCTCAGTGTACGCCTTACAGGCTCCTGACTCACTGCTGTTTGGGTGTTTCAACCAGTATATCAGCACAGCTGAGCCTCCCTGGAGAGGTACCATCAATCTGAAAATAGTTTTACCCTAAGCAACATTCAGTAACTCCCTTCACAGTGTAATTTATGTGTGACTTTCATGATGTACGTCTTGGTGTGTTGAATGCAGGACTTTTGCACCCAAAAATTTGATTCAAAACCGACATTCTTTTGTCACTGGAACTCCATGGAATTTTGGAATTTTTTTGAAAGACATTTGACAGCTTCACGTGTGGAAAAGAGCAAAAATGATTAATATAGCTGCAAGCAGCGATTACCGGGTTTAATGCGCTTTAAGGCATTTAAGCACATATGAAAAATGACATTATTGTCAGTGCCGATAGCCTACGACATACAGTGCCGTTGCGCTCCAGGCGTCCCGTGTTCGAATCCCGACTCAAGGACCTTTCCCAAGCCCGCCCCCATCTCTCTCTCCCACTTCACTTCCTGTGACTTCTGATCTGTCCTGTTGAAATAAAGGCAAAAATGCAAAAAAAAAAAAAAAAAGTATTTTAAAAAAGAAAAATGGCGTTATTTAGCAAGCCTGTTACCACCAAATCAATGATTTAAAAAAACATTTATGGCAAATCCAGGTAATTTATGACTGATATAGCATCAGCTGTGGTCCAGTCCCCTTAATTTGCATGCTTGTTTAGAATCACCTGTTGCATGTGCTCAGCAGGTTTTGTGAAGTTTTAAGTTTTCCTTTAGTCTTTCTAGGATTTGGGGTAAATTTGGACAGGCTCCTTTTGTAAATGACCCCATAATACTTTTCCAAAGGATAAATTTCAACATTTTTTGATAATTATTGGCCTAGAGAGTCCATAGAATTGTACTGCAGTGTTTTTTTTTTTCAAATTTTTCTTAGACCTTTAGGGCCATGAATCGAACAGGCCCACCGAGTTTTATTCCGATCAACCACCGTTAACTTTGTCTAACAGGTGCTCAAACTTTGTCGGCCAAAGTCGGCCATGTTTTTTGAGATACACAGATTTCCTTGTAGATACTTGTGGACAGCAGTTTTCAAGTTGATAGGACATATGGTTGAACAGTTATAGCCATCTTTATGTTTATTTCCCTCTTATAGTGCCACCAAGTGGCCAAGCTCTGATTTTTTTTCCTGTGACCTCAGATCGAGAAGAGACATCTCATTCCGTTCAGGAGTTATAGGCATTTTACTAAAAGTGGCCCTGCCCCTTTGGAATGTTTTGGTGCCCCTTTGCGACATTGGTTTGAAAGTTCAACTTTTTTTTTTTTTTTTTTGATAATTATTGATATTCACTTTTCAGAGAATCTTTCTGCACTGGGTTGGTTCAGATCGGGTGAAAAACCCAGGACTAGTTCAAATCCTCGAAAATGCTAAAAGATCGAATCTGAGGTGTGTGTTTTGTCCAGTGTGAGCCAAGGATTCCAAAAACATAAGATTCTTGAGCCTGCAATTTTGTACTTTTAGTTGCTGTAGCGCCCCCGTCAGGCCGATTGGGCTGAGCCTTGATGACATTGTAGGCGGTGTGAGTCCTGCCGTTCCTCCAAGTTTCAAGTCTCTATGACATATGGTTTAGTCTGCGTGATCAGTTTCACGTGGAGATTGCTGATCCGTGACCATTCTAACAATTACAATAGGGTTTCAGCGCTACGTGTGTGTGAACAATTTTCATTTTATGTGTTCCATGGAAGAAAGTAGGAACGACATTAGGGTGAATAAATTATCACATAATTTCCTGTTTTTGCGTGAACTAACCCTGTAATTCACAACACAAATAAAACTCTGCATATTCAGATCAAGCAGTCCATGCAAATCTGGTCTTGTGAGTACGGCTTAGATGAAGGTCTCTTAAAAGCATTGGCATTCGCCTGTGCTGGGTGCTTTGACACAGCGCCACGCAGGAGTCGTGTCTGCACATACATTCTCTGACAGCTTAGAGCTTTGAGGCTGGAGAACACTGTCTCTCCCTCACAAGATCCCCATCCTCACACATGCGAGAGAGAGAGAGGCAGAGGTGGGGGGAGTTGTGGCTCTGAAGCGTGAAAGCAAATGATGCCGTCGGCCTGCTAAGTCTCTCACCAGAAGGCGCAAACAGCCGTGCCTGAGAAAGCAGCTTAACATCACACACAGGAAGTTCAGGGCCGCGGTGCGACAGTGGTGCCGCTGTAGGGCGTGGAGCAGATGCAGATGCCAGCAACTAATGCAAAGACTGGCAGCAGCTACGCCGATCATCGGCGGTGCGACGAGGTGAACGGCGTGACGCCGACTGCGGAACTGCAGCAGGATTTCCATTCACCCGTGGATTCAGGTGCACGCCGTCGTGTGCGTCATGAATAACTGATTGGAAGCTGGAGGCACAGCAGGTTTGAAAGCCCCCCCCCCTCCTCGCCAGCCTGGCCCATTTGCATAGGATGCTTGATTTGCATACATATGAGGTGAAAGAAAGGACTTGCGTGCGAGAGATATGCATTCCTCCATTGAGAATAGATCGGAAAAGAGAGGAGCCTTTTCATCAATTGTCATAGGAGCCTCCTCTCTCTGTCTATCTCCCTGACCATAGCTAACACCTCAGAGAGCTCAGATGAGACCTCCATTAAAATTCTCTCTTTCTCAGTCCTGTCTGCATGAAAGAAAGGTGGTGACAGTGAAGGGAGAGAGGGAGCGCCGGGCTGACAGCATGCACGTGCGTGGGTGTGCGTGCTCCAGCTGGCTATGCGCTGCCGTGGCGGCTCTCCGCTGCAATCCCTCAGTTCAAACACATTGATTCGCTCTGAAGCCTCAATTCCCCCCTACAGACGTGGCCACATCACCTACAGCAAGGATATGTCCCTTCCCCCATCTGGTCTGTAGGAAAAGTCGTGGATATAAACACAGCAGCCTTACAATCACACAGAAAGGTGCTTTGATATATTGTGTACAGTTTCAATTTAATTCAATTTAAATCAGAATTGTGAATAGTCACAACTAAAAGGTGTTTTAAGGCACAACCTAGGCCTTAATTTTTTTTTTGCCGAACAAGTCAGATACAGATCTGGCAGCTCTGAAATTGGATCCAGCATGTGTTTTAGTGGATTCCCGACCTTGAATGACCTCATAAAATGATGCTGTACATGTTTTTTAAAAAAAAGCACAATCTGCATGTTATTGATTTTATTTTGAATGATTCATATGTGCATGATCATTTTTTCACCTTATTTATTTATTTATTTATATTTTTGGTCTTTTCTCCTTTATTTTTTGATTGGACACTAAATATCTGACAGGAAGTGAAGTGGAAGCGAGAGAGGGGGGCGGGATCGGGGCAAGTCCACGTGCCGGGATTCGAACTCGGGATGATCGTAATGCAACACTACTATATGTTGGCACACTGCCAAGAGGCTATTTGTGCCGAACACCTTGCGATTTTTTAAGATTTATTTTTGGCATTTTGCCTTTATTATGATAGGACAACGTCATGTAGACAGGAAGCAAAGTGGGCAAGAGAGGGGGAGACGGGATCGGGAAAAGTCCAAGAGTAAGGACTCGAACTCGGGATGCTTGTAACACAACGCCACTATATGATGGCGTGCTGCCAAGAGGCCATTGGGGCCAACCACCTTGTAATTTTTTTAAAGATTTATTTTTGCCATTTTGCCTTTATTACAATAGGACAGCATAGAGCAGACAGGAAGCAAAGTGGGAGAGAGAGAGGGGGATGGGATCGGGCAAAGTCCACGTGCCGGGATTCAAAGTCGGGATGCTCGTAGCGGAATGCCACTATATGTCAGCACTCTGCCAAGAGGCCATTGGTGCCAACCACCTTGTCATTTTTTTTAAAGATTTATTTTTGTCATTTTGCCTTTATTACGATAGAACAGTATAGAGTAGACAGGAAGTGAAATGGGAGAGAGGGAAGAGGGTGGGATCAGAAAAGGTCTCAAGCCAGAATTCGAACTCGGGACGCTCGTAGCGCAGTGTTACCATATGTTGGCGTGTTACCAAGAGATGGTGATCACCTTGTATTATTTTTATTACTTATTTATTTTTGGGGTTCTACCTTTATTACAATAGAACAGTGTAGAGTAGACAGGAAGTGAAATGGGAGAGAGGGAAGAGGGTGGGATCAGGAAAGGTCTACGAGCCAGTATTCGAACTCGGGACGCTCATAGTGGAACGCCACTATATCTCTGCACACTGCCAAGAGACTATTAGTGCCAACCACCTTGTATTTTTTTTAATTATTTATTTTTGGCATTTTGCCTTTATTACAATAGAAAAGTGTAGAGTAGACAGGAAGCAAAATGGGAGAGAGGGAGGAGGGTGGGATCGGGAAAGGTCCACGAGCCGGCATTCGAACTCGGGACGCTCTTAGCTGAACGCCACTATATGTTGGTGTGGCATTTTGCCTTTATTAGAAAAGTGTAGAGTAGACAGGAAGCAAAATGGGAGAGAGGGAGGAGGGTGGGATCGGGAAAGGTCCACGAGCCGGCATTCGAACTCGGGACGCTCTTAGCTGAACGCCACTATATGTTGGTGTGCTGCCAAGAGGCTATTGGCACTGATCACCTTGTATTTTTTTTATTTATTTTTGCCATTTTGCCTGTATTACAATAGAACAGTGTAGAGTAAACAGGAAGCGAAATGGGAGAGAGGGGGAAGGTGTGATCAGAAAAGGTCCATGAGCCAGAATTCAAACTCGGGATACTTGTAACACAATGCCACTTTATATTGACGCCGACCACCTTGTAATTTTTTTTTTAAAGATTTACTTTTGGCATTTTGCTTTTACTACGACTGAACAGCGTAGAGTAGACAGGAAGTGAAGCGGGAGCGAGAGAGGGACAGGATCAGGAAAGGTCCATAAGCTGGGATTCGAACTCGGGATGCTCGTAGCACAATGCCACTATATGTCAGTGTGCTGCCAAGAAGCTACTGGTGCCAATTTTTTTTTATGATTTATTTTTGGTGTTTTGCCTTTATTACGATAAGACAGTGTAGAGTTGACAGAAAGCGAAGTAGGTTGGGATCTGAGGCGTGTTTCATAAAACAAGTTTACCAGATAAACCAGGCTTATAACTGTTAGTCTGACTTATTTTAAGCCAAATCAAGTGACAGTAAGTCAGTCTAATTGAAATATGTCTGGCTTATTTGGTAAACTTGTTTTATTAAACACCCCCCAGGAAAGGTCCTCAAGCCAAGATTTAAACTCAGGATGCCCGTAAGGCAACAGTGTCATTTGTTGATGCACTGCCCACTAGACTATTGGCGTCAACCACCTTGTAATTCTCCAGTATGACAGAGTTCTCCCTGGTGACATATGCAGGACTTCAGTGGGTTGAACCAAGACTCTGGCCAACATTTTTTCCATTGGGTATCGGAAGTAAGTCACAATTCGAAATAAAAGATCTGTTGCTACTTCCATTACAGTAACTTTAATCATATCTTTTTTCTGTCACGTCTTGGCATGTATTCACACCAATGCTGTTTGTTGAGGTTTTCTCAAGAGTCTATTCCACTAGTTTAGTCAGGAGAAAATGATCCCTGCTTGCAGAATAATCTTATTTACATATTCATTTCCACTAATGCAAGTTATTAGGACACTCACCACGACTGTGCCATTGCTATCAATGCACCTGTTACACCCAATCAACACAACAAGCGGGCGTTGAAATGCAGGAAAACTTAATCCCTTCCACGGTAATGAACAAAGCTGTTTACACTGCAAGAGCCTGACGTCACACTGTTTACATTGTATCAGCTCCAGTTTGATCAGCTTTGTCGATTATAATGGGAGAGGTGGTTGTATGGGGTGCTTGCTTGCAGTGTTGATTAGGCGTCGAACACACTCCCTCATCTCCCAGATTCGCCAGATACTCCATCAGGCATACAGGCGCTCACACTTTGTCAGTGGGTGGCTGTCTGTCTCTCTCTCTCAGCCCTCAAGCTCATTGATTTTCTTCCTTACCTCCAGCCTGCCTGTATTAGCCCATCCCATCAGCGCCAAATCACTCCTCATCTGCGCTGGCACAGTTTGTGCAATTAGTCGCCCGCGTCCATGGGGATGAACCAAGGAAGCGTGTAATACTGATGCCTCTCTGGCTCCACAACGACACCGCCTTGGCACAGAGGCTGGAGCTGGTGCCAACCTTGCCCTCTTTAGCTCGGCTGCTACATCATGTGGCATCTGCAGTGAATCGCCCACCTGGCATGGAGACGGCACAATACCAGCTGACCAGTGTGCTGGACGCTCTTAAATGGCCTGTTATCGGCATCATCTCTATTCTGTGAGGTGATAACTGGGTTGACGACTACCGTAACACCTCTGAGGAGCTGATGGAATGTTTTTTAGAGGCAGAGTGGTCATAAAACACAGTATGTGATGCCAAGACTGTGGGGTTAAGAGAAAAGAGTATTGAAAATGGTACAATTGGAGTACATTCCAAACCTGTATGACTTCATTTCTTCCATGGAGCACAAAAGGCAAATTCTTAATTATCCTGGCTGCTCTTTTCCATATCATGTAATTAGATGGAGACTGTGTCTGTCAAGCTAAAAAGTATCATAAAATTTGTCTACATGACATATGGACTGTGTTTAAAGTGTTCTGAGGAAAGGATAAAAAGTAAAGTTGTTTACGCTCATAATCTTACCCTCTGTGGAGCTCTGAAACAGACATCAAAAGTTATATGTGCTACAAAAATGCTGTGTTGCCAAATGCCACTGGTTCAAACTTGCACTGCAACTATACATTAAATTCACTCTCCGGTTATCTTCTTTTTAGAAAAAGAGCAGCAAATATGCTGAAAAAGAAATATGTTTCATTGTACTGAATGTACTTCAAATATTAAAAGTGTTACTATTAATCATCAATTAGCCTTACCACATCTTTATTCCTTCCCTGTAGCTGATTTTTCGAAGTAGGTCTCAGGGTTGCCCTAGACTTACGACAGGCGTCTGCCCTGCTGGCATTTTTCTCTTTTTGGTTGTCTACTCATGGTTGTTCTTGAGGGTGTTAGGTTTGTACGCCATGTGTTCACACTTGCCATGTTTGGTTCAATTAAAACAAACTGGTGCGGCTGCTCTGTTAGTGTGGTTTATTAGAGTAAATGTGAACGCTGCCATTTGTTCCTTGGTGTGGGTCTTGGTCCACTTCCAAACGAACTTTGGTGCGGTTCGAATGCAATATGAATGCAACATGGACCAAATACTTCTAAATGAACCAAAAACCGGATGTAATGACAAGATGGTGACGCTGTGCAACATCATTTGACAATGTGGAACGAGTGGTGTATCCAAAACACAATAAGCAGAGGGTAAACGCCTTTTATAAGCTCTTCGTGAGTTTGCAGGTGGTGAAAATAAAATCGTAAGTACAGCAGATGGCATTAGGTGTATTCGACTAAATGTGGCGCTGAGCAGACCTATGGTGAATGGGTACTTTGATGTTTGGGATGTTTGGTGAGATCCATCACAAAATATACGTCATTCTACCCGACCAATCAGGTTGTGAACGTATCACTATGCCTTTAGGTTCGGTATCTTTAGGTTCGCTGTCAAAAATGCCTGTGTGAACACTAAGAGGACCAGGACCAAATCCACTGTTTTCTTTTTTTGGCCCAGACCAAATTTACCAAGACAACTGAACTACAAGTGTGAACACACCACACCCTACTCACGACTAGTGGGCTAGACCAGTTACTTAATCACTTCCAACAAACAAAAATTTACAGATAATTTGCTCACCCCCTTGTCATCCAAGATGTTCATGTCTTTCTTTCTTCAGTCGTGAAAAAATCATGCTATTTGATAAAAACATTTTAGGAATTTTCTCCATATACTGGACTTCAATGGTGCCCCTGAATTTGAACGTCCAAAATGCAGCTTCAAAGGGCTCTAAACGATCCCAGCTGAAGAAGCAGGGTCTTATCTAGTGAAACCATTGGTTATTTTCTAAAAAAAAAAAATTACAATTGATATGCTTTTTAACCACAAATGCTCGTCTTGTCTCGTCTACCTGAACTCTGTTTTTTCCAGTTCATGACAGTTAGGGTGTGTCAAAACTCCCATCTCATTTTCTCCTCTAACTTCAAAATCGTCCTACATTGCTGTTTTAACTTGTTTGTAAAGGGTGTTTGATCTTCTTTGCATGTTCACTTTGTAAACACTGGGTTGGTACTTCTTCAGCGATGTAGGATGATTTTAAAGTTGGAGGAGTAAATGAGATAGGAGTTTTTCGACATACCCTAACTGTCATGAACTGGAAAAAACAGAGTTCAGGCAGACAAGACAAGATGAGCATTTGAGGTCAAAGAGTATATAAATTGTAATAAAAAAAATAATAAATAACCGATTATGTTGCTAGATAAGACCCTTCCTCCTCAGCTCGGATCATTTAGAGCCCTCTGAAGCTGCATTTAAACTGCATTTTGAAAGTTCAAAATCAGGGGCACCATTGAAGTCCACTATATAGAGAAAAATCCTGAAATGTTTTCCTCAAAAAACGTAATTTCTTTACAACTGAAGAAAGAAAGACATGAACATCTTGGATGACAAGAGGGTGAGTACATAATCATAAATTTTGGTTCTGTAAGTGAACTACTTCTTTAACGTCATGAGCTGGATGTTCCCCTACAGTTATGGGAGTGGAACTGTTGTAAATATATTACTGTTGTAATTACAGTGGATAGCTGTACATGTCCATTTGTTGCTGCGGTAAAGGAAAAGAAACAATCTTTTTGCCTTACTAAAAGTTACTTACTAAAACCCTCATGTCGTTCCACCCATAAGACCTTCATTCATCTTCAGAACACAAATAAATATATTTTTGATAAAATCATAAAGCTTTCTAACCCTGCATAGACAGCAAAGCAACTGACACGTTCAAGGGCCAGAAAGGTAGTAAGAACATTGTTAAAGTGACATCAGTGGTTCACCACAACCATGATTTTATGAAGCTACAAGAATACTTTTTGTGCACAAATAAAACAAAAATAACGACTTTATTCAACAATTTTTTCTTTTCTGGTGTCAGTCAGAATGGATTGTGGTACTCTCATGAAGAAATTGTTGAATAAACTCACTTCTGTTTTCTTTGCGCCCAAAAACTATTCTCATAAAAATATTGAAGACTATTAAAGACTCATAAAAGACTATTTTAACAATGTCCTTGCTACCTTTCTGGGCCTTGAACGTGTCAGATGCATTGCTGTCTATGCAGGGTCAGAAAGCACTTGGATTTCATCAAAAATATCTTAATTTGTGTTCAGAAGATCTTACGAGTTTGGAATGACATCAGGGTGAGTAATTAATGAAAGAAGTTTAATTCGAACTATCCCTTTAAGTACATTTTTTTAAAAAGTACACATTGACAATATCAAAACAAAGGTTTTACTTTAAAGTTGCCATTTAAAATTGTTTTAATTGTATGGGTATATGCTTGGTAAGTTGAGTAAATGAAATTTTCTCTTACGTGTGAACGTCCCTCCTGTGGAGAGAAAGCGTATGAGGGGTACAGTACCGAATGATATGAGTGCGTATGTGTGTGTGTATGAATTAGGGCAGCGGTGAAGAGCTGGGCCACAGCAGGACAGCTCTGTTGTTCCTGAGGGAGGACCTGCCGTGCAGCAAGCCGGATATTTTTAGGAGGGTGACTCTGATGCTAACCTCACAGGTACTCGTCTAAAAAAACTGGGGGGACAGAAGGAAACAGAAGGGCATTTCTTTACGCTGTTTTAGGCCCATGCTTGGCACTTTCCAGCCATTATATAAAAATGCCTTTTTATTTTGGTGCACATAGTAAAACACTCCTCACTGAAATCCAGGCTAAACAGCGGGAGAGCTCATACATAAAACATTTAAATCAAAGGCATTCTCCTTCCCATCTGTGGCAAAATGAAATTCTTTCATCTCATCATGATTATCTCTCCGCGACGCAAAATGCGGCGCATCTTTGAAAGCACCAGAGGCTGTAGACGGGCAGAAAATTCAGGGTTTGTGCTTGGTCAACCCAGCGACTTACACACTCTGACATCTGACATCTATCGCCTCCAGACAGCGGCGCAGCCCCGCGCTCGACGGCAGCAGGAGCTGACTGCGGTCATCGCATATCCTCCTTTTATACGCCGCTTATTTTTGGCTGCGTACGTCAGCGCTCTCGCGTGCGCGCTCGGTGGCTGAATCACACGCGGTGTTGACAGAGCGCATCTGAACGCACCGGAGCCCGTCGTCCTCGTTATCTTTAATTCGAGCGCTTCTGATTTTCACACAAACGCGTGGGTAATGCATGCAGGTGAAAGCGCCGCAGATTGACGTGTTTCGCAGCAACGAGACGTGCGTTCTTTAATCGTTCCCTCTAGCCGAGCGCTCACATCTGCTCGGGATCGCCTGCCCCCGCGCCGAACGGCTTGAGCGCGCACACTGGCCAGAGATAAACAAGCGCGCTCGCATCTCTGGGGAGGTAACCATGGCAACCGGCGAGCTCATTTCGAGCTGCCTGTCCTAGAGGCAAGACAATAACAGGTTTCAAGGCCAATGTCACTGATTTTTCAAAGGGGAAAGCAATAGAGAAATATTGCAGGCAAAACAAATGTCGCCAATTGATAAAATTGATGTCACGGATAAAACTTACTAAACAAAACAGACCCACGGTGTGACGGTAAACATTTTAGTCTCAATGGTGGCTGCTAGCCATGAACGCCTACCCATAAACACCTACTGCAGTCGAGTGCTTTATGGCTTAATATGTCCAGACCTGAACATCACCACCACCACATTCGAAACTACCTCTAATTCTCTCCTGCCACATTCTCACCTCGAAAATGGAGGCAGTTTTGAGCCGCCGCACAAAAGCGAAAGAGCTGTCAGTATGATACCACGACCTACCTTCTAATGGACATCAAGACATTAGAGAGCACTCAGACCTCAAGAAAACTGAAAGGGGAGAACAGAGAAGGGAATAGAAGTATACGCACTCCAAAATCATTGTCTCAGTCAGTAGTTCTGTCTCGTTTTCCAGTAAAAATATCGTTCAAACAAGAATCGGTTACTTTGAAACGCTACCTTTCAGAGCTCTAATCTGATTTAACGCCTAAAAATTTGTTTTGCTAGTATAAATAAATGAATAGGTTGCTTCAGTGAGGTCAAGTAAATTTTTTTGACATTATTTCTGAATTAAACTACCCTGCTCTCTTAAAAATAAAGCTTTCAAGTGGGCTTTCATTTTGGGTTCCCCAAAGAACCTTTCAGTGAAAAGGCTCATGACATGGATTTAAAAAAAAATAAAAAGTTTAATGTTCCTTGAAGTTTACTTATAATGTTAATACATTAAAAAAAAAAAAGTGAAAAAGTACTGAAAACATTCTGACCTGTATTAAGGGGCGTGTCCAGTTGTCAGGAATTGTCCACTGTTATGATTGGCTAACGTCACTGCATAGGAAACTATTGCATAGGCTATTGCATGTTTTGACTGTTTTGAAAACATAATCAAAATAAAACAGTAATTTCTAGACAAAGCATTATGAAATAATTTACTTACAGTTTGTGATGCAGCTGCAGTCAGATCTAGTGACACTTAACATTTCAACAAATGTTTCTTTATGAACTCTTCATGACACTATGCGTTGTTTACAAAACAAAATGTTCAGATCAATCCTCAAACACGATCTGGGATGCCATTAAAAATAAACTATGCCTTTTTCCTTATGCTGGGATACTTCTGATGTCTGTACAAAGATGTGAACAAGCTGTTTAAACCTGTTTAACCTGTTAAAAGACTCTCTCAGTAAGAGGCTACTTGTATTTGATTTTGCTTTGCCAAAGCTATCCAGCAGAAAATATCAGAAGCTAATACAATTCATCATCATTTCACAAAACTCAAAAATACAAATTAAGAAAGTCTTTATGCTGTGTACAAGGACAAAGGAGGTGAGAGGGAAAGAGACAGTTGAGATGAAACCCGACAGAGGGAGGGAGAAGTGATTGGACATTCATCGCTGGTGCTGTAGCGCTTGCAATCCTTATCAATGCATCTGTCCATCCATCCAAGCCGCGCAGCCTCATCTCCCCTGTGATCTCTCTCTCTCCCTCTCTCTAATATCTGAAAGAGGGGAAGGAGGGGTGAACAGCAATAAAGCAGACAGCAGCCGCAGCTCTGAGGCAGGCTGGATCGGGCATAAGTCAATAAGCTGGCACATTGCTCTTATGACTTAGGATATATTCTCAGCCTCCTCTGCGAGCCCTGTGGCAAGGCTAGCCTCATTAATACGCTAAGCGCTAAGTTAGTGTTATTAGCCCGCGTTTCCCTGACCAATTCTCAATCAGATTTCCAGAGCAGAGTGTGGCGGGTTTCAAAAGGTCGATAGGGGTCACAACACAGGTTCAATGTTGGGATTTATGCATTTGATGCAGCTATGCATGCTAATTTGCTTTGTGCACTAAATAACCTACCTCAAACCAGTTAGATGTTCTACTAGCTTAGCTACCTTGTGAAAAAGAAGAACACTTCAGCATACTTTTATAAAGATATTTCTTATGGAAATAATATGACTCTTAAGCACAACTCACAAGAGTAAGCTGGTTCGCATGGTATGTTTTGAGATTTTAAACAGCTTTTAGGCACTTGTTATCTGGTCAGTCTGGGAGACCAGTTGGTTGACCGACTAAAACAGGCTGGGGAACCAGCTAGACCTGCTTAAACCAGCCTAGCAAACCACCATTCCAGGACAGCAGGACACTCATTGCTTTTTTCTGTTTTCAGTTTTGACAATCGATCCAGAGAAGGGGGTGTTTATTGATGTTGGGTAAGCATGCTGGCTGGTGTCATGTTGACAGTGTCTAAACCACACATATAGACATGCATTGGTAAGTGTGTGTGTGTGTGTGAGGTGTTTGGGAGTGCAGTGCAGTAGGTTTGCAGTAATTACCTTTTGCTCCAGCAGAGGAGGAGGAAGTTTAAACACAAACACTCCCACTAATAAGCCTCATATCAGCGCCATCACACCGTCGTCTCCCACTGATGCAATGAATCACCTCATGAATACTAAATCAAATGGGTGACCTGTCTCCCGAGAAAAAGGTTATGAGTTAAATAAAAGTAAATACTTATGTAAGTAAATAATTTATGTTAAATGCAATTAGTTGAACTTAAAATGGCAGTTCACGCAAAAATTAAAAATACTCTGATTTACTCACCCTCAAGCCATCCTAGGTGTATATGACTTTCTTCTTTCAAACGTAAACAATCTGAGTTATATTCAAAAATGTCCTGCCTCTTCCAAGCTTTATAATGGCAGTGAATGGGTGTTGAGATTTGAAAGCAAAATAAAGTGCATCCATCCATCATAGAAAGTACTCCACACGGTTCTGTGGGGTTAATAATGGTCTTCTGAAGTAAATCGATGCGTTTGTGTAAGAAAAATAACTTCTGCTATCTGGCATATGTGCATTCATGAGAGATTGGCATTCTAGCGAATGATGAAGGATGTAGGCATAGCGTAAGCTCTGGTGAGGATATGCTAGTCTTGTGAGAACCAAGTTTTGTTTACAGCAAAGGAAAACCAGTCCCCTCTTGGTGTACAGTTGAGGTCAAAAGTTTACATCCCCCTTTTAGATTTTGCAAAAATGTTAATTATTTTTACCAAAATAAGGGGGATCATACACAATGCATGCAGTTGTTTATTTAATGCTGACTTGAATAAGATATTTCACATAAAAGATGTTTACATATAGTCCACAAGAGAAAATAATAGATGAATTTATAAAAATGACCCTGTTCAATATTTACATACACTTGATTCTTAATACTGTGTAACCTGAATGAACCACAGCTGTTTGTTTTTTTTTTAGTTATAGTTTTTCATAAGTTCCTTTTTTGTCCTGAACAGTTAAACTGCCTGCTGTCCTTCAGAAAAATCCTTCAGGTCCCACAAACGTTTCGGTGTTCCAGCATTTTTGTGTATTTGAACCCTTTCTAAAAACGACTGTATGATTTTTTTTTCACACTGGGGACAACTGAAGGACTCATATGCAACTATAACAGAAGGTTCAAATGCTCACTGATGCTTCAGAAGGAAAACCTTGCATTAAGAGCCGGGGGTTGAAAACTTTTTGAATTTGAAAATCAGGGTAAATTGAACTTATTTTGTCTTCTGGGAAACATGTAAGGATCTTCTGTAGCCTCTGATGGGGCAGTACTAAATGAAAAAAATATGATATTTAGGCAAAATAAGAAAAATGTACACATCTCTATTCTGTTCAAAAGTTTTCAAACCTGGCTCTTAATGCATAATGTCTCTTTCTGGATCATCAGTGAGTGTTTGAACCTTCTGTAATAGTTGGGTATGAGTCCCTCAGTTGTCCTCAGTGTCAAAAGATGGATCTCAAAATCATACAGTCATTGTTGGAAAGGGTTCAAATACACAAAAATGCTGAAAAACCAAAGAATTTGTGGGAACTCAATTTTCTGAAGAACAGCAGGCAGTTTAACTGTTCAAGACAGTGGTTTCAAACTCAATTCCTGGAGGGCCACAGCTCTGCATATTTTTGCTCCAACCCTAATCAAACACACCCGATCCAGCTAATCAAGGTCCTCAGGATTACTAGAAACGAAGCCACTAGATGGCAAGCCTGCAACCATTAGCCGAAAAAGCGTGACGGCTAAATCTAACTCTTCCGGTCTGGCAGTACATGGGAAAGGAGACCAGAGGGCGTTTTCTTTGAACGGATGTCAATGGAAGAGAGGTTTCACTACGCTGAATAAACAGCTTTTTAGACGAAACAGCTTATAATTTAATGAATCAACAGCCTATCTGCTAATCTTCAACATGTTTTACACTAAACAGTACTTTTGGATTGAACTATTTTTAGAGTTTACCACAAAAAAGGCTGTTTTATCAGAGAAGTCACTGACTTTTTGCGACAGGTGGGATTCAGCTTACGGCGCTTCTCATTCATTCATAATGGTATCCGGAAACGGGGACTGAGTGTCGCACAACTCTGACTGAAATTCAATGATGTCAAGGCTGTAATGTGATTGGTTATTAAGGGGCACGTGATCCAAGTTAGCCGTTAAGCTTTCTCCAAGACTAAGTAATACAGACCCTCTCATCTCCCTATAGTAAGAAACTCTCTGACTAGAAACTCCAAGCAGGTGTGAGTTGGAGCTGGCTGGAGCTAAACTCTGCAGAGCTACAGCCCTCAAGGAATTGAGTTTGAAACCTCTGGTTCAAGACAAACAAGGGACTCATGAACAACTGTCACTAAACAAAAATACACAGCTGTGGATCATTTAGGTAACAACACAGTATTAAAAATCAACTTTTGAACAGGGTCATTTTTATGAATTCAACTATTATTTTCTGTTGTGGACTAAATGTAAACATCTTTTATGTGAAATATCATATTCAAGTCAGTGCTAAATAAACAATAACATGCATTTTGTATGATCCCTCTTTTAGGTAGGTAAAGTAATTAACATTTTTGCTAATTCTGAAAGTGGATGTGAACTTTTGACCTCAACTGTATATCGAAATCCTCCGGCATTTTCTTTACAAATCCTCATTTTGTACTTTTAATTCATGCCCAGTGTTTTTCTCTTGTGAACGCACGTACGACAGTTAGCGGAAGCTAGATATTACGGTTAATAAAGTTTTAAATATAGATATTTTTCTTCCACAAATGCATAATTTCACTTCAGAAGGCCTTTATTAACCTCCTGGAGCCATGTGGATCACTTTTTATGATGGAGGGATTCACGTTATTTTGCTTCAGTTTTTTTTTTATATGACTCCAATTGTATTCATTTGAATGAAGAAAGTCATATACACCTAGGATGGCTTGAAAGTGAGTAAATCATGGAGTAATTTTAATTTTCAGGTGAACTATGCCTTTAAATGCACTTCTTCAAAAGACCTTTTAAAAATGTGTCACCAATCATTTGAATACGGGCAATAAACGAATGGTCTTCTTTGCAACCACACACTTGGACAGGAAAGGTACCTTGTAAACACATCTTTGTCTTCTGACACACTAAATGTGTGCATTTAATTGCGGCTTTGAGAAAGCTCTTGCAATTTATGTATAATATGCATCACACAGTCCAAAAGAGTCCTTGGGTGTGCCATCTGAGGCTGAGACCAGTACAGACTTGGCTCCGAAACTACGATGAAAGTGTGTGTGAGAGAGAGACACATTTCAACAGTGACCTTGGGTCTGTCAGCGCTGAATATTGAGGAAGGACTGTGTAAAGATTCAGCGGCTGAACCGAGGGTCCGTAAGCCAGAATCCTGTCACGAATATCACCTCCATTACCGATGTGAGGAGCGGAGGGTGTGGAGAGAGGCGACGTACTTAAAGTGATTTTGTTCCCTCCCGTTCCTCGCGCTATCTATCTCACTCTACCTCTCATCTGTGAGGAAAGTGATGTCATCCCGAGTCTTGTTTCACAGAGGCAGGGAAGCGTATTTTCCTATGTTAGCATGAGGCACATGCCAACGTCTGATGCATGCATGCACAACAACAAACCCCCCTCCACCTTCTCCCATCTCACTCATTCTCAGTCTTGGCTCGTTCCGCAGCGGTCCACCTCTTTACCTCATCTCCATATTTAAAAGTGCCAGTGTCATTGTGTAGTGCCAGGAAAATCGAGTGATTTAATCAATGCGATAGAGGAGAGAGAGGGAGAAACAGACAGAGATTAGATCATTGTACAGATGTAAGTGATGTAATGCGCCTCGCGCACAATAGCATTCGTATGCGCCGCCCATCCCTTTTCTCTACATCCCCTCTATTCAAGGAAAGCAGGTGAACAGGTCAAGAGAAAAGCGAGGATGAGCATGAAGCCGCAAACCACGTTTCACACTTGGAATGCAATCTGCTGCTAGAAGTACAAGCGACAACACCTTAAGACTGTGGCTGGAAGAGAGAGATGGGAGTCAACTAAAAAACAGGTCATCTTAAGCTGCACTCGTACGCAAGCCGGTCTCGTTTTCACACTTACACAATCTTACAAGAACTCTAATCTCTTATAATGAAACGTACCTTTTTGACCTTTTGGACAGTGTTGTAGCCCATTTTATATCTGAAATGTGGCCTATTTGAGTGAAAAGTGAAATATTTCAACAGTTCATGACTTTTTTACAATGTGATTGGGTTGTATAGGCAGTCTGTATGGGTGGGGATCGATAAACTTGAAAACAAAGTCCTCGGTGATGTCATCTGAAAGGAAAGTCATTTGAGGTGTTTATGTAGTTGTTATATTTTGATAAAATACAAAAAGACAATGTTTCCCTGAAGAATAACATGCACAAATGAGATCAGGAATGCAGTAAGCGAATAATGAGGTCTATTTACGCTGTCACTAAAGATTATTAAGGTAATCGAGTAATATGTTGATTATTCTGACAATTAATCGAGTAATATATATATATATATATATATATATGTATAATTAGGTTGCGCTAGAATTTTTAACATTGTCTGTCTTTTTGACGGACAGGGTCATAACCTATTATTACCTGTCATTTGAACTTTTTTAAATTATTATTTAGAATAACACATTTTCGTTTTTAATCATAAACCTACAGGACGACAGAGCGACAGAGAGAAAAAAAATTCTCTATTTTAATAGATTCTCGTTTTAATGAACCAATATAGATTGTTAAATCCCAATCGATCTCTTGGTCTGTGACAGAACACAGTGCATCTTCCTTCCAAAAAATAGCAAAATGCTAGGCTTTGTGTTACTTTTGATATGAAACAAAGTCTCAGATTTCAAATTCTGTCAATTTCATTAGGAAATTCAAGCAATAAATACCGTTTTGGCGCTCTTTAATATGGCGTGATAGATCGTTGTAGCTTCTGACCGTTTTCCAAGGCTGCATGATGTAATAAACCCTTTTAAAAAGGTGAACCAAGACCATGATGCACATTTTTTCCATCGCATATCAGAAGTACGTCACAATTCAGAAGAAAAGATCTGACTGTTGCTTAATTGCTCTCTGTAGGGCTGTCTCAATTCCTCGATTCCTTTCATATACTCGATTTTAAAAAATCCTCGATTGAATTTTTATTAGACGTTTTCCAATGGCTGCATAACATATTAAACCCATTAAAAAAATCATAATAAAGCATAATGCTATTGTGAATTTACAACTGCTATGATTTAATTAAATAAATATATGCAATGCAGATTCAATATATGCACTTTAATTATTTACATGCGTGTAGGTTACATACACGCAACTCAGAGTGGCTCCATTTACAGTAAATGCTGCTCCACACAAACTGTTATCATTTAGATGTGTCGAGCGTCTCAAACTCCATCTCTGCATATTCTTTGAGTTTGGGTTCAGTTATTTCATCAGATTTGTGAGGTAAATTTATAAAACTACGCTAACACAGAAGAATACATAGGTATTTTTCTCAGTAGAGTGTTTTCACGACATGTCATAAATCATTTGGCACTGAATATTGGCGGTACTGAACGTAAACAATGCCACTGAACCAAACAAAACTTGCATATTTTGCTGATTATTGCTGCTGAAAATGGTCAGTTATTGTCATGATTAGGGCTGTACTAATTGGTCAGACTGGGAAAAACATCTGGAGTACAATAGGCTGCCAAAAGTTATAACAAATCAAGGAGAAGAGTGCAAAAACTGTCTGAGGAGCAAAAGGCATTTGTGGTTTGCCAAAGTCAACCAGGATTTCCAGGGCAAGAATCTTGACAACATTTGTGTTTGTTCTTATCATTTACGGTTAAGTAGGTGAAATATTAGGCCAATATCTATTTAATACTGCTTGTATATATCTTTACCACCTATTAACTTTAGTCAGTCAAAATTTTGCGCATTTCCTGCCTGCTCTGTCCTTCTCTATATGTTTTAGCAAATTCTGCATGTTTTCTCCATGGTTTAGACAGCATAAATTAGCAGAACAATGTATTCAGTAGTACATTAACTGTGCAATCCATCCTGTTGTTCACAGTATCGACGATATGGCCGCGCATCCGGGTAACTGACCAAATCATGACATAAGTGCAACCCCTCAATATGCTAACTGATCTTCATGATATCAAAATAAAAGTTTAAACCCTCGCTCTGAGTTTACATGTTTTGATGTCCACGTATTCAAGAAATTACAGTAGCTGCAAGATTTCTGTCATAAAGAAATGGCCAAATATTAAAGATTTAAATGGACATTTGAATTAAATGTTGTTTAGTCAATATTAAACAAGGATCAAGTGTAAAAACAATCATCAGGCCTTTGGCGCCCTCTGCAGTCATTTATTATAATGCATAATTTACATTAGTTATATTGTTTAGGTATTACATTATTATTTTTTTTACAGTTTTGTTTAAAAAAAAAAACAAACAAAACAAAAACATACAATTACTTGCTTTCAATATTATATTTGAACTAATTATTATTGCCTCATTGCTGTTATATATGTATTTTAAGTAATTTTAAAAGCTATTGTTCACTTAGGTCTATTTTTATTACCAAACAAAAAAAGTAATTATAATTATCCAATTACTCAATTCACCGCCAGAATAATCGACCGATTATTCAGTTACCAAAATTATTACTAGATACTACAGTTTGTTGCCTTTTGTGAGTTTTGTTGAATTACTGTACATGCACTACCATGCAAAAGTTTGGAAAACCTTTTTTTTTAGGAACTTAGAACATTAAGTTAGGACATTAAATTGATCAAAAGTGACAGTAAATACATTTCTAATATTACAAAAGATTTATTTTTCAAATATACACTGTTCTTTTGAACTGAATCTATTCATCAAAGAATAAGAAATGTTTCTTGAGCAGCAAATCAGAATATCAGAATTATTTCTGACACTGAAGACTGGAGTAACGATGCTGACAATTCAGCTTTGCATCACAGGAATAAATTACATTTTAAAACACATGGAAACAGAAAAGAGTTATTTAAAATTGTAATATTTTTTCACAATATTACTGTTTTTACTGTATTTTTTGATCAAATAAATGCAGCCCCGATGAGCATAAGAGACTTCTTGGAAAAACATTTAAAAATCTCAAACTTTTAAGCAGCATTGTAGGTTAGCTTTCTGCTAGCATGCATGCCATGTTAACGTTGAAATCAATAATGCATACCAGACCAATAAGACCAAACAAACTAATGTTATTCACTGGCATTAAATATCTGATCTGATCATATTATTTCTCTGTATTTATCTTGTAGTAGATAACAAAACTTCTAAATCAACCTCTAATGGTGCATAGTAAAGCTTTACTGGTTATATTGTGAAACTAGGCTATCACACACACACACACCATTTAATTACGTACTTTACTCACACACATGCACTGCCCCACCTGAGGCTGCTTGAGTGTTAATCAGGCTACAATTATCCATTATAACTCTCACAGTCACCATGTGCAGCACTCACACAGTACCTACACATACCGCCTCACACAAATGTCATCAAGATACTTCATCTGAAGCCACGTACAGTATGCTAACCTCATGTACCCCTGATATTTCACATACATCATGGACTTGAAGTGTTTACGCTCACTTGTACATGTAAAACAACACGTTTCTCACCCACACAACAAATGGAAGATACAAAAAATTCACCAGTCATACCATAAACACTCAACCATACTGACATGTAGCGCTTTTGTAAACAACACACGTCTCACGCCACAGTCGAGCGAAATAGCAGCGTTTGCGGTTTGATTGTTCCTAATTTTGTGGCAAGCTAGAAGAATAGCAGTTGATGGATCTTGTGACATTGGCCTCTCAGCGGCACGGAGGCTGGATTGATCAAGGTGGGAGGATGGCCGGATAAAAAACGTGGAGCGAATGAGTGGAGGTGGGGTTCAGTCTTGGCTCTGGGAATTGGCGGCATGGAAAATGGGGGGAGGACAGAACGCTAATGGCCGCGAGACGCAGCTGGCTACAGACGCTAAAGGACAGAGAGAGACCTAGAAAATGACATTATCCTTTTGTTTTGCGCCGCTTTTAGCTGCCGATTTGCTCGTGAGAGTGGAGCGTGTGGAGGCGCATGTTAATGTCAGATCGCAGTAAAAGAGCGGTTTGAACGCTTCTGCTCTTAAGTGACATAAAGACAAAGTCAGAGTATAACGAAGCGTGAAATCCTGAAATCCTAATGAGAGCAATGAGATTGAGCTGTCTGTCTGTCTGTCTCTCTGTCTCACACACATACACAGTATTTTGAAGGGTTTTTGTTAACATAATGAAGCCAACTGATAACTATCCTCCGCTGTATTTACACTATATTATCTACACTATTCTTTTTTATATATTACATTATACTAACTACACTATGTGAAGGAACATGTATACATGTATTCTATATGCTATAATATGCTGTTTATGCTGATAATAAAACTGGTTCTGGTTCAGTGTTATTGTTAGCTAAAACTAAAACTATTAAAATTGGTTTTGGGAATTAAAATATAGCTAAAGTAATACAAATTTAAATATTAAACCTTTAGAAAAAGTATAGACATAATTAGAACTGTTGCCTTGCTAAATAAATGTAAAATGTTAAGATTGAAGTATTACAATGATTAAAACTACAACTAAAATAAAAAGTTAAATAGCAATAACAATAATTACAAAAGCAGCTTTTACAAAAAGTTTAAAATGAAAATGAAAATTTTCAGTTTGAATAAATAAAATATTAATAAATACTATAATAGTATAAAAATAACACTTTTCTTGTTCCACATTATTCATAAACAAGGCTTCTGGTATATTTAATCTAAAAATTAAAAATCTGTCATCATTTATTCACTCTGTTCCCTAGACTGAAATAAATTTTAAAATGACTACAATTAAAACTAAAATAAATAATAAATGAAAGTTAAATAAAAAAAAAACCCACAATAACAATGACAAAAGCATAACTTTACAAAAACAAAAATTAAAGTGAATTTAAATATTAATAAATATTATAATAGTATATAATTAATAACAGAAATTATTATATTATGGTTATTGCATTATTTATAAAGAAATTTTCTGCTTGTTGCATTTAAAAATAAAATTTGACTGCAGCTAAAACTAAAATTAAAATAAATGAAAATTTAAATAAAAATATTGTAAAAAAAATCTTTAAAAATGTAAAAAACCCCAACAAAACACATTAAAATGAAAAATAAAAATTAAAGTGAATTCAAAATATTATTAAATATTATAATAATATATAAAGATTAATAAAGCAATAATGTTCTTTATTCATAAACAAGGCTTCTGCTTTTTATTGTTAAAGGTATATTTTATCTAAATATTAAAATTCTGTCATCATTCACTGTCATCACTCATGCTGTTGCCTAAACTGAAATAAATAAGCAAATTTAAACTAAAATTAAAAAATCAAACTGAATAAAATATATATATATATATAAATATTAATAAAACAATAATGCTCTGGTTTCAGATTATTTATAAAGACATTTTCTGCTTGTTGTTTTTTAAATCTTTCAATTCTGTCATCATTTACTCACCCTGTTGCCTAAATGGAAATAAGTTTTAAAATGACTACAACTATATATAATAAAAATAATAATAATAATCAATAAAAATTACAAAAACTTAAATTTACAAAGACAAACAAATTAAAATGAAAAATAAAAATTAAAGTAAAAATATTAATAAATATTATAATAATATAAGTAATAATTAAACAATACTTTTCTGGTTTCTCATTGTTTATAAGGAAAGTTTCAGCTTGTTGTTATTTAAATTTATTCTAGAAATTAAAATTAAAATCATTTTACTCACCCCTGTTGCCTAAAGTAAAATACATTTTAAAACAACTTTAACTAAAACTAAAATAAAATATAAATGAAAGTTAAATTAAAATATTATATTATATTATATTACATTATATTATGTACAGATATTAAATATTATATTAAAATAAAATTAAAGTGAATTATAATATAAAAAAATATATTATATATATATATATATATATAATTAGAAATAGTATAAAAATTATAAATAGTATAAAACAGTATAAAAATTAGAATAGTATATAAATAATAATTAAACAATACTGCTCCGGTTTCACATTAATATTCAATTCAGTTCAAAAGCTTTATTGTCTGTCCCCAGTGGGGTAGAAAACTGTCTTTAGACAAAGGTTCAACAAAAATACAAATAATAATTACAACAATTAACATCACATACATCACTTTATTGAATTCTATTATTATTAATTTTTAATATTATTAAGTATTATCATTATTTTCATTCATTTTATTAGACATTTTATTATTATTAAATAATATAAAAATATTATAAAACACAGAATTTAAATTGTTTGAGTGAACTATCCTATTAATAAATGCACCGAGATCAGATGCTGATCATGAAAATGTACCGTTTCAGTGTTATTTATCCAGAAACGTCAGGCTTTTGTTATTTACAGCTGCCCTGAAATCAGCTGCTTTTGTGTTAAAGCTGCGACGAACCTCTATTCCCATCAGCCACCTCTGCTCCGAGACCAGCGTGTGCTTCTCAGCATAACACAGAATAAATTATCGTGCCGTATTGGGGTGATAGGGTTTCAGAGCTACATTTAGAATGGGGAGATAGTGACAAGTGCGAGAGGAAGAGAGGAATGAATCAGAGAGAGGGATGGTGGGGCGCATGCACATGAGAGATGCTTAGTGTTAAAATTGGCAGCTAGACGAGAGAACGAGAGCGGGAGAGAGTGAGACAGGGTCATAGAGAGAGCACAACAGAGAGACGGGGAACGTGAGAGAAATTGTTATCGCAAAAACAGATAGAAATGGGGAAAATGAGATGAAGAAAGAGAAGCGGGGGGAGGAGGGGGTGCTGACGGAAACAAAAGGGTCAAATAGAAAGTGAGAGCGAGAGAGGCAGACGCACAGGGTGAAAGGGAAGATGTGGGGTTTTAAAATAGACAGACGTGGAGGGAAGGCAGAGGTGCTGTTTTCTGCTGGATTAGTGTGTGTGTGTGTGTCTCAGCATCTACTTCCCTTTCCATTACACACACACAAACACACACACACAATTGCACTCTCACAGACATCTGACAGATTCACTTTCTCAAAGATTCTCCTTCTTTCTCTTTAAATTGCTCGGAGGCTGCCGGGCTCACGTTGACCGCGCTGTAGCCCGGTGCACGAGCGTCAGACTGTGCCTGTGTGCTAAAACGCCAAATAAATTCCAGGTACAATATAAAACCCGTTCAATGCTTTTGAGTAGAGTGTTTACTACTCCTATTCAAAGGTTTAGGATCTGCAAGATTTTTAAAACACCCACCAACCAACACTCTTAAAAATAAAGCTGCTTCACGGTGTCATAGAAGAACCTTTTGTGTTTAAATGGTTCCATAAAGAACCTTTAACTTCGGTTTCACAAAAGGTTCTTTGTAGCCAAAGAAGGTTCTTAAGATTATAAAAAGACAAGTAGAGGTGGTTCTTTATAGAACCTTTGACTGAATGGTTCTTTGAATGGTAATTTTCTGTATAACGCAGAATGTCACAGATTTTGCCAAATTTTGGATGAATAAATCAAAAGTAAGTCAGTACACTTACTTTTGCACATGAACACATAAACATTCATGAGCATTTTACCGTTTCTTTTGAAAAACTAACACCATATTATATACAAACAGAAACTAAAGGTCTTCACAGCAACCCGTCAAAATAAAAGTTTGGTTTAACTTGAAGAAATTGTGACAGATATATATTATTAAACCATTATTTCTTAAAAAATATTTACCAGAAAAAATACTGACCAGAGTTAATTTACCAGAAAAATGCAACTATAAAACGAAAAGGAAATAAATAAAATAATAATAAATTAATATTATATTTTTTAAATAAATACAATTAATTAATTAATTATTAAAATGTAATCAAATCATAAAAATTGAATCTAGAAAATTAATGAAAAATACAGAATTTGGTCAAAATAAAACTACATTTGAAAAAAAAAAATGTCAAATGGATTTCGTAGCGTAGGGCCTTAAAAATGTAATTTTTGTTAAACTTTTAATAAATTGCTGTTAAATTGTGTTTTTTATGATTTCAATTAAATAGACACACTTTTTTTTTTAATTTAACTATTAAAACAGAATCTACAAAATAAGGAAAAAATGGAATCCAGAAAATGTAAAAACTGGAATTTGAAAAAAATAAATAAAACAGAATTTTGGAAAATATAAAAACAGATTTCATATTTTGGAAAATATAAAACAGATTTCACATAGCCCTCGCTATAAATGTTTTAACTGACAATTTTAATCAGTTTAATGCATTCTTGCTGAATGTATTAAATTAAGTAAACACAGGGTTCCTACACATTTTCCATTTCAAAATTCCATACTTTTCCAGACTAAAATTTCCAAACCTCTCAATAGTTTTTCAAGCCATATTTAACATAAATGGTTCATAGAGCATTATTTTCAGCTTTATATTTTCTATATAGTAGAGTCATCTGTAAATATTTAATTTTTTATTACATTTTTTTATTAAATATATTTTTATTTAATATTTTAATAAAATATTAGATTTTTTTAATTGATTTTCTCAAAGCGACAACATACAGAGCCTCTAAAATAAAATAAAATAAAATAAATACAAAATACAGACTTCAACATGCATGGGACTTTTTTTGCATGCTTATGCATTACAGTTTCTAGTTTCATATAACTTATTTCATTTGTGCATCACTACCATCTTACGATGAATGAAATGAGAGTATGGATGCACATGAATTAACAGATCTGCCTGCTCAAAATTTGGCATTTCTTACGGTAGTACCTCTAATATCAAGGCCTAATGCCCAATGTAACACATCCTCTGTGGCGGCAGAGAAAACATGACAAAATGGGCTGACGGCATAATATTTGCCAAGTTCAAGGGTCTATAGAAAAGACTGGTACAGTAAAAAAGTGTTTAAAATTTGTCTTTCGTTAGAGCAGTATGCCATATTTCAAGGCCTTAGGTCTCTTGCATAGTGCACTGTGAAATGGGCTGATGGAACATTCGGTGGATCAGTGTGCATGGTCCTATATGCTAAGTTTAATGGTTTCTTGTGAGCACATAAAAGTCTGTATATTTTTTTATTTTTGCAAAGGTCCCTGAAGCAATGTAATACGGTGCTACGAATATTGTGAGAAGAAACCCTAAATGCTTATAACCTGAGCTTTGCATAATGAAAAAGTGCAACTTGAATTCATTCAGTCGTATTTAACAATCACTAAAGAATCATTAAACAGCTGCCTTGTATATTTATTTTTATTAAATTCGTACTTTTCTATTATAAAAAACTAAATAGGGGCAAAAGTCTGGAAACACAAATATTTTTCCATATTCTGCTTTCTTTTTTTCATACATTTCCAGACCTGGAAAATACTTTTCCAAACCCTGTAGGAACCCTGTAAACAAAAAAAACAAAACAAAACAAAAAAAAACAAAACAAAACAAAAAAAACAAAACAAAAATGTTTACTGACCCCCAATGTTTTAACAGTGGTGTTGAGAAATACCATCAAATATAATTTTTTGTACAATATTAATGATAAAAATAATAATATCTATTCTAGTTACATAACAGGTTATTTTTTACATAACAGGATATTGTTATGATGTGGTTGCTAAGGTGTTCGAAGTGCTTGTTAGCATGTGGCTCTGCAGTTATTAGGGTGGTTGGGTATTGATTGGGTATTTTGATTTTTAAGTGGTTGCTAGCATGTTTGCTGTGCGATTTGGTTCCTCATAGAACCAGAAATGATTTACAAAGAGCTTTTTATTCTCGGGCGCTTTAAAGAGCTCAGAAAGCAATACACGGATCTGAAGAACATCTGCGGAACTTACACAGTTCTTCATACAGAGCAGGTTTTTAGATTAATTAGAAATGTTGCCTTGGCAACAAGAGAAATAAGTTTTAATTGACATTCTAAAATAATTAAAACTAAAATAAAAATAAAGGCAAATATTAACAGAAAATGACAAAAGCTCATAACAAAAAAATACTAAAATTGGTGAAAATATAAAAATAAAAGCTGAACCTTTATTTGAACAGTGTGTTTGTAGCTCTGTGTGTGTGTGTGTGAAGAACATGATGTTTGTGTTGATTATTGTAGTATTGATTTTAGCGGCTTCGGTATGACTCACAGCAGCCATGGTAATGCTCTCTGCCTCTCCACACACACACACACACACACACACACACACACACTAATCATTTAGACCCCCCATCTGTCTGCCTCCCTCTCCCATTAGAGATCCACATACGCACACACACACACTTCATTTAGCCCGACTCACCTCTATCCCATCACACCTCTCCACCACACACACACAAACACACGCATAGACACAAACACACGGGGGATCTATCAACAGAGCACATCCTCTTCACATAATCACACACATCATGCACAAACGTACAGACACACACGCATCCGTCCGTCCGCATCTTTTCCTCCCCCCGCCTCTACATCTGTCTGTAGTGCTGCTGTGTGTGTGAATTTGAATGCGCGTCTCTTTAAATTGGCCTGTGTGAGTGCATGTGCATGGCAGCATGCGCTTAAACTCTGAAGATGTATTTGTGTGTTCACACCTGAATGAGCTTGCCATTTGTGTGTGTGTGTGGGTCTGTGATATATACGGCTATTCTGAGTGCATGTGTGCGTGTGTGTGCACTTAACACCTTGCATATGAAAATAGTGAGAGGATTAATATCTTCAGACACGCATGCCTCTCATGTGTACGCACACACACGCACTATGGCCTGGTTTCATCTGTCCTGTACACAAGTGTGTGTGAGAGAGAGATGCTCACTTAATCTTGCTTGTCTACGGCTATGTTTGGAATGGAATACTAGTGTGCTGCTGTTTTTAAAAAAACAGCATGCATTATGCAACACTAAACATTTCAGACAGCAAAATGCTATTATTGTCGCATGTTGAATGTTTAATTTAGTGGCGAGTATATAAAAATAGTAGGTGCAAAAATAATATCATGACCTCTTAGTGCTGTCACGTTATCATTTTAGAAATTAAAATTATTATATTGCATATTTAAATTGTGTACACAAGAAGATAATTTTTGGCACCATATAGTGGGTTAGAAATGCATTATTACATCGTGCTATTATTACATTATTTCACACAGGAATTTCTGTTGTATGGTGCACATTTCGGTTTCGGCAAATTTAGCGGGTCATTTGGGTATTCCTTGCATAAAGAAAATGATATGCACAATATACATGCAAAAATAATGGTAGTATGTTAGTATACTATAGGCACACTGTTCTCTGTTGTTTACTACACTATTACTTGGCAAGTATATAAGGCGATTTAGATGTATTATGCATACAATCTTCATTCATGCACAATATACGTACTGTGTATGTAAAAAGTTTTCACCGGTTTCAACTTAAAAACTTAAGTTCAGCAGCTGCCTTAAAATTGTAAGTTAAATCAACTTAAAACTACAAGTCATTTCAACTCACTACAATAAAATGAGTTGGTTTAATTTAAAATTTTAAGACACCTGCTAAACTTAAGTTTTTAAGTTGAAACTGGTGAAAACTTTACAGTGTGTGATTAGTATGTTAGTATGATGTTCACAGTATGTTAGTATGGTATTTTAAGTATGGTATTTTAAATACTAAAATTGTAGTAGGTTATTGTGATATTCCATTCATACAAGCTCCCTTCATGCACATTATACTGTAGAAATTAGTATGTTAGTAGTATGAGTAGTATGTTAGTACACAATTCTGAACATATCCAAAGTGTTCTCTGTTGTATACTACGCAAATGCCTGGCAAATGTAGTAGGTCATTCCGGTTTTCCATGCATACAAACTCTCTTCATGCACTATATACAGTCTATACTGAATACTAAATAGTGTGAGCAGTGTGTTAGTATGCTATTTTAGACATATGGCAGTGTGTTCTGTTTTATGATGCACATTTTGTAGTAGGTTATTTTGGTATTTCATGCATACAGACTCCCTTCATGCACAATATACTTGCTGCATAGTGTGAGTAGTATGTTAGTATAGTAGTATGTTTCTGTTGCATACTGCACACTTTGGTAAATGTAATAGGTTATTTTGGTATTTCATGCAAATGAACTCCCATCATGAACAATATGCTATACTAGTATATTGTTCATAATAGCATACTAATATGTTAGTATACTATTCTAAACATAATGGTAGTGTGTTCTGTTGTTTAATGGACATTTTTGTAAATGTAGTAGATTATTTTGGTATTCCATGTATACAAATCCACTTCACGCACAATATACATCCTGCATACTGCAGAAACAGTGTGAGTAGTATGTAAGTGTGCCATTCTAAACATAATGGCAGTGTGCTTCTGTATACTGCATATTTTATAGCAGGTTATTTTGATATTTCATGCATACAGACTCCCTTCATGCACAGTATACTTGCTGCATGCTACAGAAATACTGTGAGTAGTATGTTAGTATGCTATTCTAACCATAGGCACAGTGTTCTATGTTGTATACTATACAAATGCTTGGTAAATGTAGTAGGCTATTCTGGTATCCCATGTATACAAATACCCTTCATTGCGAAATTTACACACTCCATATACAGAAATAGGTCAAGCAGTATGTTAGTACGCTATTCTAACCATAGGCACAGTGTTCTCTGCTGTATACTACTGAAATACTTGGCAAATGTTGTAGGCTATTCTGATATCTCATGTGTACAAATTCCCCTCATTGTGAAATATACAAACTGTATACTGGAGAAATAGTGTGAGTAGCATGTTAGTATGCCATTCCAAACATAATGGAGATGTGTTCTGTTGTATACTACACATTTGGGCAAGTACGGTAGGTTATTTTGGTATTGCATGCATACAAAGCATCTCAGGTTACGTATGTAACCCCGGTTCCCCGAAGGGAACGAGACGCCGCGTCGAAACGCTTTGGGAACGCCTTCAGCGTGACCGCGCTCTGAATCACGTGTGCAATCAGACCAATGGAAGAACGAAACGTCATAGGCGGGTGACGTCACTGACCAGGAAGCATAAAAGCACGTGTGCCAGAACGAGCGTCAGCTTCCAGGAGAGAAGCAGCGCTCGCAGGGACGCAGGAGGATGGCTACGAGACGCTGCGTCTCGTTCCCTTCAGGGAACCGGGGTTACATACGTAACCTGAGACGTTCCCCTTCAGGAACTCGAGCCGCGTCGAAACGCTTTGGGAACGAGATGCACACGCCGCCAGACCCCAGTCCCTGCCTAGGATGAGCTAGAAACAAGGACAGAGGAACCAGGCGAGACCCGCAGGTCAAGTTCATAAAACCTCACAAACGTCAAAGGTGTGGACCATCCCGCAGCGTTACAAATATCTTGCATGGGGACCCCAGCAAGAAAAGCTTTGGAGGCAGCCATGCTCTGGGTAGAGTGAGCTCTGACCCCTAGAGGAGGAGGAAGGTCAGAGGCCTCATAAGCGGAACAAATAGCGTCCACTATCCAGCGACTTAGAGTTTGCTTGGAAGCAGGGAGGCCCCTCTTAGGGGGCCATAACAGACAAACAACTGGTCTGACTTTCTCCACCTGGCAGCTCTGTGGACATATGCATCCAGTGCTCGCACCGGACACATACAATTACGCTTCTGCTGGTCAGCGTCCCGAAAGGGAGGAGGACAAAAGGCCTGAAGTACGACAGGCCGTGGTGTCGAGGAGGGGACCTTAGGGACATAACCCGGACGAGGGTAAAGGAAAGCTTTAGAAAGGCCTGGAGCAAAATCCAGGAAGGAAGGGGCCACAGAGAGGGCCTGAAGATCCCCAACTCTCTTAAAGGAGGAAAGTGCTAGAAGAAGGACAGTTTTTATAGTAAGAAATCTGTCAGAAATTTCCTCGACAGGCTCAAAGGGAGGCCTGCAGAGAGCCTCTAACACCACCGACAGGTCCCAGGTAGGGACACGAGGTCGTACCGGAAGCCTCAGCCTCAAAGCACCGCGGAGGAAACGTGTAACAAGGGGGTCTTTTCCCACGGAAAGACCACCAAGAGGGGCGTGGTAGGCCGTAATGGCCGCCACGTAGACCTTCAAGGTGGAGTGGGATAACCCTGCATCTCTCCTGACAGGAATCTCCCAGGGAGAGCCGTCGAGGAGAGAAATCAGGTCCGAGAACCATACTCGGCCCGGCCAGAACGGGGCTACTAGAAGAAGGCACACCCCGTCCTGGCGCACTCTCTCTAGAACTCCCGGGAGCAGAGCGATCGGGGGAAAAGCGTACAGACGTAGCCTCGGCCACGTCTGCACCATGGCATCCAGCCCCAGGGGAGCTGGATGAACTAGAGAGCACCAGAGGGGACATTGCGTGTTCTCCCTCGTGGCAAAAAGGTCCACCTGGGCTGGACCAAACACTCTCCAGATCTGCTTCACCACCTCTGGGTGAAGCATCCATTCCCCGGGCCTCGGCCCCTGTCTCGACAGGATGTCTGCTCCCAAGTTGAGATGCCCAGGAACATAAACTGCTCTCAGCGAGAGGAGTTTGTCCTGGGACCACACAAGGATCTGGTGCGCCAGCTTGTACAAGGGGCGCGAACGCAGACCTCCCTGGTGGTTGATGTACGAGACCACCGAGGTGTTGTCGGTGCGGACCAACACATGGCGGTCTCTTAGGTCCGGGAGAAAGTGTTTTAGAGCCCGAAACACGGCCAGCATCTCCAGGCAATTTATGTGCCACGTGAGTTGGCGACCGCTCCACAGACCGCAGGCAGGGTGGCCACTCATGACCGCTCCCCAACCGGTGAGGGACGCGTCCGTCGCTAGCGTTACGCGGCGACAAGGTGCTCCCAACACCGGGCCCTGAGACAAGAACCAAGGCTTTCTCCACATGTCCAGGGCACGTAGGCAGCGCCGCGTGACCCTGATCATGCGAAGTGGGTTTCCCCTCGGGGAGAACCCCTTGGTCTTGAGCCACCACTGTAGGGGTCTCATGTACAGCAGGCCAAAAGGTATCACGTTGGATGCTGCTGCCATCAGACCCAGCAGTTGCTGGAACTGCTTCACAGTGAGTGACCAGCCTTCCTTCACTCTCTTGACTGCAGTGAGGATCGACTCGATCCGAGCAGGAGACAAATGTGCCTGCATCGTGGTCGAATCCCACACCACGCCCAGATAAGTGGTCCTCTGTAATGGAGAAAGCACACTTTTCTTGGCATTCAGTCTCAACCCCAGCGCCTTCATGTGAGCAAGAACGACATCTCGATGTCGAACTGCCACCATCTCCGACTGGGCTAGGATCAGCCAGTCGTCGATGTAGTTGAGTATGTGGATGCCCTGGAGTCGCAGAGGAGCCAGAGCTGCATCCACACACTTCGTAAAAGTGCGGGGGGAGAGTGCTAGGCCGAACGGAAGAACCCGATATTGGTAAGCTTCGCCCCTGAAAGCAAACCTCAGGAACTTCCTGTGTTGAGGAAGGATGGAGACGTGAAAATATGCGTCTTTTAGATCTATCGTGACAAACCAGTCCTCGGACCTGATTTGAGACACGACTTGCTTGATGGTGAGCATCTTGAACTTCAGTCGCTTGACTGAGCGGTTCAGCAGACGCAGATCTAAAATGGGACGCAGGCCCCCATCCTTCTTCGGAACAATGAAGTACCGGCTGTAGAACCCGGACTCTCTTTTGTGAGGAGGGACCACCTCGATGGCCTCCTTCCTCAGGAGAGTAGCTACTTCCTGTTCCATTACCAGACCCTGCTCGGGGCCCACCAGCGTGGGAGAGACCCCGTTGAACGGCGGAGGTGGTGCGCCGAACTGAATGCGATAACCTCGCTCTACAGTATGCAGCACCCAAGCAGACACATTGGGCAGTAGTTTCCACGCTGCCAAATGAGCTACTAAGGGAACCAGCCTCTCGAGGCTGGTCTCTGGTGTTATGTGGGCCGCTGGAACGGTGTCCTGAAACGGTTGCCCGGCAGGAAACACCTGAACCAGCGGTCCCAGAGACCCCAGGTGGCGAGCTCCCCAGCCTCGCTACGTTGCCGGGCGGGAAAAACTGGGGTGAATGCTCGCTGGAGACCGCTGCGCCCTGAAGTACCGGCAGGGTTGGCAGAACGATCTCCCGAGGGCACAGGGGGGACCCGGACACCGAATACTGCGGTGCGACCCGTTTCCCCCCGGATGGGGCTGCCCTCGGTGGTCCCGACCCGTCAGGACCGCTTGGTCGAGGACCTCTTCGACTGAAGCACGACCCTCAGATCGGGCTTAGCCTGGGAGGTCCTCGACCTAGAGCGTTTGACCACTCGCTCTGCTTTTGAGCTTCCCTGTGTGAGGAGCTGGTAGACGGCCGGGGCTGCTCCGTCGCAGTAGCCCCGTGAGCTGGATGGCGGCGAGGGAGGAACCGCTGAAACGCCGCCGCTTGCTTGCGCGCCTCCTGGTATCTGTCGACGACGGCATTGACGGCGTCGCCGAACAGACCAGCAGGCGAAAGCGGGGCGTCTAAGAGGAAGACCCTGTCCTTCTCTTTCATGTCGGACAGGGTCAACTAGAGATGTCTCTCCGCGGCCACAAGGGCTGCCATAGACCGCCCAATGGCACGGGCGGTCTCCTTAGTGGCGCGGAGAGACAAATCAGCGGTCCTCCTCAGCTCGGAGATATCACTGTCTTTTATCTCCTCGCCTTCATCCAACTCTTTTAGCAGGTCAGCCTGGTACGCCTGTAACACCGACATGGTGTGCAGACACGCACCAGCCTGACCCGCAGCCGTGTACCCCTTGCCCACCAGCGCTGAGGTGACTCGCAGCGGCTTGGAGGGCAAGACCGGAGCCTTCAGAGACGATGCAGACTCGGGGGACAGATAGCTCGCGAGCGTCTGTTCCACTCGAGGCATCGCTCTGTACCCTCGCTCATCCAACCCCCGCCACATACCCGTAGTTATACGAGGCAGGGATGAACAAGCGGGACGAGAAGGGTGAAAAAAGGGAAGGCTCCGGCGTGCTGGAGGTGGTCGAGACCGCAGAAACCTCTTGTCCAGTTTACTTTTCTGCGGTTCGACTAATGGCTCGGCGGGCCAATCGATGCTCAGTTTGGCCACCGCCCGAGTCACCACCTCCAGCAGCTCCTCATACTGGGGAAACTGAGGTGCTGCAGCCTCATCCACACTCACCACATTAACCTCCTCAGAGGAAGATATGGGGAGCGTGGAGGCCGACCCCCGGGGGGAAGAAAACGCAGCGCGGGCTTCCGATCCCGAGGGCCGGGCAGCGGATCTGGTGGGTGAGGCAGGAGATAGGGGGTCACCCGTCTCCATACCCTCCACCAGATCCAGTTGCGAACCCCACGAGTGCAGCCGCCGCTCCGCCTCGGCGGAAGCGGGACCGGACCCGCGGGGAACGCTGATGAAGGCTCCCTCCACGGAGAAGAGAGCCTTCCGGGAGCGGAGCAGACGCATGGGTAATACGTCACAATGCGGGCAATCGCCCCCCTCGAGGGCCGATGCCGCATGCTCCGCTCCCAGGCAAGCCACGCATAGAGCGTGTGTATCCCCGCTCGAGATGTAACGAGAGCAGGGAGGAACACACGCTCTAAAACCTGGCTTGCCAACGTTTTTGGTCTTTTCAGTACACTTTTTTGACATACTGTCTCAAAAGAAAAGTGGCGCAAACTAGCAGCCAAAAAGGAGACAGCACAGACACAACACAGAGCGCTGCTGAAAGACAGAAGCTGACGCTCGTTCTGGTGCACGTGCTTTTATGCTTCCTGGTCAGTGACGTCACCCGCCTATGATGTTTCGTTCTTCCATTGGTCTGATTGCACACGTGATTCAAAGCGGTCACGCTGAAGGCGTTCCCAAAGCGTTTCGAGGCGGCTCGAGTTCCTGAAGGGGAACCCCTTCATGCAGAATATACACACTACATGCTGCAGAAATATTGTGAGCAGTATGTTAGTGTACTATTCTAGACAAAGCAGCAGTGTTTTGTGTTGTATACTGCACATTTACAGTAGGTAAATGTAGTAGGTTATTTTGGTATTTCATGCATACAAACTTCCTTCATGAACAGTAGCCTTGCTGCATACTACATAAATACTGTGAGTAGTATGTTACTATGCTATTCTAACCATTCCGTTGTATACTACACAAATATTGTTGGCAAAATGTAGTAGGCTGTTCTGGTATCCCATGTATACAAATTGCTGTAATTACTGTTCTAGACATAGCAGCAGTGTGTTCTGTTGTATACTGCACATTTTGGTAAATGTAGTAGGTTATTTTGGTATTTCATGCATACAAACTCCCTTCATGAACAATATACTTGCTGCATACTACAGAAACACTGCGAGTAGTATGTTAGTATGCTATTCTAAGCATAGGCACAGTGTTCACTGTTGTATACTACACAAATACTTGGCAAATGGCATTGGCTATTCTGCTTTCCCATGTGTACAAATTCCCTTCATTGAGATATACAGTAGTCAACATTTGAAGTGGATCAAAAAAGTTAATCAAAGTTGTCATAAGACAAGAACGGGTATTGTTTTGATTTTAGGACAACTTTGATGAAAGATTTTAGTCCACTTCAAATGTTGACTACTCTACACACTTTCCATACTGCAGAAATAGTGTGAGTAGTATGTTAGTATGCTATTTTGAATAAAGGTAGTGTCTGCTGTTTACTAGACATGTTGGTAAATTTAGTAGGTTATTTTGGTATTCCATGCAAACAAACCCCTTCATCAAATATACATACTGCATACTGCAGAAATAGTGTGAGTAGTATGTTATTATGGTATTCTAAACATAATGGTAGTGTGTTTCATTGTATGGTAGATTATTTTGGTATTCCATGTATAAAACCCACTTCATGCACAATATACATATTGCATACTGAAGAAATAGTGTGAGTAGTATGTTAGTATGTTATTTTAGCCATAATGGCAGTGTGTTCTGTTGTATACTGCACATTTTAAAGCAGGTCATTTTGGTATTTCATGCATACCTTCATGATCAAGATTACCTTCATGAACAATATACTTGCTGCATGCTACAGAAATACTGTGAGTAGTATGTTAGTATGCTATTTTAACCATATGCACATTGTTCTGCTGTATACTACACAAATATTTGGCAAATACAGTAGAATATTCTGGTATCCAATGCATACAAATTCACTTCATTGTGAAATATACACACTGCATACTGCAGATACAGTGTGAGTAGTATGTTAGTATGCTATTCTAAACAATGGTAGTGTGTTTCGTTGTTTGCTAGACATTTTGACAAGTATGGTAGATTTTGGTATTCCATGTATACAAACCCACTTCATGCACAATATACATATTGCATACTGCAGAAATAGTGTGAGTAGTATGTTAGTATGCTATTCTAAACATAAAGGTAGTATGTATGTTGTTTACTAGACATTTTGGTAAATTTAGTAGATTATTTTGGTATTTCATTCATACAAACCCACTTCATGCACAATATACACACTGCATACTGCAGAAATAGTGTGAGTAGTATGTTAGTATGCTAAACATTCTATTAGTATTCTAGTGTGTTCTGTCTTGTTGTGTTCAGTTGTGTACTATACATTTTGGCAAGTATGGTAGATTATTTTGCTATTCCATGCACACAAACCCCCTTAATGCACGATATACATACCACATACTGCAGAAATATTTTAGTATGTTAGTATGCTATTCTACACATAATGGCAGTATGTTGTATACTACTTATTTCGGATTCTCCAGATTAGGGGTCATCACAGAGGATCATCCGTCTCCATGTTCTGTTGTATACTAAACATTTTGGTAAATGAAGTAGGATATTTTGGTACTCCATGCATAAAAACCTTCATGCACAATACATGCCGCATACTGCATAAATACTGTGAGCAGTATGTTAGTATGTCATTCTAAACATAATGGTAGTGTGTTCAGTTCTTTACTAGACATTTTAGTAATTTAAGTTGGTTATTTTGGTACTCCATGAATACAAACTCCCTTCATGCACAATATATATACTGCACACTGCAAAAATAGTGTGAGTAGCATGTTAGTATGCCATTCCAAACATAATCAAGATGTGTTCTGTTGTATACTATACATTTTAGCAAATATGGTAGATTATTTTGGTATTCCATGCATACAAACGTCCTTAATGCACAATATACATACTGCAGATATAGTGCTGGTAGTATGTTAGTATGCTATACTAAACATAATGCAGCATGTTCTGTTCTATACTGCTTCATCTTTCGGCTTCTGCCGATTAGGGGTCATCACAGGGGATCATCCGTCTCAATATTCTGTATACTACATACTGCATACAGCAGAAGTTGTGTGAGTAATATGTTAGTATTCTATTCTAAACATAACGGTAGCGTGTTTTGTTGTTTTCTAGACATTTTGGTACATGTAGTAGGTTATTTTGGTATTCCATGAATACAAACATACATACTGCATACTGCAAAAATAGTGTGAGTAGTATGTTAGTATGCTATTCTAAACATAATAGTTCTAAACATAATAGTATACTACACATTTTGGTAAGTATGGTAGATTATTTTGGTATTTCATTCATATAAAACCCTTCATGCACAATACTGCATACTACAAAAATAGTGTGAGTAGTATGTTATTATGCTATTCTAGACATAATGGAAACATGTTCTGTTGTATACTACTACTTCTTTCTGCTTCTTCCGTTTAGGGGTCACCAAAGTGGATCATCTGTCTCCATGTTCTGTTGTGTACTACACATTTTGGTAAATGAAGTAGCATATTTTAGTATTCCATGCATACAAACCTACTTCATGTACAACATACCGCATACTGCAGAAATAGTGTGAGTAGTATGATAGTATGCTATTCTAACCATAGCCATAGCAAACGACACATTTTGGCAAATGAAGTAGGCCATTTAAGTATACCAAATTCCAAACTCTCTTCATGCATAATATGCATACTGCAGAAGTACTACAAGTAGTATTGTAGTACGCTCTATTTTCGAGCACAGCCTACTTCTCCAGAGGCACAGAGAGAGACAGCGTTAGTGTGTCGGACTGTGCAGGGCTCTACACCCTGATTGCCTGTAGCGGGACACGGGTGTTAGCCGAGATGCAGGGGAGACGGCCGAGAGAAAATGAAACGCTCTGTTTGCATGTCTTAGTATGTGTGCGGATGAATCCAGACAGACTAACTGCACCGTGAGTGTGTCCAGAGTATGACTGACATTAATAATAAAAGTGCGGCTAGTTAGCGTCAGACGGCCGAGAGCGCTCTGCGGTGTGACAGCGTGCTCTCTGACCGGCTAGCGTGCCTGTGCGTGCGCGTGTTTTTGTGGAGGAGGGGCGTGTTTCTGTCACTCCGGCTTTTGTGGTGTCCGCTTTGACGGGCCCTCCCAGGCGATGGAAGCACTACAGCCTACACGCACTCATAATTACACACACATCCGCAGACGCACACATCTGACAGACAGACAGACAAGCAGTGGGTTGGGCATCTTTGCTCTCTGCGTCCCTTCATCTGCAGTGTGCTCTCGTTCTTTCTCTCTTTCACTGTGTTTTGACGTGGCGTGCGTGTGTCGGCAGCATGCCTGCGCCATTATCAGCGCCCGCCGGCGCAGCGTGCCCATTGTCTTTGCTGATGGTAAAGTGCCGAGGGCATTGTTTTCTGCTGGAGGTGGGCCTGTATTCACACACAGCAAAGTTCAGAAACGTCGTGCCCCCCTCAGAATTTTTAGCTAAGTGGATTTTGAATGCAAATTGAAAGGCAAAAAAGATCTTTGATAATTAAAGGTATAGTTCACCCAAAAATGTTGTCATCATTTATTTGTTGTTCCACATCTGTATCAATTTCTTTCTTCTGTTCAACACAAAAGAAGATATTTCGAAGAGTGTTCATCACACTTCATGGCATGGAAATAATGTATTTTAAAAGATATCATTGTGAACTGAATGTAATGTTTTTGTACATTTATTGGTGTTATTTGCAATTAAATAAGAATGTATTATAGTTGCAATGAGTTGAAATAGTTTAAATGTAACTAGATGAATTTCTCAGTATTTTTTTAATAAGTAATTGCACATTTGTAATAATGTTGCCATTTTCTACATTTATAATATATTAACTTGTAAATATAAAAGTCTATATTAAAGTATATTTAAATGTAATATTTATTAACACACTACAGTTAAATTATAATCTTATAAATTATAATTACATGAAATGATAATCAAGTACTTTAAATGTTTTTTGGTATGTTAGTCAGCATCAAAATAAGTTTACTTTAAAGTGTTTAAAACACTTGTGTGTTACAGTAGATTGCAGTTTTACTTGCATAATGTCACATTAAGGCTAATAACATAAAATGTAAGATAGGATTTTTATCTATTTTTTTTTTTCCATTAGATAAAACTTGAATTGTGAAACATGGGTGTTACACACCAGAAGAAGCAACATACTTGCAAATAAAATAATTTTAATGAAAAAAAAGCCAGTATAAAGTCAGATCAAGTATAAAATGTTTTTTAGAGTAACACTTAGTACTTCCAAGACAATAAAATTACATTTACTGAAAAAAGTGCATATGCCTTGTCATTACTCTAAAAAACATTTTATACTTGATCCGACTTAAATTTCTATGCAATGCTAAAAGTGGAAATTATGCCAGTGAGTGTTGAAAATTTAGTATTGATGTAATAAACATTTTTAAAATGTGTGACTCTCAAGAGTGTAAAAAGCTTCATTTTTTTTCCAAACAGTAATTTAATGACATTTAACACATTTTTAAAGTGAAGAAATTGCTTAATAAGTACAATTTAAATTTGTATTCATGTGGATATTTGATTAAAAAATATGTAAAAAAAAAAAGAAAAAAAAAAAGTTAATTCAAATAGATTAAGCGATAATTTGTGATATATATTTGGTTGAAATGTGAATTTTTAGTTTCAGTTGACTATAGAAATTTGATTTGGTCAAGCTTAATTTTTCCAGTTAAGCAAAAGTAAACTGATTACTTGTGACAAGTTAAAGCATTTTTTAAAAAACTTTGATCCAACAAAACATTTTTTTTTTAGTGTTACATTTTTAAACTGACATCTTTCATCATTTACTCACCCTCACGTTGCTCAAAACGTTTCTGGAAAAAAATGGAAAAAGTTTTTAAGTTAAGTGTTTTTTTTTTTCTTTGGTCATGTCTTATAGAGCAGCAACTGTGGCACAACTGCTACTGGGGTCTAAAATATGTGCCTGACACTCCTGCCAAACCTGTGGATTTGCCATAGAGGCTTATGCATTAGGTGAATGTTTTTTTTCTCACTCTTTTCCTCAATTTCTGTTTTTGCTGTCTGTTGTAAACCATTTTATAAGGCTTCGATTGTATTTTTCTTATAATGGTAGACGGACACAGTGTGGTTGCCATTTGGACAACACATCAAAATAAAGATTAGGCTGAAAAATTGCTTTTCGATTGATTTTGGCATTGATATATCCCTTGACATAAACAGCACAAATAAATGCAGATTTTCAGTGCAAATATCATTCCACTGCAGAGTCCAAGCCGTCTGATTTATGAGTGCCCTAGTAAAAAATAAATATACTAAAATGTATTTAAAATACATTCATTTCATGCTAAGTACAGCATACTACAAATACATTTACATATTTATGTATTTGCCCTGCAATTGTACTTTTAGTATACTGAACTGGCATAGTTAAAATCTGCTAAATTAAAACAAATTTTGCATTTAATGCACTTTAATTTTGTGCAAGTAGTGCTGAAGTCCAACTAAAGATATAATGAAGTATATCTGATTGTGCTAAAGTGGAACTATTGCAAGTATACTTTATAGGTAGACTTTAAATATTTTGCATTTAAAGATCATACAGTCCTCTTCAATAGTGACATTAAAACATATTTTAGACTTAATATTAGGAAATGTGCATTGTGCACAGGTAGTACTTCAAATAGCTTAATTACAATTTTTATATCAGTATATTAGTAAATATGTTTATAAACTTGAATTATACTTTGTATAAAATAAATGCTTTGTAAATCTATTACATTTTTACTAGGTTAGACCAATGCTAGAAACTTGTGTTGCCTTGGAGGAAAAACATTCTAAAAATAAGATACATTTCCATAGGAAGCAAAGGTGGGTTAGAAATTTCATATTACGCAAATAAATAAAGAAATAAAGAAATGTTTTTTTTTTTTTTTATGACAGTAACATCTCAATAAAAAAGCAATACTATCTTAATATTGTCTCCACATAGCAAAAATGCATAAAATTAACTAGTTAATTGTACATAAACTATACAAGTTTTTATTTTCACAAACTACATACTATTGAATCACGTTGAAAGGTCACGCAGAACTACAGACCCAGTGTTTACAAAGCGAACGCACAAAGACTAAGAAAGTGTAAGTAAGTCAAACGCTGTTTACAAACAAAAAGGTACAACGATGTCCTCCTCTCAAGCTGTTGGGGAAAACAAGATGGAGTTCCCCTTCAGGAAACGCTGCGTCGAAACGCTATGGGAACGCCTCCAGCGTGACCACGCTCTGAAACACGTGTGCAAACAGTCCAATGGAGAAGCGAGACGTCACAGGCGGGGTGACGTAGAGACCAGGAAGCTTAAAAGCACGTGCAGTGCATGTAGCCGGCAGCTTCTGTCTTTCAGCAAGCGCTCTGTGTGTGTGTGTCACTCTGTTTTTTGTGCTAGTTCGCACAGCTTTTATTTGAGAGTGTCACTATGTCCTACAAAGCATTCTTACGTATATAAGCAGCGGCATTTAGACTGTGAGTTCCTCTCTGCCTGCGCTATGTCGGGTGGTGATACACACAGCCTATTTGTTGTCTGTTTGGGAGCGAAGCATGGGAGTCAGTTCTCGAGGGAGCTGACTGCCCGCGTTTGCGTTCCCCGCGGCTCAGCTTCCGCTTCTGCCGAGGCAGGGCGGCGGCCGTGATCGTGGGGATCGCATATAGATCTACGGACGGGTTAGAGACGGGTCCGCCCTATCTCTGCCTTTCTCTCTAGATCTAGCGCTCTCTTTCTAGGTTCGGAAGCCCGCGCTGCGGTACTTCCCCCTTTGAATGAGAGCTCGCGGCGAAGCAGGCTGTGTCAGCTCCCGAGGGGGCTGACTGCCCGCACACTCGCTGCGCACGCTCGTTCCCGGAGGGCTCTCTTCGAGGAGGGAGCCCTCGTGAACTTCCCCGCGGCTCGGGTCCCGCTTTTGCCGAGGCAGAGCGGCGACTGCGGCCGTGGGGATCGCACATAGATCTACGGACGGGTTAGAGACGGGTCCGCCCTATCTCTGCCTTTCCCTCTAGATCTAGCGCTCTCTTTCTAGGTTCGGAAGCCCGCGCGCGGTACTTCCCCCTTTGAATGAGAGCTCGCGGCGAAGCGGGCTGCGTCAGCTCTCGAGGGAGTTGACGGCCCGCGCTCTCGCTGCGCACGCTCGCTCTCTTCGAGGAGGGAGTCTTCGTGAGCTTCCCCGCGGCACGGGTCCCGCTTTTGCCGAGGCAGAGCGGCGACTGCGGCCGTGGGGATCGCAGCATAGATCTGTGAATGGGTTAGAGACGGGTCCGCCCTTTCTCTGCCTTTCTCCTTAGATCTAGCGCTCTCTCTCGGGGCTCGGAAGCCCGCGCTGCGGTTCTTCCCCCTCTGAGTGAGAGCTCACGCTGCTGCGGCTGTCTTTCTCCGAGGAGATTGATGCTGTCCGCATATGAGCTGACTGCATATTAGATCGCTCGTTTCTAGAACGGGGATTCAAGCGATTTATGTGTGGTTTGTTCGGGAGCTGAGCATGTACAGTCTGCCCTTGAGGGGGCGGGCTGTGTTCATTCATAAATTTATTTACTACACTCTCACCCTGTACTTTCGCTAAGTGTGTGGATGCTGCCAAAAATAAATAATAAAAAAAAAAAGGTGGCTGCCAGGGCATCTGCATACTGAACCTTACTGACATTTTGTCAGTATTAGCTCATTCTGAGCATGGGCGGTGCGGCATCAAGATGTCGTCCTCGCCCATATGAAAGAACTGGGGTTGTGACTGAACGCAGAGAAAAGTGTGCTTTCTCCATTACAGAGAACCACTTATCTAGGCGTGGTGTGGGATCGACCACGATGCAGGCATGTCTATTTCCTGCTCGGATCGAGTCATCCTCGCGGCAGTCACGAGAGTGAAAGTAGGCACTCACTGTGAAGCAGTTTCATAACTGCTGGGTCTGATGGCAGCTGTGTCCAATGTGATACCTTTTGGCCTGCTGTTCATGAGACCCCTGCAGTGGTGTCTCAAGACCAAGGGGGTTCTCCCTGAGGGGAAACCTGCTTTTCATGATCAAGGTCACGCGGCAATGCCTACGTGCCTTGGACATGTGGAGGAGACCTTGGTTCTTGTCTCAGGACCCGGTGCTGGGAGCTCCTTGTCGCCGCGTATGCTAGCGACGGATGCGTCCCTCACCGGTTGGGGAGTGGCCCGTGGTCTGTGGAGCGGTCACCATCCAGTTTGGTACTTCAGTTGCCTGGAGATGCTGGCCGCGTTTCAGGTACTGCGCTTTCACCCAGACCTATGCTATGGTCCTGACTCCTATGGTCCAGGACCTCTGATGGGGAAGGGCGTGGAGCATTCTTCGAGGCGATTAGCCTATGCCAACTCAGCCCCGGTTCAGGGTGCAGTACAGTCTGCCAGCTGAGCCCACACCTCTGAGTCAGTCCGCACCGGAAACGTAGCTGGAGCTGGGGAGGCCGACCACCCCTGCGGGGGTCTCTACAGCAGCATAGTTCGATGCTGTCTCCTGGCCGGTCATCCGTGGTACAAGGACCTGGATCCACGAATGCTACGTGCCTTGGAGTTTGGTTCAGGAACAATACGACGGATGCGTCCCTCACCGGCCCTCTCGAGAGACTGGTTTCCCGCTTTCACTATGAGACTCCTGATCCTATGGTCCAGGACCTCTGAGGGCAGGCCCTACTGGGGAAGGGCGTGGTCCACCGCATTCTTCGGTGCCCGTCTCTCCTCTGTGCCCTCAGGCGATTAGCCTGCCAACCCTGCCGGTGCTTCAGGGTGCAGCAGTCTCCAGCGAGCCCACACCTCAGTCTTCCGCCCGGAAACGTAGCGGAGCTGGGGAGCTCGCCACCCCTGCGGGGGTCTCTACAGCAGCTAGTTCGGCTGTCTCCTGCCGGTCATCCGTTACAGGACACCGAACTAGCAGCTCAAACAATACCAGAGGCCAGTCTCGAGAGACTGGTTCCCTTAGTAGATTATTTGGCAGCGTGGAAACTACTGCCAAATGTATCTGCTTGGGTCCTGCGCACTGTAGAGCGAGGCTATCGCATCAATTTGGCGCTCCTCCACCACCTTTCAACGGGGTCTCCACTGTGGTGAGCACCGAGCAGGATCTGGTAATGGAACAAGAAGTAGAAACTCTCTTGAGGAAGGAGGCCATTGAGGTGGTCCCTCCTCATGACAGGGAGTCCGGGTTCTACAGCCGGTACTTCGTTGTTCCGAAGAAGGATGGGGGTCTGCGTTCCCTTTTTAGATCTGAGACTACTATGGACTGAAGTTCAAAATGTTGACTTTCAATCAAGTAGTGTCACAGATCAGGTCCGAGGACTGGTTTGTGACAGTAGATCTAAAAGACGCATACTTCCATGTCTCCATCCTTCCTCAACACAGGAAGTTCCTAAAGGTTTGCTTTCACGGGCGAAGCTTACCAGTATCGGGTTCTTCTGTTCAGCCTTGCACTCTCCCCCCGCATTTGCATCATGCAACCCGTTCTGCATGATCAAGGTCACGCGGCAATGCCTACGTGCCTTAGACATGTGGAAGAAGCCTTGGTTCCTGTCTCAGGGCCCGGTGTTAGGAGCTCCTTGTCGCCGGGTAACGCTAGCGACGGATGTGTCTCTCACCGGTTGGGGTGCAGTCATAAGTGGCCACCCCGCCCGCGGTCTGTGGAGCAGTCGCCATCTCACTTGGCACATCAACTGCCTGGAGATGCTGGCCGTGTTTCGAGCGTTGAAACACTTTCTTCCGGACCTAATAGGCCACCATGTGTTGGTGCGCACCGACAACACAGCAGTGGTCTATTACATCTACCACTAGGGAGGTCTGCGTTCGCGCCCCTTATACAAGCTGGCGCACCAGATCCTTGTGTGGTCCCAGGACAAACTCCTCTCGCTGAGAGCGGTTCATGTTCCTGGGCATCTCAATATGGGAGCAGACATCCTGTCGAGGCAGGGGCTGAGGCCCAGGGAATGGATGCTTCACCCTGAGGTGGTGAAGCAGATTTGGAGAGTTTTGGCCAGGCTCAGGTGGACCTCTTCGTGACTAAGGAGAATGCGCAATGTCACCACTGGTGCTCTCTGACTTATCCAGCTCCACGGGGGCTGGATGCCATGGTACAGACGTGGCCGAGGCTTCGTCTGTACACTTTTCCCCTGATCGCTCTGCTCCCGGGAGTTCTGGAGAGAGTGGAAGTTGTGGGTGCGGCCCCTGCGGCCCCTTATGGTCGCTCAACTGAGGTTGTTGAGACCGTCCTCCAATCCAGAGCTCCCTCCTCGAGGAAACTGTACGCCCTGAAGTGGAAACCTTTCACTTCATGGTGTGGAGACTGCCAGCAGGACTCAGTTAACTGCCCAGCTGGTACAGTGCTGGGGTTTCTGCAGGATTGGTTCTCCACAGGGTTAGCCCACTCCACCTGAAGGTCTACGTGGCGGCTATTTCGGCCTACCACACCCCTCCGGGTGGCTCCTCAGTGGGTAGGAACCCCCTCATTACACGTTTCCTCCGCGGTGCGTGAGGCCTAGGCCTTTGGCCAGGTGTAGCTTTGCTAAGTGTGGTCGGGATGCTATTTCATAGCTTTGAGTCCTCTGACCCTCCCTTCTTGGGGGTCAAGGCTCTCTTCTCTTAAGTTGGCTTCAGAATGCTGTGGAATGTCCACCCCTTTGACTTTAAGGCTCTTTTTCTCTCGCCCTAGCTGTGCTCTTCCACACTAGGCAGGGATTTGAAGTCTGGTGGCGTGGGCATCTCGTTCCCATAGCGTTTCGATGCAGCTCGAGTTCCTGAAGGGGAACGTCTCAGGTTACGTATGTAACCCCGGTTCCCCGAGGGAATGAGACGCTGTGTCTCGGGCCATACTTCTGGCATCCCTGCAGCGCTTGCTTCTCTATCAGAAGCTGCCGGCTGCATGCACTGCACGTGCTTTTAAGCTTCCTGGTCTCTACGTCACCCCGCCTGTGACGTCTCGCTTCTCCATTGGACTGTTTGCACACGTGTTTCAGAGCGTGGTCACGCTGGAGGCGTTCCCATAGCGTTTCGATGTAGCGTCTCGTTCCCTCGGGGAACCGGGGTTACATACGTAACCTGAGACGTTTTTCGCCATACTCAGTACACAGACGAACTGAACTGAACTTACATGTGATTCGTAGCAGTGATGGGAAGTTCGGATCATTTTACCGACTCGGACCTTCGAGTCTCGTTCAGCAAAATGAATGAATCTTTTTTCGAGTCATTTCGTTCATTTTAGCAAAATATAATTAAAATGTTATGTTTTATTTCACACATCTACTGCTTACACAAACGTTGATCACACTACAAACAAGACAAAACTATAATGCTATAAGAAACAGAAAAGATTCATTCATTGTTTACCTGGATCTTTAGTCTATGATTAGCTCACCTCACCTCTTATCTGACAAGTTTTCGGGTTTGAGTCGTTTGTTCATCACGTGACAGCCCCATAAGATGAACGAACGACTCGGAAAACCTACATTTTGGAAGTTCAAAATCGGGGCACCAATCAAGTCCATTATATGGAGAAAAATCCTGAAATGTTTTTCAAAAACCATAATTTCTTCACGACTGAAGACAGAAAGACATGAACATCTTGGGTGACAAGGGGGTGAGTACATTATCTGTAAATTGTTGTTCTGGAAGTAGAGTTCTCCTTTCATTTTAACTAATGTTAACTAATGAACCTTATTGTAAAGTGTTACCATTATATTTTAAAAATATACTTAATTTTATTTACTTTATTTTTTACCTTTTTTTAAATTTCACTCAAAATATTTCAGAATAAAGAAGTTATTATAATGATCATTTTCAAGAACTATCACTATTACTTACTCCATACGAGTTTTCTTAATCTTTAAAAACAATTTAAGAAACTGAGTAAGTTTAACACACTAATAATAATTACACAAAGCAAAATTTTAAAATGAATAGTTATTTTGTGTGTTTACTTTGGGTTTTACAGTGTACTCAATTTTAATGGTCATAGTACTAAATACCCAATTCATAAGGAGTATTTCTATAATTTCACAGCTTTTTAATTTACTCAATATTTATTTTTATTATTTTTTTAAAATACATTTAGATATAAATACATTAAGATATACATCTAATTTATAAACATATCTAATTTCTCAAGACGCATTTTCTGAAAACAAGTCCTAATATATTAAGATATACTGCATATCTAATTTAAAAACATATCTATTTTTCTGGTTTTAAGCATTAATATTACCAAATTGTATTGCTATACCAAATACAAGCTATAAATAATAAATTAAACATTTTGTCACATAAGCATAAATATTATTAAATTGTATTCAACACATTTTCAGAAAACAAAATGTTAATACAATATGCAATGTTGCTTCTCAGGTACATTTATTATGTTTAAATTATAATATTTTTATTGCAATTAGTAAAACGATGGTTGAAGTACAACAAATAGGGAACAGTAAAACTATATATTCTGTGCAATTCAAGAGGTTTAACAGCATTTTCCAAATCTAAGACAGGGGTGTGTTTTCATGGCCCAGTTTACTGCGCTGTCGCTCCTCACGGGTGTTACGATACACGCCGTCCCCCAAGAGATCGTCTCTGTCCTCCCCCAACCCCGACACCAACCCACACACGCAAACAACACACATGAACGCTGCCCCCAGTAGGTGAAGGAAGTTTGATGCAGCAGCTATAAGATCTTCTCAAATCAAACCAACAGGGTTGTCAGCTTTTGTAGTGCTATGAAAGAATACATTTCTGGTTCGTTTTCAAAAGCAGAGCCCTTTTTCACTACAGCACCTTGTTGTGTGGTCTTTAGCACATCGAGGGGCTTGATGCTAACGTCGGGCTAAGCGCCGTCTCTCCCTCTCGCCCTCTTTCTAACGCTTATATAATTCAAACGGCTGTTTGAAGCTGCAGAACTTTTCAAATGCTTTTTGTGCCGCTGTGATCACAGCGAGAAAAAATCATCTGCAACAGCAGAGCTTAAAATCACACCCCCCTCTCATCTGTTGCCGGCCCCTGAGAGTCGTTAAAAATCCCACGCAATCCATCCGAAAGCAGCCTCGGAGATCAACCGACGCCGCCGAAAATCTCACACCAGCAGCTACCTGTAGGTGCCCTTGATAGTGTCGCACTCTGGTAGGCCGGGATGTGCTGATGCTAGGTGGTAAATTGGTCTGTGCAGCTGGTCTCTCCTGAGGGGATGTGGTATGGATCACATACAGTCAGAATTGGGACGCAAATAAATCACATGCAAATGCTTTGGCTCTGACTCTGTGGGGGCTTGAACCTGCAGCTCCGTGCGTGCCACCTCCACCATCAGCTTTCAGCTTTGCCATGTATGCAAAGATTTGTTTTTGCCCTTTTTCTACTTATTAGTGTCCTTGGTAAAGCACAGCTATAATTGTTTTGCATACTTAGGGTTAGGGGCTTGTTCTGAACTGTTAGCCCTAATGATTAAACCTCTGCCTGTAACGCTTTTATGGACATGAATAAACTTCAAATCACACGGTTTATTGAGGAACTGTGGAATTATAATTTAATTTAATTTAATTTAATTTAATTATTTTATTCTGACTCAATTTTCAGTTTATTTTATTATTTTAGTTTAAATTATTTTAAGGATTTATTATTTTAAAGTTAAATGGTATCATTTTAAATGTTTAACAGCTTAATTCATTTTTGTTTGTTTCTAATTTTCAGTTATTATTATTAGTTTTTTATTTCATTATTTTATTTAATTGTATTATTTTATTTGAGGCTCAATTGTCAGTTTATTTATTATTTTTTACTTAAATCATTTTAAGGCTTTCATATTTTAAAGTTAACTGGTATCATTTTAAATGTTCAACCGCTTTTTTCCACCTACTTTCCGGTTATTATAAATTTTTATTTTATTTTATTTTATTTTATTTTTGTCTCAATTTTCAGTTTTTTTTTTTTTATTATTATAGTTTAAATTATTTTAAGGATTTATTTTGTTAAAGTTAACTGGTATCATTTTAAATGTTTAACAGATTAATTCATTTTTGTTTGTTTCTACTTTTCAGTTATTATTATCAGTTTTTTATTTTATTATTTTATTTAATTTTATTATTTATATTTTATTTCAGGCTCAATTGTCAGTTCATTTATTATTTAGGTAAATTATTTTAAGGCTTTAACATTTCAATGTTAACTGCTATAATTTTAAATGTTCAGCTGCTTTTTTTTTCTACTTTCCAGTTATTATTATCAATTTTTATTTTATTTTTTATTTTTCATTTTTATTTTATTTTATTTCTCAGTTTATTTTATTATTTTAGTTAAATTACTTGAAGGCTTTATTATTTTAAAGTTAACTGGTATAATTTTAAATGTTTAACAACTTTAAAATGTCTCATCACAGTCAAGCGTTTTTTTGTTTTTGTTTTTTTTTTCTCAAATTTTAAATGTATAATCTTGTTTTACTTCATTTTAATGTCAGTAATTTATTGTATTTTTATTTCATTTTTAAAAATTATTTTAATAACAAATTTTCATTTCATGTTTGTTAACAACAATTACACTAGTTTTCAATTTCAATTTTCATCTTAGTTTGATAAAAATAATAACAATAATAATAATAATAATAATAATAATATACAGTAATAATAATGCAGTAGTAATAATACAGTAATAATGATAATACAATAAAATATAATAATAATAACATATAGTAGTAATAATAATACAACAACAATAATAATATTAACAATAAAATATCATAATGATAATACTAATACTACTAATAATACTAATATCCAGTAATAATAATAATAATAATAATAATAATAATATACAGTAGTAATAATACAATAATAATAATAATAATAATAATAATAATGCTAACAATAAAATATCATAATGATAATACTAATACTACTAATAATGCTAATATTCAGTAATAATAATAATACAATAAAATATAATGATAATAAGAATAATATACAGTAGTAATAATAATGCAGTTCTAATTAAAATACAGTAATAATAATAATAATACAGTACTAATACAGTAATAATAATAATAATAATAAAATATAAGTATGACAATAAAAATAATACAGTAATAATAATACATTAATAATAATACAGTAATAAAATACTAATAATAATACAGTAGAAATAATACAGTAATAATAATAATAATAATAAAATATAAGTATGACAATAAAAATAATACAGTAATAATAATACAGTAATAAAATACTAATAATAATACAGTAGAAATAATACAGTAATAATAATAATAATAATAATAATAACAACAACAGTAATAATAATACAGTAATAATAATAATTTTAACTGGAATCACTCAAAGTTTAACATCAATAAATTTCACATCACAATTAAGTTGAATGTTGGAACAACTGAAATGTTTCCCTGTTAAACTACTTTTAATTTTCAATCAAAAATTGTATAAAGCATTAAAAAAAAAACATTTAATTTCATCAATGATAATAACACTGCCAGTGCCCTTTCGTTGTGGCAAGAGCCACCAACCACAATGTGAGAAGAAACGAGAACATTCACTGGAATCGAACACGTATGTGTTCTGCAGTTTCAGAGCAGTTCAGAGCAGCTAACTGTTAAATCAGGGTAAACACTGGAAACAGTAATCCTTAATAAGAAATTGCAAGAACATAAAAGCCTCTTTTTATTATTAGGGAATCGTTTCTCAGCCGTGAGGTGTGGCGGGAAGCAGGCGTGTTTGTGTGCGCATGCGCGTGTGCACTAGCGTTCTGGGCCAGTGGACTGGTAAATACAGCGGCTGTGGAGTGGAAATGAAGGCTGGATCTATTTGGAGAAACGCTAGATGACCTTCCTCTCAGCTGGATGACATCCAAGCGATTTCACCGTGCTACCACCAACGCCGTAAGTCACGCTCCCCAACGCACACAGATGTGTGTGTTCAGACACACGTGGACGTGAGGGGCGTGAATGTGCACACAAACATAAACAACAGGCCATGAGCGCACACATACACTCACACAAACATGCACATACAGTACATACTTAGCAGAGTGCTCGAGACTACACAGAAAACCCTCCGGGGATTTTTGCATTTAATTAAATTGATCTTTTTTTAAACTAGCCACCAAATATGTGCTGAGAATGAACCGTTTTTGCTTTGATTACTTTTACAAATCATGTATGTCTCACAAAATCATGTAAGTGGTGCACAGCAGTTTAAAAAATAATTTCAGGTTGATAATGGTTAAGTGTGTCATAATGTGTTGCTTGCTTGTGAAAATGTGTGTGTGGTGTCTTCTAATGGATATTGCAGAAGATTTTCCATGCCTTTATTAATTTATTTTTCAATCTGCTTCACAAATACGTGTGCACTACTGTTTAACAGTTTACAGTAATTATATTCTTTCGTTTTTGAAAGTTTCATGTGATCAACAAAGCTGCATTTATTTGTTGAAAAATTAAGTACAATTTTTTAAAAATATTAATACAATTTAAATGATAATTTATTCCTGCGACACAAAGCTCAATTTTCAGCATCATTACTCCAGTCTTCAGCGCCACATGATCCTTCAGAAATTATGAAAATATTTTAATTTGCTGCTCATGAAACATTTATTATCATTATCACTGTTGAAAACATTTGTGCTGATTAATATACGTTTGTGGAAACATACATTTTTCAAGATTCTTTGATAAATAGAAAGTTCAAAATAACAGCATTTATTTGAAATCGAAATCTTTTGTAACATTATAAATGTCATTTTTGATCAGCTTAATGTGTTTTTGCTGAATTAAAGTATTTATTTTTTTTCTATTCAAAAAATACAAAATCTGAATGAAATAAATAAATAAATGTAAAATCTTACACCTCAAACTTTTGAACAACAATCCATGTTAAAATTTAAAGATGAAGCGTATAATTTTCTCAATGTTAAAATGCTTTGTCTATTGTAGCATATATGCAGAGATGACCATAAGCAAGCGGTTCACACTGCGACACTATCAAAATATTGCAGTTTGCGTACCCTGACACATTAACATAAACTCAATCAATGTTACGAGTTTAGGGGGCGGGACTGTCTGTTTGATCCAGCCAGTGGCAGATGTGGGGACTGTTTAGGAAACCTGTTTGGAAACAATTATTATTTTTGGCATTCCGTTTGATGGGGCGTAAATCTACAGAAGCCTATTTTCATCACTGAATAATAATACTTTAAAAAATGTTATTGTGACTTTTTATCTTGCAAATCTGACATAATTTGTCTCAATTATGATTTTATATAATGGAATTCTGAGAAATAAAAATGCATCTTGCAATTCTTACTTTTTTCTTAGAATTGCATGATATAAACTCAAGTGCGAGAAATAAAGTCAGAATTGCTTGAAATAAACTCGCAATTCTGATTTTTTTTCTCAGAATTGCGTGATATAAACTTACAACTGTAAGAAATAAAGTTAGAATTGCAAGATAAAAACTTGTGATTTTTTTAGAATTGCGTGACACAAACTAAAAACCAGAAGAAATAATGTCAGAATTGTGTGATTTTTCCTCAGAATTGCATGATATCAACTTACAACTGAGAGAAATAAAGTCAGAATTGCAAGATAAAAACGCACAATTCTGACTTTTTTTTCTCAAAATTGTTTGATATAAACTTACAATTATAAGAAATAAAATTACAAGATAAAAATTGTCGCAATTGTGACTTTTTTCTCAGAATTGCATGATAAACTTACAATTGCGAGAAATAAGTCCACATTGCGAGATACAAACGCACAGTTCTAACTTTTTTAGAATTGTGTGATATAAACTTACAATTTTGAGAAATAAAGTCAGAATTGCGAGATACAAACGCACAATTCTAACTTTTTTTTAGAATTGCATGATATAAACTTACAATTGTAAGAAATAAAGTTAGAACTGCAAGATAAAAACTCACAACTGGCTTTTTTTAGAATTGTGTGACTAAAAACTGGAAGAAATAATGTCAGAATTGTGAGATAAAAACTCAATTCTGACGTTTTTCTCACAAATGCAAGTTTGTATCTTGCAATTGTGACTTTTTTCTCAGAATATAAACTTACACTTGTGAGAAATAAAGTCAGAACTGCAATATAACGCACAATTCTGACATTTTTTGAGAATTGCATGAAATAAAATTTTTTAAATTAGGCCAGAAGTCAGAATTACATGATATAAACTCACAATTGTGACTTTTTTCTCAGAATTACTTGATATAAACTCAGTTGCAAGAAATAAAGTCAGAATTGTGAGATAAAAAGCTCACAATTCTGACTTTTTCTCACAAATGTGAGTTTGTCTCACCATTCTGACTGTATATCTTGCAATTGCAAGATTATATCTCACAATTCTAAAAAAAATCTATATTGCGAAATAAAAATTACTTTTTTAAAATTCTTTATTCAGTGGCGGAGGTGGGCTTCCATAGAAATCACACATATCAGCTTCAAACAAATCAATATTTTTGCCTGTACGTATGACACTCGTGAAACACGGGATGTTCTGCAGACATCAGGGGTGCGCATTCATGCGTCTGAGCCTGGCGCAATTGTGAAACGTTTCTGTGGTGTCGATTCATTACGGCGTCACATATCTGACCCCCTGACCGTCAAGTTTGTTGTTTATTTCTTCTCTCCAACCATTCATTTCCTGTTCTCCGCTCTTTCGGAGCAAGACTGCTGAGCCTAGTGCTGCAGAGACAGCAGCATCTGGAGATAAATAATTCCTCCATCGCTCCTCTCCTCTCTTCCTCCCTCGCACGCGTTGCCCCGTCCTGACCTTATGGATCTGTTTTGAGCCGTGCCAGATTGTTGCTCAGGACTCTCGCACCTAGAAAACAGCGGAGGGGGGAGGGGTGCTGTCTTTCCCTCTTTTCACCTCATATCCGTCTGTCTCTCTCTCTCTCCGTCTACTCTTTCCCCCTGCCTCTATCTAATTTCACTCCTATCACCTTCTATTCTTGAAAGAGGCGATGCTTCCCGATCTCTCTCTCTCTCTCTCTCTCTCATTCTGTTTTTCATGGTTGTTCTCTGACTGACCCTCAGGTGTGTGACAGTTTCAGGGGATTGCATCAGCCTCCATGCTACATTCGCTATAGTCCCGACCAAAAAAATATAGGGCCACGTAGAGCTGGGCGGCGTGATGGTATATGCCGTGCGATGGTGGAAATTCGTCATCCGCTACAGATTTTGCTAGAACGCTGTATTTGCGTGGGCAGGACTGCGTCAGGTTATTTCCTGTACACATGAGAGTGATGAGAAAATATAGAATAATGCAAATATACAGAGTTAAGTTAGTTAAGATGACAAAGAACTTGTTATTAAGGGCAGAAACGTGAAGCAGAGTTTGGCTGTTTATGGTTGCTGAGCAACGTCGCAACTGGCCGCATTAATATAGAATTCACTTGATGTGTTTACATCAGCTATTCTGCAGCAGCTCATCCAATGTGGCTCATCCAATCAGAAATTAGAGTTGTTATGATGCTAGTTTTAGTGTTGTGTTGTGTTTGTTTTGCGAAGCTTTTCGTACACTGACGCCAGATGTATTATTCATTTATGATCTTTCAATTTCTGTTATTAAGTAAGGTTATTAAGTATCTAAATAAAAAGATTAAACAATAAAGTGAGGTGAAAAAAGATTAATAATATTTACTGTATTTTATTCACTGCATCAGCTAAAAATCGACATTATACTGCCAAACCATTTTTTTTTTTCGAATTTTTGGCTTGTTTTTAGGGGAAAAACAAAAAAACAAAACAAATCTAAACATCCTTAAAACAAGGTACATTTGTTTATTTACTTATTTATTTGGCTAAAACTAATACTTTACTAATTTAATACTAATACTAATATTATTTATTTATTAAATCTTATTTTAAGCATAAATCTGACAAAACAGTAAGGTTTATGTTTAAAATGATAAAATATATGTCACTGGAGTCATAAATATTTAGTAACAAATTCTATGAAATTTCTGAACGTTTTGAATTCTGAATAATTCTCAGTTAAATATATAATTTTTAGATATTAAATATCTATCTATTTCCATTTTATTGGAAAATGGAAAAAAAAAAGATCAATAAAAATATCACATCATTTAATTTATTTATTTATTGGCAGTTTACTGTTGTATTTTGATTTGTATCCATCAACATTCAAATAATAATAATAATAATAGTAAATGTGAAATAAATAAAATTAATAATAAATGAAATAAATAAATAATAATAATAATAATAATACACGTGAAATTAATAAAATAAAAAATAATAATTATTATTATTATTATAAGTACCATTCACTTGTGACACATTACTTAATTAAGAATTAATTATTTAATAATAATAATAATAATAAATGTGAATAAAATAAAATAAATAATAATAAACAAGTACCTTTCACCTGTGAAATATTATTTAATTATTATTTTATTATATTATTTTATTATTTGACCAGATTATCTAAAGATCAATGCAAATAGCAAAATTATTATTAATTTATTTATTGGCAATTTACAGTTGAATTTTGATTTGTAATAATAATAATAATAATAATAATTATTATTATTATCAATAAAATAAAATAAAAAATAATGTTTTTTTTAGATTTATCTTGTATGTTATTGCAGATGTTGGTATCAATTTTTGGAAAATGGGGGAAAAAAATCAATGCAAATATTAAAATAAATAAATAAATAAACAACCTTATGCAACCTTTTTTTCTAGATTTATCTAGTTTTTTATTGCAGATGTTGGTATACATTTTTGGAAAATGGAAAAAAAAAGATTATTATTAATAATAGTATTTATATTTATTTATTTACTGTATATTTATTTTTTACTGTTGTATTTAGGTTTGTATCCATCAAGTTCTAAATAAATTAATAATAATAATAATAATAAATGTGAATTTAAATAAGTACCTTTCACTTGTCAAATTTTTAATTTACTGGATAATCAAAAAGTGATCAGTGTTTTTATATATTTATGTATGTTGTAATAAATTATGATAAATATTAACTCTATAAATTTTTTATTGAATTTATCATTACATTTTTATAATTAAAAAACGTTATTATATTACCATGACACAAAATGACTCATAGCGTGATATAAGATTGTGATCATAACGCCCGCCCCCTGCAAGCGCGCGCACGCGTGTATGTGTGTGTTCGGCACATGATCTCGTCTGCTGATGTCTGGGGTTCTTTTACATGCAGAGTGACGCTCTCAACCTTGGAAATACAGTTCCATCCTTTTTTTTTTTTGTAGATCTATCTAGTATGCAATTGCAGATGTTGGTATTAATTCTTCCCCCTTCTCTAATCCACTCAAATATTCATGTCACCCCTCCATTTTTCTCCCCACCTTCATATTCCTCTCACCTCTCTCTCTCTCCGTTCACTCCGTATCTGTCCGTCTCACACATACCAAAACACACACACAGAGCGCTCTCCGCCTGTCACTCACACTCCCTCCGCACATACGCGCATCTCTCTCACACACACACACACACACACACACGTCTCTAAATGGATTCTTGCGGAGAGGGGCCGTCCAGAGCATCAATATCAGTCAGCTGTGACACTGCAGTCTCAGTGCAGCGTTTAATAGGTTAGAGCTGTCTTACCCCCGTGTTTCCTTGATCCACGGTGCATGCAAAATAACACACACAAAACACACACACACACAAACAAACAAACACACACGGATACGAACTGCCTTGAAATGTATGTAAACAGACTTATGTCTGTTATCATAAAATCATCCTCAGAGTATCGGATAACCGCGTTATCATATAAAACGCAACATGCATATGCATGAAGTGTCGTCAACATAAACAAGAGCATGTTGAGTATAAAGCATAAACCCGCTGTTATTTTGGCTTACCATGCAGCCCATTCTACACTCTTACAAATAAATCAATAAACTTTTTTGTCTAAATGGTTGCATAAAGAACCTTTAACATCTGTTTTACAAAAGGTTCTTTGTGGCAAAAGGTTCTTTAAATAATAAAAAGATAAGAAATAGAAGATTCTTTAAAGAACCTTTGACTGAATTGTTCTTTTTTCCATGGCATTGCTGTGAAGAACCTTTTAAAGCACCTTTATTTTTAAGAGCGTAGAACGTCTCAATCACAACAACTTCCTATAAAACGCACACTGCATATGCATAATGCGTCTTTGATATAAACACAAGCGCATGTCAACTCAGGTTTGGACTCCAAATATAGCCTAGATTCACATCCAGACCTACTATTGAAAATGCCTTAGAGTTAAAATACTCTTAAAAAAGGCTCTTCGTAAAGAACCTTTAACGTCAATGGAACCTTTCCATTCCAGGAAGTGGAAAAGGGTTCTTTGGAGTATTAAAAAGGTTCCGAAAGGAAACTCAGAATGCTTCTTTTATGACATCGTCATAGAATCCCCCCATGGAACCTTTATTTTTAGAAGCGTATGAGCTTGCACTACATTCTAAGTACAGTTTTACATGAACGCAGAGTAAATAAACACAGCCCTTTCATATAGCTGTTGCTAAAAAGCTGCCAGATTTGAGATCAGTTCTGTAGTTTTTAAAACTGAACTCAGATCAGGCTCTGAGCGCGACGGCAAACACATGGGCATCCTGTTATCCAACACGCCCCCCTGTCCCCATGCATGCGGCTCTGGAGACGCACAGCAGCGCTCCGTCCCCGCATTCCCCGGCACTCATCCGTCCGTCCACCCGCTCGCGCTGACATTAAGCCCCTTAAATGCAGAGAAACATGCGTCTCTACCTGTGGCGGTGCCTGTGCCTGGATCCCGGTCCTCTGGATCAGGGCTGCAGCCTCCTGCAACGCGGAAAATGGCAGATATTCCCTGTCAGCGGCGGACTCGTCTCTCTCTCTCTCTCTCGCTCGGTGTCTCTCTCTCTCTGTAGTCGCTCTCGCTCTATTTCACTTTCCTCCTTGCCTTTGCTGCCATGTTCGGAGCGGGGCGGGGGCTGGGGGTGGGCCGTACGGGGTTGGGGGTGCTGTTTGGAGGAGAGGAGAGGAGCGTAAAGGAGAGAAAGGGGGCTCAGGGGGATAAGAAAGCAATTAGAGGGCAGTCCTCTCTTACTTCCAGACGGAATGTATAATGGAATTAGCTCAGGGGGGCTCGCAGCCCGTCCACAAGCCACTGAGAGATGGATGTATGTGTGAATGCTGATTTGTGAAGGGGGGAGTCGATTGGAGACCACCTGCTCTAGCTGGGAGAGAGAGAGAGAGATGGAGGGGAAAGATGTCAGCTTCAAAGGCTGTCTCTCTCACAGGTTAGCGATCTCTCATCAGAGCCGCTGCCGAAGCGTGTGCTTGTGTGTGTGTGTGCGGATGGGGCGGGAGTTGAAAGAGTTCACTTAGATGAGGAGAGACCCACAGGAAAGCAAAATCACAAATGAGATCTCTTGAATATTTCAATTATTTTTTTTTTCCTAGACAGTCCTGAGATTGGATGGAGGACAAATGGAGACCCCGTGAAATCCAAATGGCTCGTTTATATGCCGGCGTTTTCCTAAACGTGGACGTAATTAAGAGTTGGCATTTTAAATCTACAGCCGAGTCGATGATTCATTCCGAGGCATAGGCAGATTTTTGGCCAATCAGATGGTGGCTGCTATGAGGATGCCCCTCCCCCGTGTCACCTGCAACCAATTAGCAATAGGAAGTTGCAAGAAATATGGATCAAGGCTGTAATGTAAACAAAAGAGACTGTTGGCTGTGTAAAAAAAGGGATGATCTGTTTTTGATCCCTGCGCCAACTTTCTGTTTTAAAAGGATGTGCATCAACACAAGATAAATGGCCCTTTTCAAGCTATTTCATGTTGTCTTTGTCATCTGACGTCAGTAAACTATAATGTAATGTAATCTTGTTATGTACTTCAAATCTTAAAAGTATACTTAGTAAAATTTATTACTTTTTTTTTTTTTTAACAAAGGAAGATACCAAAATGAAAGATGTTAATATGAAGTCTTTATAATTTCCCATGAAAGACCCAAATGATCAAATTATTATTATTATTAACAATAATACATACATTTCATTTAAATAATGTAAACTATATTTTATTTTATTTGATACTTACATTTAAGTATTTTTTTAAAGTACAATATTTCTGCAATAAATACTCTTCATTCATTTCATTGTTTTATTTTATTTTATTTTATTTTACTTTATTATTTCAACAGAGGAAATCCACATGAAAGACCAAATTACCTGAGCTATGTTTTCCCCATAATAATAATAATAATAATAATAATAATAATAATAATATGATTTATAATTATTAATACAAATATAATGTAATTATTAATAAAATAATATAATAAAATAATACCTCTAAATGTAGATAATAAATTATTCATGAAATAAAAGGTCTCTTAAGTGTCAAAAGGAATCTTAATTTTGACTAATTGCATTTAAATAATGTATACATTTTATTTTATTCGCAACTTACATTTAAGTATATTCTTTTAAAGTACAATGTTTCTACAATAAATACTTAAGTTATTTATTCATACCAAAATGAGACATTTTAATATGTAGTCTTAATAATTTTCCACAAAATCTACATGAAAGACCAAATATATATATATATATATATATATTGTAATTAAATAACATAAACTATATTTTATATTATTTTATTTTATTATTTTATTTTATCAGAGGAAGATACCAAATTTATACATTTTAATAAGAAGTCTTCATAATTTACCTCCAAATCCACATGAAAGACCAAATTATCTGACCATGACATCCACAATAATAATAATAATAATAATAACAACAACAATAATAATAATTGTTATTATTATTAAATTTAATTTAATAATAATAAAAATCATACCTCTAAATTATATATATATATATATATATATATATGAAAGGCCTCATAAGTGTCATTTCAGCTAATTGTAATTAAATAACATAAAACTATATTTTATTTTAAAAGTAAAAATAAAAGTATTTTAAAGTAAAATATTTCAGTAATAAATAGTATTTTATTTTATTACATTATTTTACCAAAGGAAGATACCAAAATTATAGATTTTAATAAGAAGTCTTAATTTCCCACCAAATCCACAAGAAAGACCAAATTATTTGAGATATGACATCCACAATAATAATAATAATTATAATAATAATAATAATTGAATAATAATAAAATCACACCTCTAAATTCTTACTGTATGTCAACAAATGTCATTTGGCTCTATTTTTACTAATAAAGTATTTTAGGAGAGACATCTGAGACAAAGCTGATATGCAAAAGATACACAACTGAGATCTTGTGAGCTATTTTCCTCAAGGGAGAAACACAGAGGCTGTAGGGGGAGGCTGGAGAGGTTTTTATGATGCAGAGGCTCGTGCCAGTGACTATGACTATGAAAGTGTGTGTGTGTGTGTCCTCACTGACAAGATAAGAAGTATGTGTGCGTGTGTGGGTCACAGATTGTGCCATGAATAAAAAATAAGCCGAGCATACTAAAACCTTTCTGTCTGTAATTGCAAGTCCACCTCTTTCTACTCTCTTTAGCACCATCAAATCAGAATCCAGAATGCAGTCATCAATATCACAGCACAACAACCTTCATTTCTTATTCATCGCTGTCGTAAGTGCAACATTCACATTAAACAAGCGGTCCGTATTAAACGACTAGATGGCTGCATTTCTGATCGTGCTCTGACACTGCCTGACAGTATTTCTCTCTTGAAGTTTACCGTCAGAGCTCAGCAGAGTAACCGATTGATTTGGGATTTCATTTCTCTCCAGACATGCGCCACTGTGCGACCTTGACGACGCAAGACCAGACTGATATTTTACATGCGGATTTTGTATCTAGAACAAGATACTTTCAGTGAATCTGCTCTTATCTTATTTTACTTACAATTTTGTCACATTTGAAGAAATAAAATAATGTAAATAATAACTTTTTTTAATTTAAAATAATATTGTAACATTCACAGTAAATCTAGACAAATTAAATCTACATATACAGTAAATAAGATGTACACCTTTTTTTTACATTTACATTTTTTTTTTACATTTTACATATTTTATTTTAATTGTAACTTACATTTTAGTATTACATTACATTTCATATTACATTATTTATGTAATATATAGTCTTTATTTTATTTATTTATTTATTTTATTTTAACAAAGGAATATTAAGTCCTTATAATTTCAATGAATCTGCTATTATCTTATTTTACTTACAATTTTTAATGGCATCACATTTTAAAGAATAAAATGATGTAAAAATGCAAATAAAAAATAACATTTTAAAATTTCAGAGTAAATATAGACTTATTAAATCCATCAGATAGTTTTTTAAGTTTTAAGTTTTTTAAATAAAACACTAAATGAATGTCCACTTTGTTTGTTTGTCTGTTTGTTTCTCTCTTTCTTTCTAAAAGGGTAATAATAAATATAAATAATACAACTAAAATAAAGCAACAAATTAAAAAAAATAAAAGCAAGACCAGACTGATATTTTAAATGGAGATTTTATATAAATTACAAAGTCAAAAAAAAATTCTAAATCTGCTCTTATCTCTTTCACTTACAATTTAAAAAACAACAACAACAACAAACAAATCCATCCATTCCTTTTATTGAATGCAAAAAATATGTATTTAGCATAATTTCCTGGGTGATTAATCCATATTGTGAATAAACTAAACTAAACTAAAATACAATAAAAAAGACCAGACTGATGTTTTACATGTAGATTTTGTATCAGAATAACAAGCCATGAAATAATTTTAATAAATCTGCTCTTATTGTATTTTACTTACAATTTTTAACGGCATCACAAAAAAATAATGTAAACATTTAAATTAAAAGTGAGTTTAAGTAAAACTAGTTACTCTAGTGAAGTAAACACTTTATTTAATTTTTTATTAATTAATTAAAAAAAATAATTTACTTACTTATTTATTTATTTATTTATTTAGGAGGATAATCATTCCTGGTTTTAGAATGCTAATATAATTAGAATGTTAATTTTGAAATGATTAAAGAAGTAGTTTACCCAAAAATTTAAATTCAGTCATTATTAACTAATCCTTATATATATGCAAAAAATATATATTAAGCATAATATATATATATATATATATATATATATACACTACCGTTCAAAAGTTTGGGGTCAGTAAGACTTGTAATAGTCTTTAAAGAAATCTCTTATGCTCATCAAGGCTGCATTTATTTGATTAAAAATATAGAAAAAAAACAGTAATATTGCAAAATGTTTTTACAATATAAAATAATGTTTTTTATTTTAACATACTTTAAAATAGAATTTATTCCTGTGATGAAAAGCTGAATTTTTATCAGCTGTTACTCCAGTCTTAAGTGTCACATGATCCTTCAGAAATCATTCTAATATGCGGATTTATTATTAGAATGATCAATGTTGGATAATATCAACAGTTGTGCTGCCAAATATTTTTTGGAACCTGTGATTTTTTTTTTTTTCAGGATTCTTTCATGAATAACAAGTTTAAAAAGTACAGTGTTTATTCAAAATATAAATATTTTATAACAATGTAAATTATTTATTATTACCTTTTAATAAACTTTTAATTATTAACTTAATACATCCTTGGTGAATAAAATTATTAATTTCTTAAAAAAAAAAAAAAGAAACAATAAAAATGTACTGACCCCAAACTTTTGAACGGTAGTGTATATATATATATATATATATTTGCAGATATGCAGATTTTGTATCTAGAATAACAAGCTATAAAATACTTTTAATAAACTTGAATCTACCCGTATCTTATTTTAATTACAACAGTATCACATTTTAAGAAATAATGTAAAAATGTAAATAAATAATAATATTGAAAATAATTATATACAAATTATATTCATTAGATAAACAGCCTTAAATATTCTTTAGTCAAGTAAACACATTTATTTAATTTAATTTAATTTAATTTAACTTAATTTTGAATATAATATAATATAATTTCAGAGGGCAATCAATTCTCGTTTTAGAATGCTAGTAGAATTAGAATTTTAATTTTCAATTATTAAAGAAATAGTTTACCCCAAAATTCAGTCATTATTAACTAATCCTTATAGTTTTCAAATCTTTTATGAATGGATTTTCTTTCATTGAATGCAAAAATAGCAGATTTTCCTGGGTGCGCTTTATAAATAAAATAAAATAGATAAATTTGTATCTAAATTAAGAAGGCATAAAACACTTTGAATAAATCTGCTCTCACTTTACTTAAAAAAAATTCAAAATAAGTTTCTAGAATTAAATAAAATAATAAAATCATCATACAAGTATAATGTAATCCATTATGGTTCTATATTTTCTGTAAGTCTCTATATTAATATAAACATACTAAAACTTTTTGTGCTTAAAATTTTGCATACAATACTACATGATTTGTAAATGTGCATCACGTCATAGATAGACAGCACAGGTAGGCACAGATTCGTTAATGGCTCGTTGAGGGGGAGATTTTGTCACACGTTCGTCTCTGTTTGGGACATACTAATGAGGCCACCGCGCAGCAATTAATGAATGTCTGTTTCTTTCTTCTTCTCCATTTACTTGCTCTTTTTAACGGTGAATGGACGCCTGACACAGAGGAATCATGTTAATGAGCGCTGGGTGCGGAGAGAGAGGGATCTTTGGTTCAGACGCTCTCATGAGCGCATGAGCCTCATGATCAATGGAGAGGAAAGGTGTGTGTGTGTGTGTGTGTGTGTTGGGGGAGAGGGTGTCTCACTGTTACCATAGAGACGAGAGGACAGTGGTCTTGAACATCACTACTGGGCAGGAGGGATGCTCATACAAGCTGTGGGAAAGGTTATAAACGCCATATATTGCATGAAAATAAGAGATGGGGTTCAGACAAGAGGACATGGGTGTAGAAATGTAGCGTGAAAACTGATTTATTACTAGTAAAAAATAATTCAAATATAGGCAGATGTGGGAGAATATTATGTTTACTACAATCTATGACTGTCAGATGAAGTAAACGCAGCTCAATGATATAACAATAACACACACGCTGCCATCTAGCGGTGATACTGTGATACTACTCTTTTGAATAAAACTATTTGAAGGTGAAGATGGTGTTGGTGATCTGACCTGAACTGTAGACAAAAATCATGTAGTGACCGACTTCTAGAACAACAAGACTAATTAAGGTTGAATTTATTCATGTATAAAATAAATAAATAAGATAAAACAAAACTGGGGGTGTTATCGAGGACACAAATCTGTTGACTTAAATGGTCATTTATTGATTTCTGTCACCATCTAGTGGAGATACATTGCAAGTGCTACAGATCACAAGAGCCGTTTTAGTGACTGTGTAAAATTATATTACATATAAACTGGAGTATGAATACTGACTTTTTTATTTTAACCCTTTAACTGTCAACGTCCTCTCTGTGGGACGCCTAAGTTTACTTCACCATATTACAAATAAATCCTAATGTAATCATGACAAACTATTCATCGTTGGAAAGGTCTAAGACTCCTAAATAGATATTTATATTTTTGTGTTACAAATTATGTAGGAAAAGTAATAGATTAATATATGTCAAGAGTGCAACTTAAAAAATCTACATCATAACACGAGTTCTGACCTTTGTCACAAAAGACTTTCTTCGTTGACTTTTTCCTTTTAGAAACGTTTTAGAAATCATATGGAATTCAGTTTAAAACTTACAATTTCAAAATTCATCCTTTGAAAGGCATTTTCAAATCGGACACTGCATTACCACGCAAAATGTACATTAAAATCAAATTACTAAATATTTTCATTAATGAATTATAAAAATGTAGGTCTGGATGGTGCATTTTTGTCTGTGTTCAAAAATGGGAGTGACAATTAAAGGGTTAAAGAATTTAGCAAAATAAAACTTAAGTAAAAGTGAAAAAGTTTGCACCATCTGCATATTTCACTACTCATCTCTATGCAGTTATTTTGGTATTATTCATATATTCTTGTAGTATTTATTAAAATTTTGAACTAGCTTTTATTTTTATATTTTTCTTTTTTAGTTTAGCTTTAAGTAATTTCGTTGTCCTTTTGTCAATTTAGTTAGCTTTTTTTTTTTTTTTTACATATATTTCTATTTAGCTTTACTGCAATATTGAAGTTTTAGTAATTTGAAAGAATCTGCTCTTATTTTACTTGAATAAAATCCAAAATAAGCTCCTAAAATAATAAATAAATAAATCATCACACAAGCATAAAGTAGTCCATTATGACTCTATATTATCTATATCACTCCATATTAATATAAGGATACCTTCTTAATTGTTTTTTAAAATTATTAATATTTTGAATTAGCATTTATTTTATAATTTTTAGCTTTCATTTTAATTTCAGTTTAGCTTTAAGTCATTTTGTTGTACTTTTGTCAGTTTTATTAGCCTTTTTTTTTATTAAATAATTAATGACCTGTTATTAACCTAAATTAACAAGTCATAAATCACTTTAAAAGAATCTGCTCTTATTGTACTTGCATAAGGTTCAAAATAAGCTTCTAAAATAATAAATAAATAAATAAATAAATAAAACATCTCACAAGTATAAAGTAATCCATTGTGACGCTATATTATCTGTATCACTCTATATTAATATAAGCATACCTTCTTAGTTGTTTTTTTATTATTAATATTTTTGAATTAGCTTTTATTTTATATTTTTTTAGTTTTCATTTTAGTTTTAGTTTAGCTTTAAGTAATTTTGTTGTGTGTTTTGTCAATTTTATTAGCTTGTGTTTTTAATAATATTTCTATAATATTTCGATTAAGCTTTAATTGACTGTATTTTGGTACTTACACTTATTTATTTTAGTTTGCTGCCAAGGCAATATTTCTAATTTCATTTTAGCGCTTTTTATTCACTAAGTTTTTTAGCATAATATTTATATTTTATTTTATGCCAAATTTATTTGAATAAGGAAAACACTTTTGTAATAGTTTTAGTTTAACGACACTGACAGTGTGTAAACGTCAGGTTGTGTGACTCTAAGCATGCAGAATGCAAAACAAAAGCTGTCAAGCAAAAATAAAATAAATAAATATACAAATGTATTAGTTTATATTCATTACCATACAGCAGTATGTTTATATTTCCCCTAATATACAACAGATTTGAAATGGTGTCAGATGGGTTTTTTGTAGAGTCAATCAACACACATTGAACACTTTCTCAACTTGTGTCACACCATAATCTCTCTAGGAGGTTAGATTAACACATTTTCTTATGAGACGGAAGTCACTCATCCTCTGAAAATCACACCTTACATCAGACAAGACCTGCTGTCAAAATGTTGTATCTGTAAAATTTCTACTCAAATGCAAACAAACATAATGCAAATTTAAGAAAAACAATTAACTGTTAGATTGGCAGAATCAGGGGGATTAACATTGTATGATGTTGCCCAATTTTAGTTTTTCAGCTTTGGTTTTGTCTACCCATTTTTCTCCCATTTATTTCCTTCATAGGGATTTAAATAGTGTTTAATAAAGACTGATTACTGAACTAAACCAATCAACTCAACACTATAAACTCTGATTTGAAACATAAAAGTATTTAGATACGGATATATAGCTAAGGGAGACTGACTATAGAGTTTCCATAATAACTGCAATGTTTCTGATTAGTGGATGTCACTTTAAGATTATCGGTGTTGTAGTTCCTCAGAGAATTTTGCTACTAAATACTCTTTTGGGTCATTAAAGGTTTATACATATACTAAAAATGCTGCTCTGTCTGAAAAGCTAATCTCAAAATACAAGCTAACAATCATCAGCAATGGTGTGGTAGCCTTATATTTGAAGATCTGAGCTGTGTTGAAATCCCAAAAGGCTTCTGTTGTGTTCTTGATCGAGACAACCTCAGCCTACTCTGTAATTAGTGTACTGTAAATTGCATTTTAACGTTAATTAAATTACTAATTAGTCATAATGTGAAGCCTGTCATTCTGTGCTACTAGTGTCACCTAGTGGAAGTAACGTTACAAAAGTAAAGCATATTTTCAAACGCTGTTTGCCACTTGTTACACACATTATTCTTATCGTTACGATATCTTACTATGTTACCTGGGGGCTTGACAGTAATGTTAAAGAGTTAACATAACCTTACGTGGCCCAAACTTTAGCTTACCTGGAGAAGAAATTCGGCGTCTTGACTGAAACCTAAACAATCCATCAAATTCCTCCATCTTCTAAAAACCACGTTGTCTTTCCCTGTGTATTTAGGCAATTCTTTGATTTTTTGGCTTGCACCTCCGTAACGAAATACGAGTTTGTTTTGCTACTCAGGCAAAACACAATTAGGCTCAGCCTATTAGCCACGCCCCGAACTCTCGCTATTGGTTGATCTCGAACGGGATTGACAGATCTGGGCGGAGCTAAGTATTTCTAAATTGTTTCTGGAAGACTCAATATGCACTTTTTGGGGCGAAAAACCCATGGCACGCTTATAAAATTCAGTGGACTGAATTTTAAGAGAATGCATTTTGACATTACAGCAACAACAAAATCCCTCAACTTCCATTTGGCTTTCAGTGTGGACAATTTTAAACATGTCAGTTAGCCGCAAATGATTTTAAATAATTTGAATGTGTTTCTTTTCATCTGCCATAATAATAAATTAGTTTTTTGGATCATTTTAATGACCTTAAATTAATATTTTAGTAAGTATTGTATCTACCTTATTTTTCCCGTAAGAGTGGGCGTGGCCATTTATAACATTTATGGATCTGGCTTCCCTCTCATCTGCGTCCAATATTTTACAAAACTGCTCGTTTTGCTGCTTGACATTGCAAATAGGTGTGTCTTACCATATTATTTTAATGTATTATCTTAATTATGATTACACTGGTTTGTAGTGCAAACAGTTTTACTGTTTACTGCTTCTTCTCCTTATTTCCCGGCTAATGAACCGGAAATCTCGTCTATAGGCTTACTTCCGCTTTGAAGAAAAGGTGGAAACACACTGGCTAATATTGGGCCAGCAAATGCACATGAACTACCCATTTAGGGGCATTATAAAACCTGTACTGTATGTAACTGAAAGACCTGGCTCAAAGTGTGAAAAAAGAAAACCTGATTGCATCTCTTGAATATGAATAAATAAAACCATTTTCAATTGGTTGCTGATTCATGAAGCTTGCACCCTCAGGGCTGATGACACATGTAAATGTAGCTCATAAGTAATATTAATCAAAAAGTACACAATCAAGCCACCTGTCTCTCTGATGAATATGCATGACCTGTTTACATGATTTGTATATTAATTTGTCACTGTCACAGCATGAACGCTTCAAATCAGACCCTTCAAACCTTTTAATATTAAATGCCTTGTTTGTTTTTCAAGTGTGTGTAATATTTCACTTCACTAAACTTAAAAAAATAACCTTTCACATGCAAGTTAATCTATACTAGACACAAAAATTCACTGCCCTGCAAAATCATTTCAATCTAGTACAGGAAAATGCAATTAGGAGGGAGCAAGGCCACGTATTGGTAATGACCTTTACAAATGACATGTAGATTGAGACATTTCAATTTCATTCCTAAATGGCTCAGTCAAAGGCACAGTGAGATCTAATGCAAGCCTCTTTCAGTGTGAAATATCAGCTTTGAGAGTTTGGATATTGCAGGTAGAGCTTTTTAATTTCAGAGGAAAGGTGAAAAAGGCTTTTTCCCTTTTGAAACGCAACCTGCTGTTTAGCAATAGGGGATGAATACGACATCAACATCTCAGTTTTGTTTACATGTGAGATATTGCCTCACAGTGCGCCACAAGCTGTTGCCTGGAGACAGCAGTTGGCCCTTCCGTCATCTTGCCGTCTAATCCGTTCGGCGGGGCGCAGGTTTAGAGGGGTCCGTTTCAGGACATGAAACGCCTCCTACTGTACTCCTCACATGAAAGCCGCAGGATGATTTGGCTTTGTGAAGGAATAGCTAAGCCGAAACAACAGTATCTGCAGGTTCTGTGAGAATACAAAGCAGTGAGAAGCCTGGATTTTTTTTTTTTTTTCAAATGCATCCTATAACATTTTGCTGTACTATGATAATGGAGCATATTTAAATTACATTTTTAGAAAATGTTGTACTGCCATCAAGTGGTCAAGTAATGAACTGCATGTCCTGCTTCCTCTGATACACTAAAAAATATTCAAGTTCACTTCCAGAATGAAAATTTCCTGATAATCTACTCACCCCACTGTCATCCAAGATGTTAATTTCTTTCTGCCTTTAGTCGAAAAAAAAATAAATAAGGTTTTTGATGAAAACATTCGATGAAAACGATTTTTCTCCACACACTGTCAAAAAAAAAAGAAAAGAAAAAAGAAAACTTAAGTCAACTTAAAATAATTTGTTGCCCTAAAACTTTAAGTATAGTCAACTCAAATACGTTTAGTCAAATTAAAATGTTAAAGGAGAAGTTCACTTCCAGAACAACAATTTACATATAATGTACTCACCCCCTTGTCATCCAAGATGTTCATGTCTTTCTTTCTTCAGTCGTAAAGAAATCATGTTTTTTGAGGAAAACATTTCAGGATTTTTCTCCATATAATGGACTGATATGGTGCCCCGAGTTTGAACTTCCAAAATGTAGTTTAAATGCGGCTTCAAACGATCCCAAATGTGGTTGTAAACAATCCCAGCCGAGGAAGAAGGGTCTTGTCTAGCGAAAAGATTGGTTATTTTCATAAAAATAATACAATTTATATACTTTTAAATGTCAAACGCTCGTCTTGTCTTGCTCTCCCTGAACTCTGTGTATTCTGGATCAAGACAGTTAGGGTATGTCGAAAAACTCATCGTATTTCATTCGTTTTACAGATTGTTGTGAGTTTAAGATATCCAAACGCAGCCACAATATTTTCTTCACTTCACTTTTCTTCACTTGAGATGTATTGTGTGAAGTCTTAAATGAATATTATAGGCTTAATACAGGTTGAGCTCTAGTACCACAGCAAATGAGGTCAATGCTCAGTCCCTCAGTTTGTAAAAACATAAACATGACTTTACAATAAAAATCTATGGAGCAATTAACATGAGACCAGACAAAAATCACTTACCTGCATTTTCTTTGTAAAATTTTGCTGTTGAAACGCAATCAGCAGCGACAGAGAACTTGGGAGTATTGAACCGAGTTTTTTTTGTTGCTTTTAGGCTTGAACGGTTCAATACACACATTTGTATGTGTCAAAATGCCCGTGTTAGCAAGTATCCTCATAGACACAGTACTTTAGGTATTAAGTGAAAGCAGACAGCTGAGAAAGAAAACACATGTGTAACAGTATATTAAATCTGTGCAGCTCTTAAAGTGATAGCAGTCTAATATTCCTGCTGTCTGTCATTCATGTTAATCAAACAACAAAAGAGAGAAAACCTTTTACTGCTCTCGACTAAATCACTTTTGTAACTTTAAGAAGAAGAAATATATTTACACAGAGAAGAATATGGAGTTTTTATGCATTTAATTAATTTACACAATGTAGCATTTCCTATTTATTTGTTCTACTGCTTTTTTTGTCCCATTGCTTGTAATTAGTGTGTAATTCTTAATCAATCACTAAATGATTACTTGTCTTCAGGAGTCTTTTTTTTGTAATAGGCTAGTGTTTTTTTTGTGATATTGACACTAGTGACAATTCATATTTCTATGGTATCAAAAAAAATAACTATAATTAGTTATAGTTATTACCCACCCCTAACTCCTGTTATGACTAGGTAAAATTGGTAACTTTATATGCACAAGGATATCAGAAAGCAAATATTCAAACAGAGAAAAGTCCAAACATAATATGTAGTCACTTGTGAAATAGAAGTGCATTTTAGCATATAAAATGCTCATAACCAATGTGACCGTGGCTTATCGTGAACCCGGAACATTCATTTACATTTTTGATCCTTCAAAATCTCTATTTGCTTTGTGTTTTACAGACAAAAGAGTTCAACAACATAGCTTCTTTTATTGCACACTTTTATCATTTTGCAAACAGATCTTCACAGTAACAATGCCTAAGAGAATAAAAGAAAACTGAAGCATATTTTTCGCTCCAAAAACAGCCTTTTGGATCAACGTATCATATTTACAGATATGTACAGAAACACTGAGAGTATTGGGTACATTTTTAAATCTGTTTGGCTAATAGAAAGCCTTGACCATCCCACAATTACTTACTGCCAACCAAAAAAAACCTTTGAGTCCATGCTGTGGGCTACTAAAAGGTCAGTTTGTGAATAATCCCAAAACATTCAAGTTTCTTGAGCATTGCACAGGCACTGGGGTTAAACACAAAACACACATGTGGCCCCTCACTTTACACAGAGCAGTCAGACTATCAAATCATCTTTACAATGTCTGTGAGGAACAGGGACTTCATTTAAAGCACACAAAAAAAATCTCAAATGCAAAATAAGACCTAAATCCCAAGAAGTTTACCTCACAAATGTACTCTTTCTTAATAAATAGCATTGTGAGCTTTTACAACACACAACTACTTCCAAAAGGTTCATTTAAAGACCAACTAAAATTTCTTTAAAATGTGATGCCGTGAATATGAATGAATGAATGAGACTGGAAGTGGCAATCACCACTGCTAGAAAGATAAAAGGCACTCTACTGCCTTTTGGCCATAGTTTACACAATACAAAAGAAGTGAGAGCTGAAAACATGTTTAATACAGAACAATGAAATAACAACTTTTGTTGAAAAGGTATATGTGAGTAATGCTGAAAAACAAAACAAAACAGTAGGAAGGTAATGATTTTGTATTATAAAATGATCTATGAGCATTACACCATGTCCTTACCACTTTCCAATAACAAGTAATCTGCTAATCAGTGCTGGATTCACAAATGATTCGTAAGAGTATGATTTTCTTAACTGTTATTGTCATCTTATTTTATAACCTATGAAAAAAAAGAACATATTGTATTCAAAAACAAAATTCCTGAAAAGAATGCTTTGTAAATACATTAGAATAACCTCCATCTTATCTTAAACCCCCAAAGATAAGAGGTTTAATACATTTAATTTGGTTGTTTCAAATATTACGCATTTCAACACAACACTTTAGCTACATACTTACAATACCCATATAAGACACCTCTGATTGATAAACAATGTTCAGTCATGATTATGCATAACATGACTTTTTACTGAATTTGAAATTCAATAACAACTCTACAAAATTGACCCAAATAGGGAACTCATTTTTATGAACGACATTATTTCTTCAGAAGATATTTGTGAATCCGGCCCCAGAACACACATGCATTCTGTTCAACTCAGAAAAGTCATAATGTCTAAAATCTTATTTGGAAAAGTGCAATGGAACGCCACTTCCACCTTAAGATTTTGTGTTCAGTAGATATTGAGACTGTTATTGATTGTAAATGAATACAAGTCCAAGTACCCACATTTCATTATAATAAAACCAGAGAAACAGTTTGATTGAACCTCTCTGTTAATATTCACAGAACAGCAAATGCTTGCACTGATTACCATCATGTAACCTTCCCAAACTGATTTCTAGGACACATCTTCATAGATCATGGAACATGTGCAAAGCTAACAAGAGCATTTGGTTTGCCACGTCATGTTCTGAACACTGAGCGCTGAAATGGATGAGAGATAAGATCCCATGTCTGACTGGAATGCAGCATAATACACAGTTATTTGGAGCAGGATTTCAAACCAGTGAGAGTTCACTGTTGGCAAAGCTAAAAAATAGACTCCAAAGAAACAGAAAACAACCAAAATGGCTTATCCAGGGGTCCATTCCTGTTTGTGGAGGGCCACTGTCCTGCAGAGTTTAACTCCAACCCTAATTAAATATACCTGAACCAGATAATCAAGCTCTTTAGGCATACTAGAAACTTCCAGCCAGGTGTTTTAGGCTATCTTAGAGTAGGGCTGGGTGATGAAATGATACCGATATAATTTTCCTCGATAAAACGATACTAAGAGTTGGCTTAATAATGTTTGTGTGCCAAAAGCGCAACGAAACAGCGATATTCATTTGATCTGCGACACATGGACCATTTATCCGCTCAGGGGTGCGTTTCCCGTACAACGATGTAACTCACTGATTAACCTCCACAGTACGATGCATTGTTCTGGAAACGAACTAGCTAGTCATGACTGTTTCCCGAACACAGTCGCATCTCCGTCGTTTGAACCACATTAGTTCAACAATGTAGGGCCGTTGTTAATGACGTCACAGAGTAATAACTGCGCTTACAGAGGAAGCTTAAAAATACATAGATTAAAATGCATTTATAATTAGATTGAGTGAAAGATATAGATTGTACTGCATGTTAGCTTGCATATTGTGCCCAAGAGAATTTATTGAGCCCATATGTCTTACTAGCAAGGAACTATGCTTCTAACCACAGGTCAAGTGCTGTAGTTCCAACCATGTAAGTTTGTGACGGTGTTTGCGAATGTTCGTTTGAACTATGGTTTCGGGAAACACCGAATCATTGAACTATGTTGGTAATGACGGAACTTGCGACCATAGTTGGCTAACGATGCTTTTGGGAAATGCACCCCAGATCAAAATTCAAACAGCAGTGCAGCACAAGTTTACTAGAGCAGATGCGCTTACTCGCTGATAAATCTCGGTCACGTGAACACTAAACAGCGCTGTGAGATCCAGTGTGAAACACTTGAATCCAGTGAAGAACACATAAACTAGTTTAAAGCCAAATGAAATGGCTCTGACAAACAGGAGAAACACTGTGTGCAACAATACAGTCTTGCGGTTTTCCCTCTAAATTGGGCTACTTCTATACGGCTTCCTGGAAGTAGGCTTTGAGCCCCTGGAATCCTATTTTGATAGCCATTTTCCCCCAGAAAGCAATTGAGATTTTGGTCGTGACTGGGTTATTTTAAGTAGCAATTGGACTTGTTTTGTTATGCAGACCTGGCAACCCATTGAAAAAGGTTTTTCAATCTAAAAATTGCCATTTACCATGGATTTACTGTAGTAACATTAACTGCACCATGGTATTGTGCCAGAAATGTGGGCTACACATATGAAAATTCATGTAGAATTCATGCTATAGTGTTTGTGCATTTATACTAAATGTAGCCTATTTAGACTACTGGTTTTCATTAAAAATGCCTAGAAACCATATAGTTATATTTTTAACCATGGTAATGAAGTGCTCTATGTGTGGTTTTAAGTGTGGTTAAATGTATGCTACTATGGAAGACCAATGGCTAATTTCAATAAAACTTAAACAGCCAGAATAATTAAATTTCACCATATAAAAATGAGGTTGTTATAATTTTTACAGACTTTACTGTTTTTGATAATGAACATAAATGTACATTTGCATCCTAACTCAAGCTACTGTCAAATGTACATTTCTAAGAGACAAAAAGTGTAATATTATTAATATTGCAGTCTGCAATGCAAACTGGGTTGAAGATACACGTCATCAAAGTCAGGCCACACAAACCTGTTTCATGATTCAAAACAATATTAATGCAGAAACTAAGAAATTCATTTTTCTATTAAGATATTTATTTTGTTAAGGAAAAATGACTGGAGAAGTGTAAAGATCTCAAAAATGTGAAGTGTTTGTCATGTTCTGACCATAGAGACTGGTTTAAAAACACAATTAAGGGCAGGGTTGCCAGGTTTTCACAACAAAATCCACCCAATTGTTACTAAAAACTAGCCCGTTTTCGAAGGGGTCACCTGGTAAAAATCATATTCCAGGGGCTTAAAATCATGTTTTTGAGGTCGCTTAAACCGACGGACATGAACCACAGATGTGGCAATACTGATTAAAGGTGTGGTTTCTTAAACTTTCACTTAGGAGCAAAAATCTGTCTTTAAACTTGAAAAAAATTAGGATTTTCAATTTATTGTGAAAATTATCTACATGGACTGATATGAAAATTTTTTTTGCCCATATTGCTCAGCCCTACGTTGGAGCTAAATTCTGCAGAACAGTGGCCCTTTAGTAACAGGTTTGGACTCCCCTGGTCTCGTTGGTCATTTCTTGTCAGCTAGTTAGGACAAAAACTCATTTAAACATAAAAGGACTTATCGTTTGTTGTTTCCTGGTTAGGACACGGTGTCAGTTCCCCTACACATCCGATTGGTTTGTTTCATTCCCTCGAGCCTGTGCCCTGCTCTATAATCAAGCAGTGAAATCACTCCACCAGATGAGACACAAGATACCTGCAGTGTGAAGTACGACTAACATCATTATGAACTTCCGCTAGCATAGAATCAGCCGTCCTTAAGGTTCTCATTAAGAGAGAGCAGGTGTATTCAGCATGAGGCCTGAGATGGGAAACACTGACTGCGGGCACAGGACGCCTGAAGAACCAATCAGCGTCATTCTCTCTTCCTTCACAGAGATGTTAAAACACGTGCTTCACCATTGAATAACCTCAAATGAAGCACACTTCACCTCTGAAGTGAAATAACAAACGTGCCCAATCTGACACGATGACTGAAGGCTTGATGGCACGATGTGCAATTGAAACGATGGCTTAGTTGGCAGGAAATGATGTTGTGAATGCACAGGGAAGGATGTGTTTAAGTGTCCTTGCACAGTAGTACTGCACTGCAGTACTATCATTAAAGCTCGTTTACGTGCCCTTACGTCGAAGACCTACATGAGCACAGTTGTGTGTTTGAATATATAGATCTGAGTACCAAGACAACAATCATCTCTGTTCCAGCGTTTGGTTCCAACTCGTCTGTACACTCGCCAACTCGAAATATGCAAATGTAATAAATTATATCAGCAGACTTGTCCAAACAAATCAGGATGCAACAGAAGAGTATGTACTGCAGCTCCGAGTACAGCTCAAACCCATTCAGAAACAACATCTTCGTCCCAGAGTTCCTCTGATAGCTGTGTCTCTGTACATCTGCATCTACACACACAATAGGGTGGCTCCTCAGAGGCATTGGTGGCTAGTCATGGAATTCACTGAATTCAGAGTGTGACTCGAGCACAAGCCTCGGCGGGGCTCATGGTGGGGGATTGACTGGCAGGAATCGAGGTTCAGGCCTTACTACCTCCCTCCATGCGCCTGGTGGTGGTGCGAGGAGGACTGTCCGTCCAGATCATTCTCCACCACTGATGAGAGGCCTTCTTTCTCCACGCAGTCGGACAGGACCTTGAGCACCAGGCGCAGGCGGCGGTCCATGGCCTCCAGGTGGGGCTGGATGAGGATGGGCGCCAGCTGGTCCTGCAGTAGCGATTCCTCCATTAGAGAGCTCAGCTTGAACTCCTCTTTAGCCAACATCTGTAGCCGTAGGTATGTCGACCTCTTCACTCTGTGAGAGAGAGAGAATAGTGAAAGGTATAACTCAGTATCAGCTAATCTGTTCAGTCTGCAGGGCGCTATGAAAATACAGACTGAATTGTAGAATCCAGTTATAAAAATGGAATTTAAAGTATAACGTGAAATACTTTTTAAACACTAACTTTTAGGGTTCTAACGGTATTTTCAATATCATGGTATCGAGAGAGGAAAACTGTCTAGATATCATCATGGTCACATGATGATATGAAACAATAAGTCTTTTGGGTAAAAAGTGTAGTTTTTAAAAATATATTTAAACTATTCTAACATCAAAAATCTTTGATGTTGTGTTTTAGGCCATTATGCTTTGGCACCGTGTCTGAACTATGAACTAAAATGAACTAAAACACAATATAGCTTAATCCATTCATCAAGTCTGTTTTCGCTGCGTGTTTCAAAGCGAAGCCTGCACTTTTGCTGCGTTCAAGTCCTCCTGGGATGTTCATACTTACGAGTTGACAAACCGTCATTACGACGTCAGGTGCGTTCAAGTCACTTTGGTTGGAACAAGATTTACCTTTTCTACATAAAATTCAACGATTTCTTAAAGGAACACTCCTACTTTTTTTGAAAATAGGCTCATTGTCCAACTCCCCTAGAGTTAAACAGTTGAGTTTTACCGTTTTCAAATCCATTCAGCCGATCTCCGGGTCTGGCGGTAGCACTTTTAGTGTAGCTTAGCATAGATCATTGAATTTGATTAGACCGGTAGCATTTTGCTCGAAAATGACCATATATAATGACAATATTTTTCCTATTTAAAACTTGACTCTTTTATAGTTACACCATGTACTAAGACTGATGGAAAATGAAAAGTTGCAATTTTCTAGGCTGATATGGCTAGGAACTATACTCTCATTCCGGCGTAATAATCAAGGAACTTTGCTGCCGTACAATGGGTGCAGAAGGCGCAATGATATTACACAGTGCCTGAAAGTGACCGGCACTAAGTTTATGTAGATGCAGAGTTGCAGCCGGGTTGATGGCTGTGTAATATCATTGCGCCTGCTGCACATATGGTACGGCAGCAAAGTTCCTTGATTATTAAGCCGAAATGAGAGTATAGTTCCTAGCCATATCGACCTAGAAAATCGCAACTTACAATTTTACGTCCGTTTTTGTACACGATGTAACTACAAAAGAGTCAAGTTTTAAATAGGATAAATATTGAAACTCTTTGGTCATTTTTGAGTGAGATGCTGATGGTCTAATCAGATTCAATGATCTGTGCTAAGCTATGTTAAAAGTGCTACTGCCAGACCCGGAGATCGGCTGAATGGATTCGAAAACGGTAAAACTCATCTGTTTAACTCTAGGGGAGTTGGAAAATGAGCCTATTTTTTTTTTTAAAAGTGGAGTGTTCCTTTAAACTCTGCATCTACAAAATGATGAATAAAGAAAATGATGAATGATCAAAATGATGAATTCGCATCATTGTATGTTTGCTTTTTTCTGTTTTTATTCAGTTTGTGAAGGTGATGTAAATGCATCATGTATTCTATTGTAATTATACAATAATATAATATTTTGTATATGTAACTTATATGGTTTTGTTGTACATTTACAACAAAATAATCATTTTATTCATTTTAGCAAATTTACTGTCAGTACAGACACTGCATATCTATTGTCTCCATGTGCATATCCGACATTACTTGAACACAACATTTTTCAGGCGATCAGCTCGTGATCCGGTGTTTTTCATCTCCGTTCACAGTGAATGCAGTGAACTCGTTTATTGCATGTGCTCCGAATTTAGCGTGCATTTGGGAATGCAATGGCCACCAGTTATGCTTTATTTTCACGGCAGATGATTACAGCATTTTTACTAGATTTGAAGTGAGACGTGTTTTTGTAAGCCTGTTTTCACTGAAGCTGGAGTTTTTTGTCAAAATGAAAGCTTAAAATGAATTCCTGACAGCTAGCGGTTTAAATGGGTAACATTACTGCAGTCCAAATTCAGAATATCTCTTTCAAGTGTAGAAATTAGGAAAGAAGTATTGTAATTTATTAGTTAGTAATACAACTATGAAATATTCATTTTATTTATTTTACAGTGCAACTGTTTTACAATATATGTCTATTACTGTCATAGAAATAAGAATAATATAAAATTGTTGTTATTATTATTATATTCTAATTTGTTAGGCTTCCAAAAACACCAATGTGAATCTAATTTAGACTGTTTAATAAACTGAATTCATTTTGTACCTGAACTTTAGTCCCCTTTAAAGACTTTTTTTCTTACTTAGTTTTCTTAGTTAAGAACATGGGTTGGAGCTCTTAATATTGAACTCTCAAAGTGCATTAGATGGAATAATTTAACTTTAAAATATACAAAATGTTAATCTTTTCCCAAGTCTTTATTTGTCTTTTTTTAATATCACAATAAATACTATACGTGGATATATCTAGATATTATCGTATTGTGAGATTTTGATATCGTTACATTTCTACAAACATTTATTTTAACCGTTAAAAATGAAAATTCTGTCATCAGTTACAAAGAAAACAAAAATAATTAATTGACTTTATTCAACAATTTACAATAAAGTCATAATTTTTGTTTTCTTTGTGCACAAAATGTATTCTCATAGCCTTACAACATTACAGTTGAACCACTGATGTCACATGGACTATTTTAATGATGTCCTTACTACCTTTCTGGGCCTTGAATGTGTCAGTTGCACTGCTGTCTATACAGGATCAGAAAGCTCTCGGATTTAATCAAAAATATTGTCATTTGTGTTCCGAAGATAAACAAATGTCTTATGGGTTTAGAACGACATTAGGATGAGCTATTAATGACAAATTTTTCATTTTTGGGTGAACTATCCCTTTAAAAAGGAATATTTAGAAATTCAGAATGTTCAGAATTTAGAATGTTCACTTGTTTGCATCGTAAATGAGAGGCAAGAAGTGGAATTAAAAAGAAATTCTGGATTTATTTTAAACGAATGCCAAATGTGTGCTCTTAGAACAGCGTGTTGTGTGCGAGATGCTGTGAAAGACACAAGGCACGAGTGCAATAGACGTCTGTCTAGCGCATGTTTAGCTAGAAAAACAATGCAGAAATAGCGTATGAAATGCAAAACGTGTAATGTGTGAACGGCCCTTTAGAATAGCCAATTTAGCCACATGCAGAATGTTAGAAACAAAAGTGGTGTGTACTATGACCAGCTTGCAGAATTATGCAAATTGGGACGCAGCCAGTGTTTATTCGCAACCATTCATATAGACTGTTCTAGCAAAAAACATCAGCCACAGGAAATAAATGTAAATGTGCAATAAAGGATACAGCTAGAATAACAGAGCACAGCAGACAGCAGGATGTGGTTGTGTCGGTGCTATTCTGAATTACTGCACTGCAGTCACTCTCTCAGTTGGGAGGCTATTGCCTCAATTCAAGAGATGTCTGAAAGTGGAGAAAAACAATCTTACCTGCAGCACTGAGTCAAAGGGACCAGGATGGACATTTCATCATGTGAATGCTTTCCGAATCTGCGGGGTTAGAAAGAAACAGAAGTCGAATGGCTGATATTTTGAAATGGTTCTCTTATGAAAAAGTGTGCTTTATTGTATTAAATGTGCACTTGTAGTGTACTTCAAATCTTAAAAGTATATATATTTTAAAAAACTGTACTTGCAGGTAATGTAATACATTAATGAAAAGGCCACTTAAAGGGCTAGTTTACCTAAAAATGAAAACTACCCAATGATTTACTCACCCTCTAGCCATCCTAGGTGTATATGACTTCCTTCTTTCAGACAAATATAATTGGAGTTATATTACAAAATGTCCTGGCTCTTCCAAGCTTTATAATGGCAGTGAATGGCTGTTGAGATTTTGAAACCCAATAAAGTTCATCCATCCATTATAAATAGTGGTCCACACGGCTCCGGGGGCTTAATAAAGGCCTTCTGAAGTGAATCAATGCATTTGTGGAATGCATCGATTCAATTAAACCCTTATAAACCGTAATTTCGATGTTCCGCTAATTGTCGTACATGCGTTCACAAACATAGGACGTAGGCATAGCGTATGCTTAGGTGAGAATATGCTATTCTCGCCAGAACCAAGTTTTGTTTACAGCAAAGGAAAACCAGTCTCCTCTTGGATTATATCTAAATCCTCCAACATTTTTCTTTACAAATCCTCATTTTTTACTTGTAAAGTTTTAAATATGTACATTTTTCTTACACAAATGCATCAATTTACTTCAGAAGGCTTTTATTAACCCCCAGAGCTGTGTGGAGTACTTTTTATGATGGATGGACGCACTTACTGAATGTCAAAATCTCAACAGCCATTCAATGCCATTACAAAGCTTGGAAGAGCAAGGACATTTTTTAATATAACTCCAATTGTATTTGTCTGAAAGAAGAAAGTCATATACACCTAGGATGGCTTGAGGGTGAGTAAATCATGTTTTTACTAGGGTAAATATGCTAAAACTCTCAACAACCATTTCCAACATACTAGTAGTGTGCAGTCTCACCAAATTGTACATTCAGGTCTTTATTTAAACCGAATAAAACCCAGCTCATAGCATAGAAACTTATACACTTTTTGTCGTTATACATTCATCTTTCGCTATTACTTTCATATTGGCAAGTCAAATTGTACAGCACGTTACTGGTGTGGTTCAGTGGGGCTGAAATGTGTTTTTAGAGGCCATATCATCACTGTACTGTTATATTCTTATTTATAAGTATAATAAAATGTATTTCCATCATGCAAAAGTAATGACAGAACAGCAAGTTAAAAAAAAAAGTACTGATAAATAAACAGTAGTCCTTTATATAACTTCATGCCAGGACCTTCAGCTTATTTGTAGCAGTAAAACCCCATCAGAAATTCAGTTCGGTATAAAAAGAAGAAAATAAATGTAAATTTTAGTCGGGGCTTAGATTAATCTGGCATTGAGAGACCTATGGCTCTACACACTGGCCTACTTCAGTAACAAATCTAGAGAAAGAACAAGCAGCCACTTCAGTCGAGCAGGATGTCAGTTTAATCAAAATCCTTTATCTGTGCGAGCACCTGGGTGACTTCTACCCACTGTGAGCCCTTCACCAGCACACATATTACACCCTGAGACGTGATGCCATATGAATCTGACCTTCCACTCAACATCTACATATTCACGCCTCTTAAGATAGAAACACTCTGTTTCCATGGTTTCGGTGTAAAAAGGAAGCGGCTGCCGAGTCATGTGGAGCTTTGAGGAGCGAGGTGTGAAGGACGGAGGGGACGTTACACCATAATAAAAAACGGCTTACCCTCTGCCGTTGTCCAAATGAATAATGAAAGTCTCATTTCCAAACTTCTCAAAAGTCTCGTAATGGTGGCGATCCATGTTGCCTGTTCGGGGCGAAAACGGAGAAAGGGAGAGTGAAATACAAGAAGATGCAGAAGTAATGATAAAAGGTAGTCCATTGCTTCTTTAAGGTTATAATTCCACAGATTCCAATTCTGTAGTTGATAATTTTAGTCGTCTTAATGACTACTGAGTTAGCACTTGAATCAGAGTCTATATTTATCCACACACAACCAGGGCTGGAGGAGTTGGTTTCTATGGTGTTCACACAATGCCCTCATAGAAAAGCAACAGGAGCTTCTGACGAACAGGGGAAATTCCCCCAGATCAACCTGAGGTTAACAGCCTCGCTCAAGGGCACACGGCTCATGACTGGATCAAAACACTCTCAACCTCAGAAGACACATGCAGAGACCACCCACAGTCTGCTCATAATCTCACAACTGTGACTTTATATCTTGCAATTGTGACTTTATAAAATTGAGACTTTATACTTGACATAGTGTAAATTTATACCCCTGTCTTCATATCTCGAAACGGTGAGTCTTTACACTTCTAGTTGTGACTTTATATCTTGCAGTGACATCTTTATCTCGCAATGTGACGATATACTCTTTTTTTATTCCACAATGTGACTTTATATCTCACAATATGACTTGTATATATATTAGAGGTTGCAGTAGACTTTAACTTTGTCTGTCATTTTGACGGTCAGGGTCGTAAAAATTCCATCATAATCTATTATTACCCATCATATTAATTAATGAATGAATTTATATTTTAATTATAATACATTTAATTGCCTTTTTTTTGTTTACATTTTCACTTTTAATCATGAACCTACAGGACGACAGACGCTTATACATTTAATTTGAAGAGAACAGATTAACAGAGAGTGCGTTACTTTTCATGTTTAACACCACACAAACAGGGACAACGAAGGACACTAAAATATTTCTTGATTTTAATAGATTCTCATTTTCATGAAACAATATAGATTATTAAATATCAGTTGATCTTTTGGTCTATGCTGTTTTCAGTTAATGAATGAACAGTAAGTTCCATGCACCAAATTGCAATCTTGTGCTTTGTTACTTTTGATATGAAAATGTCTCAGATTTCAAATTCTGTCCATTTCATTAGAAAATTCAACCCATAAATACAGTTTTTGCATGCATATCTCCTCAGCATTTGTTGGTAACCTGATACCTGTCGTCGCCTTCTGTTTATTTTATTTTTTTGCACCAAGAGTTGTGTCCTTTTTTTCTGTTATTTAACAAAGTAAAATAGGCACGGAATGGAACGGTTCAGCCTGAGAGTGGAAAAGCGGCTTTTATTTCTTCTAATTGTGATGTTACATCTTCCTATCGTGACTTTATTTCTCGAAATTGACTTTTATGACTTTGTCTTGCAGTGTGACTTCTTTTTCTCACAACATGACTTTTTAAATATATGACTCCTGTAATTGTGACTTCATAAATCAAAATTAAGACTTTATGCTTTTAATTAGTGACTTGTCAGATGTCAGAAAGAGCTTTATTGCCAAGTATGCTTGCGCATACAAGGAATTTGTTTTAGTGTCACAAGCTTCGAGTACACAGAGAAAACAACACGCAGACAATAAAAAAAAATAAAAAATAAAAATAGAAAAATTAATTGAAAAATACATTTATATTCATCTCATAATGTGACTTCATATACTTTTTTATCCCACAATGTTACTTTATCCCTTGGTTTCACAGACAGGGATTAAACCTAGTCCCAGAATAAAATCTAAATCTGAGCTGTTTCAAATGAAGTAAATTTGCACTGACTGATCTTAAAATATAGCATTGGCTTTGTTTTGCCTCAAGATGCACACCAGTAAATTTTTTGGTAATACTTTATTTTAAGGTGTCCTTGTTACATGTACTTACTGTTATAATAATAATAAATTCTGCATAATTACATGCAAGTAACCCTAAACCAAACCCTAATCCTAACTCTAATCCTGGTTTAGTCTAAACCCTGTCTGTGAAACCAGGCCTATATCTTACAATATGACTGTTATTATATGTATGACTCATGTTTGTGACTTTATATCTAAAGTTGTGACTGTATTTCTCAAAACTGAGATATTATATTTCCCCATTTTGACTTCACATTTCTCAGTGTGACTTCCTTACCTCACAATGCAACTTTATATTTTTATATTATTATTTTTTTTATTTTGCAGTATCTTTTTTTTTAGCAGTATTACTGTATATTAACCAACTGTGACGTCTGTGCAATTTAACTTTTTTATCTGACAATGTGACTTTTTATAATCTAAAACCGTGACTACTTCTTGACAATTTATTTGTGTATTTTAACTTGCAATGTGACTTCATATTTCACATTGATGTTTGTTTATCTCCCAACAGACTTTCTCACAATAGGACTTTTTATCTCACAGTGTGACTTCATTTCTTGTAACTGTGATTATGTCTTCCAATCGTGACTTTATTTCTCGAAATTTCCTTTATACCTCTTAGTTTTGCCGTGCAACTTTTACATTTTTTTTTTTTTTTTATCTCAGAATGTGACTTTCTTTCGTATTTGCAACTGTATATCTCCCTATTGTGACTTAACATTGTACAACGTGACTTTATATCTTAAAATTGTGACTTTATTTCTTGAAATTAAAACTTTATATCTCCCAACTGTGTATTTTAACTTGCAATGTGACTTTATATATCACAATATGATCTTTTTTTTTTAATCTTGCAGTGTGACTTTATATATCACATTGATGTTTGTTTTTGATTTCTTGTAATGTGACTGTATTTCTCCCAACTGACTTTCTCACATTATGACTTTTATTTCTGGTAATTGTGACTATATCTTCCTATCGTGACTTTAATTCTCAAAATTGACTTTATACCTCATAGTTGTAACTTTATATCTTGCTAATTGTGACTTTATTTCTTGAAATGAAAGCTTTACATCTCCCAACCCAAGGTTGCACTAGACTTTAAAATTCTCCGTCATTTTGACGGAAGGGGTCGTAAAATTTCCATCATAATCTATTATTACCTGTTATATTAATTTTCATATTTCAATTGTAATAACACTTTTAATTGCTTTTATTTTTGTTCACTTTTTTTAGTTTTTAATCATGAACCTACAGGACGACAGCGCAGTGTTTAAAAACAACAAAATAGGGCTGGGTAAACAAAAAAAACAACAGCAAAAAACAAAACAAAGCAAAACAAAAAAAAGATTTCTTTTTTTAATAGTTTCTTCCAATAAATAGCAATAGGCTAGGCTTTGTGTTACTTTTGATACAAAACAAAGTCTCAGATTTCAAATTCAAATTAGGAAATTTTCAAATTAGGAAATTCAAGCAGCAAATACAGTTTTGGCGCTCTTTAATGTGGTGTGATAATTGTTGTAGCTTCTGTGTACTCGCCTGTGCGTAATCAAAGGCATTGCAAAGGATTCGTGACAGTTTCGTTTTTCTTCTGGATCCCCTACTCTGCTGTCAGACTGGAGCGTAGGAATTACAGCTACAATTTAGTAGTGACAGTGACAGATGACCTTCAGATTTTTCCGTCACTGATAAAAAAAAAATCTGTCAGTGATGGACAATTTTTGGTTAACGCGACCTCTGTTCCCAACTGTGTATTTTTAGTAGCAATGTGACTTTATATATCACAGTATGATCTTTTTTTAATCTCGCAATGTGACTTTATATATCACATTGATGTTTTCTTGTAATGTGACTGTATATCTCCCAGCTGACTTTCTCCCAATATGATTTTTATTTATGGTAATGGTGACCATATCTTCCTATCATGACTTTATTTCTCAAAATTGACTTTTTACTTCGTAGTTGTAACTTTATATCTTGCTGTGTGATTTTTTTTTTTATGTCACAATGTGACTTTCTTTCATTTTTGCAACTGTATATCTCCCTGTTGTGACTTTATATCTTACAACGGGACTTTATATAACAAAATTGTGACATTATTTCTCATAATTAAACTGTATATCTCCCTATTGTGACCTTACATTTTACAACATGACTTTATATCATAAAATTGTGACTTTATTTCTTGAAATTAGAACTTTATATCTCCCAACTGTGTATTTTCTTGCAATGTGACTTTATATATCACAAAATGATCTTTTTTAATCTTGCAATGTGACTTTATATATCACATTGATGTTTTATTTTTATGTAATGTGACTGTATATCTCCCAAATGACTTTATCACAATATGACTTTTTATCTCACAATGTGACTTTATTTCTTGTAACTGTGACTATATCTTTCTATCGTGACTTTATTTCTCGAAAATTACTTTATACCTCCTAGTTGTGACTTTATATCTTGCTGTGTCAATTTTTTAATCTCAGAATGCGACTTTCTTTCATATTTGCAACTGTATATCTCCCTGTTGTGAATTTCAATCTTTCAATATCTTACAACATGACTTTATATCTCAAAACTGTGACTTTATTTCTCATAATTAAACTTTATATCTCCCAGTTGTGGCTTTATATCTCACAGCGTGACTTCATCTTATAATGTGACTTTATATCTGCTAGATGTTTATTTTATGATGTGACTTTCTGTCTCACAGTGGCTTTTTTTTAAAACCTTGCAATGCAGCTTTATTTCTTGCACTGTGACTGTATATCTCCTAACTGTGACTTTCTCACAATTTGACTGTATCTCACAATGTGACTATATCTCACAGAGTGACTCTATCTCACAGTGTGACTGTACAACTCCTAAATTTAATCTGTTTACCTCACATTGTGACTTTATATCACTTGTATCTTACAAGTCAATTTGTTTTTTACACTAAGGCAAAAATAGACTTCAAAGTGTTTAAGCAATGTGATTGGTTGGATATTACACAACTTCCAATAGACAAAATGCACAGGTTTTTTATCAGTTGCCAATGTAGGGGTAAGTTGTCACAAAAGTTACATCCAATTAACTGTGTTTCTTTCCTGAGTAATAATGGAAGAATGTTCACTTTTATCTAAGACTTCATGAATCTACACAAACATTTAATTCAAAAACACACACACACACACACACACAAAAAACACGTTTTTGAGCACGTTTAATACTTACCCATTAGAAAGTCAAAAATAGTCATGTCCATGATGTCCAGGAGCCGTGTGCCTCGGTCATACGGAGGAGTCTGTTTGACTTCATCACAATAATCCGGATCCACTTCCCACCTTACAAAAGAGAAAACGACTAAGAAACTCACTTCACCCTTAAATTCGAGCTGCATTTTGTCCCGTCTCATATATAACCCTACTAGCGTACAACTGCCATCTCAAACAGGATGGCCCATTGTTTTACTGCACAGATAGGATTTCTCTGAGAGTAAGTGAGAACCGCAGTAGTCTTTTTTTGCTGATAAAGCCAGACTGTAGTTTAATGAAGATATGGGGTGGTGCGTGGAGACCTGAGATAAAGCGGAGAAAAAGAGCTTACTCAGCTTTCTTGCGTTTGTGGTAGGATCGGCGCCAGGGGTTTCTCCAGGTCTTGCGCTTAGCTAGTGCCAAGTCAGGAAGAAATGCAGCTAGGGAGCCCTCGATCTGGTCAGGCTTCCCACACAGGGCATGTTCGGTGGAGCAGTAGTAGGAGCACTCGCCGTAGAAGCAGATGTTGTTGGCTGCAGAGGTGAGAAAGAAAAGGTCTTGGGAAAGAGAAAACTGATCTTGAGGGTCTTAAAATGGGCCGCCAGTGAGACAAAGAGAAGGGAATGTCCCTCTGAACTAACACAGGGTTAAGTGCCTTCAAGTACACAATGGTAATAGTGCATTGATTGCCCATTACAGGGGTTTGAACCCACAACCTTTTGGACTCCCCAGATATTTAGTCCAAAGCTGTTTTCCACTGACGCATCGATTTGTACTAAATCAATACGCGTCCATCGAGGTAAATCAATCAATCATAAATTATTATATTGTGATACATACCATTACTACGTAATGTGGTTAAGTATACTCTAAAAAGTAGAGTTTTGACCCCAGCAGGTAGTTTTATTTAACTCAACTACTGTTTGAAAATGACTACTGACTAGGGTGACAACCTGGCAACAGATCTGTTGCGGGACATAGATGTGATTTTACGGGACAATGCGGGACACGTTTGAAATGGGTACATTTTCTACAGTTATGCTATGTAAATACAGATTACATCCATTGTCATATGCGCTGAGAGTTAAGAGATTTCACCTGCGAGAGAAGAGATTTGTGCTTGCGCATTTTGATGCGCTCTCGGCATTGCAATAATGCGCTGTAGTAATTAAAATAACGCTATATAAACCGCATCAAACAAACTATTAAAATAAGAAAGTCGCGTCTGAAAGCTGCCTCGATTTTTTAAATTGGTTAAGTTTAATAGAGAATATCATGTTTTTTCTTAATGAGGTCCGCAAATCCTTTGTGTGGAAACTACGCCGCTAAACAACAACAAAAAAGCTTTCTTAAAAAGGCAAAAGAACGCATGGACGTTTTCTTAATATGATAATTAAAAACCAACAGACTGATGAAAATGCGGGACGTTTTCTCAGTATGCGACGTGCGGGACAACGGGTGAAAATGCTGTGTGGTACAAAACAAAGCGGGACGGGTGGTCACCCTACTACTGACTGGCTTAAAATGAACCCAAAGTAGGTTGTAAATTAAAAATCAAGCAAATAATTACTAGAGGCATCAGCAGTAATCTAAAGGTGAACTTTTAATAATAAGCCATTTAAAAATTTTCATTATTTAATTATTATTTATTCAACTTATTAATAAATGTTCATTTATTGAAAATATTAACAAATGTTAATTTCCCAACCATTTTGGGTTCATTATAAGCAAGGAATATAGCACTTTATAAGCAAAAGTTGAGTTAAATAAAACTACTCAGATGGTGGAGCGCAATCTTTTTAACAGGGGATACCCTCAAAACACAATTGGGCAGGTTTTGTTCTGAAAACCTGGCAACCCTGCCAGCGCTGGGTTGTTTTTAAAACAGCAGGCTATAACTCCTCTAAAATCTTAAAAGTATATTTACCTAAATTGTGCTTGCAGATAATTTAACATCAATTAAATAAAATTCACTTAAGTCAAGACACTTTCATAACTGTTTCTTTACATACAGTATCTTACAGTTACTTACAGTTCTTAAAATACTTACAGTATTTTAAAAAGTGCACTTTGTAATAATGTAAAATCAAATGCTTTACTTTAAAGTACATTTTTAAATCATTATATTTAATAAGATTTATACTTGCTACACTTACTTTCATGTGTTGGTTGATATACTAAAGCACATGTAAAGTACTTGCTTATAAATTATTTAAATACATGACATACAAGGTCCCCCATACGGAAATGTAATATATGACATATATGTACCTATATCAGAAGTGCTACTCTCATATATGTTAAATATAGGGCAATATATTATTATCACATATATCCATTTTCTGGATATATGTAGATATATGTTTATAACATATATGAATTTCCCATAGTACAATTTGTATATAAACATATATTGAAAGTATATATATGTTTAACTTTTATATGGTATTGTATGTTATGACCATAGATGTTTACAATATATATCAAAATTATATATTGTATTATAAGTTATGACCATATATGTTAACAATATATATCAAAATTATATATTGTATTATATGTTATGACCATATATGTTAACAATATATATCAAAATTATATATGGTACTCTATGTTTTGACCATTTGTTACCAATGTATATACTGAATTTATGCAAGTTTATTAACCATATATGCCTAAAAGATACTGCTTATTGTAAATCATATAACACAATTCATTGCTTAACTTTATTAATTGTTTCAATTTAGTTTTCTGGGGGAAAAAGTAGAGATGAATATATAACCTGTTCAAAAAATGCCAATGTACTAAAAGTTACTTGTAGGAATGTATTATAGAGTTATTGAGGGGGGGAAACACTTCATGTAACTGTTTGTCCATATGTGCTCTCATCATCAATGAACTAAAATGCATTTTATTAAAATACATGAGCGATTGTATGTGAACGTCACAATAGCGCTTTTGCGCATGCGCCAAAATTCAAACACACCCGCGCTAACGGCAGAGTCTGAGCAATGGCTGTGGCTAAACAAACAGTCATCTGCAGTAAGATGTTTTTCTTAGTGGAAGGATAACAAATGTGCCAGTACCTTCACATAATAAACGACAATGATTTTATAGACGGGCACGAAGACAGACCAACATCACTGAGTGGAGTGGATGAAACGCCTTTGAATGTGGCAGCGGTGCAGGTAATTTACACTAATTTACTCAACGCTTTATTCCTACACTAATATTACATAGAAACTAAGTGTTATATGATTGTTTTGGTCTGCAAGAGCCTCTGTCTCTATATAGATCAGCTAATGTTTTAAATATTCCCTGTCATTGTTGTATATATGATGTTATGATTACAGCTGCATTGATGTGTTTTGCAATTTGCTCGCGTTAAAGTTAATTTTAGCTTTTGGGTAACAGGTTAATCTGTATGGAGATACTGTGAGCTCATTGTTTTCACTTGATAAGCAATGCCACGTTTGGAAATTATTTAAAGCTGTCTGACAAAAATAATGGATGAAAATTATAATGTTTATCTCTGAGATGTAGTCTAGACTAGAACTATAAAACTGCACGAAATGGAATTATTTAAATACAAGCACCTTGAATTCATATAGTAAATGACAGTACTTGGTTATATTGCACCAAGTGCATTGACATGTCCGTGACATGCCTAGAGTGGGTGCGTAAGCACATGCATGTGCATATTGCATAAAGGTACAGTACACTAAAGGATGTGATTGTGGGGTTTTAAACATATGGTTAATCTATCGTAGTAAATTTTGTTCATATCATTGCTGATAATTGTGCTATTCTTGTTTGTGTCCCATGACAAGGTAATGAGTCCCGAAATTCTCAGAAAATAGAAATGGAGGCCGAACCTGCAGATGTGGATGGCAGTGATGTGAATGATGGAGCATCTACACAGAAAAGGTTAAATATTTTATTGAAACCAAAACTAGCATCTGCAATATACATGTAAACAAATCAAATCAACAAAATATTTTAGTTAAAAATGTGTCTCCATGTACTATTTAATACAATTCTAGTGCATTTAATCTATTAAATAACAGTGGAGTGAGTGAGTTTTGGGATATGGTTAGATTAAACTTATTTTAGTGAATGAAGTACCACATTTCAGCTCTAATTTTGTTAGGGTGGGTACACAAAATATTATTTTATCCTTGCTTCTAGAAAATCCTTAATCTGTCTGCTTTCTAACAGCTTCATGTGGCCGTAACGTGGCTTTAAGCACTATAGATTATTAAAGTTTCACTTTGACTGTGACAAAGGCAGTAAATGTGGTGTTTATATGGAATAATTGTAATATTTATGGTACAAATACAGAGAGAGTCCCCATATCAGTAGGAAAGCGATCAAATGAGCATCTTCCATCCGAAGACTTGTGTTGCATGCGGGAAACTATTAATTGGTTATTCTACAATTAATTGTACCATAAATTATACTACAATTGGAAAATACTGTAAATTGATAAACTGTTCAGCGTGATGACGTTTAATGCCTCCGACAGGGCCTGTAGTCCCATTTAGCAGCATGTTAGCAACCACCTTTTTTAAGAAACATAACAGTTTAAAAAAAAAATAATAATAAAAATCAAGAGTGGGGTTTAACTGGTGTGTTTTATGTCATAGAATAAAACGTGAAAATATTATGAGTTTGTGTAAACCGCAGACCTTATTTTAGGGGATTTAATCAAAATTGTCATTCAAAAACCCATGTCATAGTTCCACCCCTCTATTTCTTTTCTCCAGGCCACATTCTCGATGCACATATTAGGTATTATGAATGTAAACACTTTATTTCATTGATGCTAAATAGCAAATTAAATTGTAACCTGTGAACTCTGTCATTGAGCATTTGGGTTACTATAGTTTAGTTCTTCATGTATATAGAGACATATAATTTGAATGGGCATGCAGGCTGTGCTCTGTCGTTGTTCTGCCATGTCCTTGTGGTATCTGGGAATATTTTACAACTACAATTTATAATTATTACATAAATAATGAGTATTCTGCAGTTTTAAAATAATCTTTAACTTTACCAACCATGTTTAATACTCAGTATATTTGTCATCTTATAGTAGTTAATCACTTTAAGATACAGGCACAGTTCTAACTAAAAACCTAAATTAAACTTTGGTACAATGTTGGATTGCAAGATTTAAGCAGGTTTTATATTTTAATATCATGTTGACTAAAATCAAGTTTAGTTTACTGTACCACCCAACACTACCAAAGCTAAAAAGTTGCTTTTGAATGTGGTGCATTTCCTGAAATCATATATGGTTCAGAAATTTTATTGTAATTATCTTATAAAAACCTAACTTTTACTATTTTTATTTTTTTTTTTTTTACAGATGCTGGAATCCAGAAATTTCTTCACCTGGGGCCTACTGGGGATGGCAATAAACCAAACACTAACCAAGCTGTGGGAATACAAACCTGTAGACCTTTAGCTGAACCACTACAATTGATGTTCTGTTTCTTATGCCTGTTCAGTGTTTTGATCAGTTATATATGTAATTGTTTCTTTTTTGTCCTGTTTGATTGTGCAGGTCAGTAACTTTTTTTTTCTATTTAAATAAATTCTGTTTAAATAAAGATGCTTCTTTGTGTAACTTTCTGTACCATTTAACATTTAAGGCTAAAGGTGTGAAATGTGCAATGCACTGCAACTTTGTAGAGTGTCTTACATGTGTCTACAACCTCTATTTAAAGATCAAAGATCACATATTAAAATATTAAATATATGATACCATATATTTCATGCATATATGTCTAATTTGTATACAACATAATAAAAACATACATATATCTCACATATATTAATAATTATATACATTTCATATATGGCAATGCATGTATTATACATACATAAACATATATTTTTGTATGGGGTAGACTTATATGTCAATATATGAAATTGTTCCATTTTCTAATAGGAATCATATATGGATATGGCATATATAAACATGTATTCAATATATGGGTATTTCATATAAGCACATATATTACATTTCCGTATGGGCCAATAGAAATAACATTAAAGTACATTTTAGTTTATCAAAAATGCTTGTCAGTACATTCAGAAGTTAGCTTTAACCATATTTCAATTGAAGTCATTATGAAAAGACATACTATATACTATATATATATATATATATATATCATAAAAACCTGTAAGACCTTTGTTCATCTTCAGAACACAAATTAGCTTCATAAAATTACAGCTGAACCACTGATGTCACATGGACTATTTTAACAATGTCCTTACTACCTTTCTGGGCCTTGAACGTGTCAGTTGTGTTTCTGTCTATGCAGGGTCAGAAAGCTCTCGGATTTCATCAAAAATATCTTAATTTGTGTTCTGAAGATAAACGAAGGCCTTAGAGGTTTGGAACAACATGAGGGTGAATAATTAATGACAAAATTTTCATTTTTTGGGTGAACTATCCCTATAAGTCCTACTTAAGTGGGTCAAAAGCACTCTAAAGTTCAGCTAAATGCATTTAGTATAAATTTAAACTATAATAAATATTCATTAAATTGCAAAAAAACATGCAATTAAATGTCCGAAAGCCGTAACAGCCACATAAATGTATCTATGTGGCAGGAAAAACAGATGACGCATACATACGTCATCATAACACCAAGCCCTACCGTCCACCATCATAATGATAAACACATCTGAAAGCAACAAGATGCTAATGATGACAATCTTTTGTGCAGCAGCCTTGTTTATAGCATTAATACAGTTTGTAAAACATGTTTTTGACATAGGTGACTTCTCCAGATGTGCCTTTATGCGATGAAGGATGTCAGTGATCTAAAATGCTCGGATTCACCAAGGGCTCATTAAACGCTGCTGTTTAGCCAATGATGAATCATTGTGTATAACGCCTTTTTCAAATGTTTCCTGACACGGCTCCCCGGGGGAAGAGGAGCCCTTTCACTCGTTCCCACAAAAACACATTTGTCATGAAAAGTGGAGGCAGAATGCTAATGATAGCCCTGCAGAGAAAGAATATGGCCAATCTGGGTGCCTCATCCGAACACTTACATCATCTAAATGTCGGTAATTTAGTTGCCAAACTTGCTGCACGTGTGTTATCGCATGCTTGTTACTCCCCAATTAAAGGCTGTAATTAGCCTAGCATCTTGACTGGGTGTCGTTAGCTGGTCTACTGTTGGTCTTCTGCCCGCTAATATTTGTCACAGCCCGTAGTTAGTTAGTTTAATGGTTATTTATGGACCTTTTAAGCTCTTACAATAGGAATAAACACTCAAAAATACATGTAGCAAAATGCTCACATGTTAACTATGCAACAAATTTAGCTACATGCTAACACTTTAACACCACATAGGCACAGAATGACTGTCTTCATTCTCAGAAATGTGGATTTTCCCATTGTCCAAACTCTATATGCGTGAGAAGCCAACAATCAGGAGGGAAAGAAAAGGCCATGCGAAAGCCGCTCATACCTGGGGATACGAAGAATGTCCGCCAGAGCTTTTTGTCACGGGTCACGTCTCGGATCTCCCGTGTCATGTTCACCAGCCTGCCGGCCACCGGGGGAACTCTCCGGAAATCCAGGATTCTGTGTGCCACAAACAAACGACACTGTTAAATGATTCATTTGCAGATATAACACCTGTGGTGTTTCTTCCTGCATTGCATTGCACAGTTCACAGGCTGCTTTATGAGAACACTGACACCAGACATTCAATCTCCTGCCGCATTCAATAATGAGGAAGCAAACAATAAAGAGCGCAGAAAAATCCATAGAATAAAGCCATTTTTAAAGTAGGCGGGTAACGATTTTTTCTTCAAGGTGCTACTGCTAAGCAACTGAGCCCACTCTTTACTCACTAGCTTTATGACACCTCTGTGATTGCTCTTTATTAGACTGTTATTGGCGTTTTAGCATCTGGCCACACACCGCAGAAATAAATGCCCTCTAGTTTCTCTCTCATTTCATCTTTCTTGTGTTGGGCAAAAGTCAGAATTGGCTTCTTTTCATTCATGAAGCTGAAATGGAATGACAGGAAGAAAACATTTACAGAATGCAATTTTCAGAAATTCAACACAAGATTTCCAATTAAACACACAAGCATGCATTATTACTTTGGAAAACTATGTGTTCTTTGATTCCTTAACGTGGAATATTTTTCCTCAATTACTAGACATACTTTTCTAAACCAATCAAAACAACTGACCCATCAAACTGATTGTAATTTTGCCATTCAGCACCATATGTAAAATGAACTGCCTTATCTCATGATGAAAATGTACCTATGGGAGCTTTTTCACAAGATGCAAAAGTGAAAGTCGTGGTGTATTGTCAAGTATGGTGACCCATACTCGAAATTGGTCCTCTGTATTTAACCCATTCAAGTGCGCACACACACACACACACCCGGAGCAGTGGGCAACCATTAGTCCAGCACCCAGAGAGCAATTGGGTGTTCAGTGCCTTGCTCAAGGGCACCTCATTCAGAATCCCCACCTTCAATCCCTGCCGGTGTGGGAATTGAACCAGTGACCTTTGAGTTACTAGCCTGACTCTCTAACCATTATGCCATGACTGCCCAAAATACATACTGATAAGTACATATCACTGAAGTTTCCAACAGAAATGAACACTGGAGGCACTAAAACTGCACTTGTAATAGTTTTCATACACAGTTATGATTACAGCTCCATGTGTTTCATTTTCTGAACATAAAAAGATTGCTCGGCAGCTCAGCCGGCACAGAATTGGACTTAGGATGTGGAATTCTTGGGTACGAAAACATGACTCATGATGAAAGAGCTGAAAGATGAGAGATCGAAAAACAAGCTAAAGTGGCATGCTTGCGATTGTGTTTTTACATCACATTCGCTTTCATTTATACTATCACATAGGTTTGGGTGTAGCTCAAATGGTACGTTATTTTAAAACGTCATGAAGCATTAGGGTTGTAGCCCCACATAAAGGACATTTGAAGTCAGAACTGCGGTGACGTGTACAAAACCAACGTCAAATAAAACATACCATATGTACGTTCATCTGTTTCGGGAGTGCCACTCAGTGGACATTTCACATCACATGTCATGAAACATACTATAAATGTAGAATACTGATTATCCTCTCACTATGGTCAGCCTGTGGTCAATATATTAAAGGGACAGTTCACTAAACTTACACCAAACCTGTAAGACATTCTTTTATCTTCAGGACACAAATCATGATATTTTTATGAAATCTAAGAGCTCTCTGACCCTGCATAGACAGCAAGGGTACTACCACGTCCAAGGCCCAAAAAAGTACCAAGATGTTTTGCGAATCTATGAGAATACGAACGGAGAAATACACACAAAATGATGTTGAAAGTGTCTGTTTTGATGAGTTTTTATGTAAACACACTCAGTTACATCTTTTGTGAATATAAACAGTTGGGAGAATATCAGACGTGTATCAGTACATTGCATCCATGCATTCGGTTTTAAAGGGACAGCAGCCTAATTTACTTGCTATTGTCTGTGGCATTGATGTTTTGAAGAGAACTCCACTTTCAGAACAACAATTTACAAATAATTTACTCACCCCCTTACTCACCATTTTTCATGTCTTTCTGTCTTCAGTCATGAAGAAATTATGGTTTTTGAGGAAAACATTTCAGGATTTTTCTTTATATAGTGGACTTGATTGGTGCCCCTATTTTTAACTTCCAAAATGTAGTTTAAATGCAGCTTCAAAAGGCTCTAAACGATCCCAGCCGAGAAGGAAGGGTCTTATCTAGTGAAACGATCCGCCATTTTTTTCCAAAAATAAAAATTTGTATAGTTTTAAAGCCGAAAAGCTGGTGTAGCACAGGCTCTGGGATGTGCGTCCACGAGGCTATGAATTAGTAATGGGTTGTTCTTGAACGATTCTTTCATTTTGAACAAATCTTTAATCTTTAATGTAGTTCACCTATTTCGAGTCTTCGGGTTTTTCGAGTCATTCGTTCATCTTATGGGGCTGTCACGTGATGAACGAACAACTCAAACCCGAAAACTTGTCAGATAAGAGGTGAGGTAAGCTAATCATAGACTAAAGACCCAGTAAAACAATGAATGAATCTTTTCTGTTTCTTATAGCATTATAGTTTTGTCTTGTTTGTAGTGTGATCAATGTTTGTGTAAGCAGTAGATGTGTTAGGGAAGTAACACATAACATTTTAATTATATTTTGCTAAAATGAACGAAATGACTTGAAAAAAGATTTGTTCATTTTGCTGAACGAGACTCAAAGGTCCAAGTCGAACTTCCCATCACTACTACGAATCACGTGTTTCATCGTTCATCGTCTGTGTACTGAGTATGGCGAAAAACTCCATCTTATTTTCTCCTACAACTTGAGAGGAGGACATCGTTGCACCTTTTTGTTTGTAAACAGTGTTTACAAACTTACTAGCACTTTCTTAGTCTTTGCTACACCAGCTTGTGTGCTTAAAAAAAAATTGTATTTTCCAAAAGAAATGAGCGATCATTTCACTAGATAAGTCCCTTCTTCCTCAGCTGGGATCGTTTAGAGCCCTTTGAAGCTGCATTTAAACTACATTTTAGAAGTTCAAATACGGGGCACCAATAAAGTCCATTGTATGGAGAAAAATCCTAAAATGCTAAAATGCACAACTGAAGACAGAAAGATATAAACATCTTGGATGACAAGGGGGTGAGTACATTATTTGTGAATTGTTGTTCTGGAAGTGGACTTCTCCTTTAATCAAGCAACAAAGGAATGAAAATCACCCAAAAAAGATTAATCTAAATTTATTTAAAATGAACACTGTTAAAATTAACACTGATTGTGATATATATCGTTACTCATATTGCCTTCCCTACTCTCAGTCTTTGTCTGTGTGTGCAGTGGACCATCATGGAGAAAATCCCACATCGTGTGGTGCAACCGCTTTCAACATTAAACCTCCAAAGACGCATGGGCTCCTGCCTCCTGAGAGACAGAAACCCAAGCTTTTGAGATGAAATCACTCAGGGGTCACAAGTTGCAGAGTCACTGTGGATGCAGGTGACAAAGAGCCCAGTGTGGAAACACATGCATTCTAGGAACATTCGCTCAGACTCTTGTGGAAACAAGCTATAGTACAACCGGGTGGAAGTGGCCAGTGGAAGTGGTTTGTGTTTGTACAACACTTCTTGTAAAATTCCTTTGTTTCCACATGCTCTCACGTTAATAGAATATCAATATACCATTTCACTAGCAAACATCCTCTCAGCGTTATCACTCAGCCAACAATAAATTGGTATATCATATCATGCTTTTTCCTCCCCTAAATAAAATACATCATGAAAATGACAGGTAACTGGAATGAGAGCGTTCTGGAGGAAATCGAGTGGGTCTCACAAGCTCAATTAGCTCTCTGACTCCACAAAGCCTTTCTCTGTGGGGCTTCTTGTTAAAGTCAGCAGGGAGTTTCTTCTGACTTCTGACTGCACTCACATGCACCTTGTTACTCCCTGAGTAACTGTAAGGTGTATCGACTCTATCGCACTAAGTGCTTTTCAGGCCGTTGTCCAAAAATGTCTTGAGTGACATGCGCAGAGCGGCAAGAATATAATAAGAGTTGGTTTGGCTTTCTGACATCACAATGGCGCGAGTGATCTCGTGCGTAAATGTGAAATGTGGAGATGTGTGTGTGTGTGTGTGTGGTTATGGTTTCTTTTTCCCGGCCCACGTCCATTCCAGAGCAGTATCAGAGCACTACAGGTGTTTTCAGTGAAAGAACTGGGAGGAAGCCAAGCTAAAGGTCTCTGTAAGGGGAATTTCCTCTCAAAGGCTACTGGGGTGGGTGAATGGGGTTTGGATGAGCGTCATGCAGGCTACCAGACTGTAAGACTACCAGACCTCAATTTACACATATTACAGTAATTTTCTAATAAGTAATAGAATTTTCTTCTTTTTGTGCAAAGTAAAATAAAATAAAATAGCAAAAGTTTACAAATATGTAATGGACTTTTCTTAAAAACTTTTATATTTGTTGGCTGTGCTAAATAAAATAAAAAAAATAAATAAAATAAACACAGTTTACAACATGGTTCAATTTGTCCCAACATTAGTTAACTACCATAACATTAATGAAAAAACGATTCTTAAGTATGTATTAATGTCATTTCAGCATTTACTAATACACTATTAAAATCAAAAGTACTACCAGACTTGTTAAATTTACACCAAAACACCATTTTTTTTTTTTTTTCAAATCAGTAATGGACTTTTCTTAAAAATGTTTATATGTTTTGGCTGTGCTAAAATAAAATAAAATAAAATAAAATAAAATAAAATAAAATAATAAAAACAGTTTGCAACAAGGTTCCATTTGTTTAAATTAGTTAACTACTTTAGTTAACATAAATGCAAATTATTATTAAGTATTTACTAATCTTAGGTAATGTAATTACTAATAGGCCTACATTATTAAAATCAAAAGTTGTATTTAGATTTTTAATGTTCTTGAGCTGACATGATCTAAAAATAAAGTTATATCTTTTATATAACTGTTATATGTCCAAGTAATATATTTTAATATAAATATAATTTAACTGTTATATTTTTAACGAATGTTAACAAAGAATAATGAATAATATAACAATTATTATTATTACTATTTATAATAATAATAATATAATATAATTATATATATATATATATATATATATATATTATTAGTATAACACATAAGTAATTTTTGAACCCATGACACAATTATGCTTGTCTTAGCTAACTAATAATAACAACAAAGAATAATGGGGAGCAAAAAAGGGAAATAATTTTAACAGATACACAACAGATTTAAGATAAAGGCCGAGTAAACACGGTGGGATGCTAAGCATAGACTCTTGGCGATGCTTAAGGTCACATGATCTCATTGTCATTCAGATGCTACCAGTTTGTGTCTGAAACAGTCAAACACACAAGAAAATAAGAAATATAGCCAACAAAAACTGGAAACATCTTCCCTGAAACTCTCACACTGGCCACTGGGCTGCCCTACAGTGCACTGCAAAAAATAGGTGTTTTAGTCTTACCTGTCCAGATGAAATGCAGCGATCTCTGCATTGTGTCGCTCAAAGTCAGAGAAGTAGAAGAAGTCTGGGGGTGTTTCTTGTTCCCTGGTTTGTCTGGAGGACAGAGTAGAGAAAAACAAGATTGATGTTAGTTAGTGCTTGTTAGACAGTAAGCTGCTGGCAGAAACAGAGCCGCAGTTAGCACAGAGACTACAACAGAAATGTTTGTTTTCCACCTAATAGTCTCAGAATGCTTTACTGTGTTCAGCTTATATTGTATAAATCATATTAGGGGTTACACAAACTAGCTGACTTTAATGCTCTGCCATGATGCTTTAGAGGAGAAGTTCGCTTTCAGAACAAAAATTGACAGACAATGTACTCACCTCCTTGTCATCCAAAATGTTCATGTCTTTCTTTCTTCAGTCGTAAAGAAATTATGTTTTTTGAGGAAAACATTTTAGGTTTTTTCTCCATATAGTGGACTGACATGGTGCCCGTGAGTTTGAACTTCCAAAATGCAGATTAAATGTAGCTTCAAAGGGCTTTAAATGATCCCAGTCATGGAAGAAGAGTCTTATCAGTCATTTTCTTAAAAAATGTACACTTTATATACTTTTTAACCTTTAATGCTCATCTTGTCTCATCTCTGTGATGCACATGTGTACTCTGTGTAATCTGGGTTAATAGAGTTAGGGTATGTCGAAAAACTCCCATCTCATTTTCTCCTCCAACGTCAAAAACGACCTACATCACTGTTTTACCTTTTTTGCAGTGATGTAGGACGATTTTGAAGTTGGAGGAGAAAATGAGATGGGAGGTTTTCGACATAACTTAACTGTGTTGAATTGGAGGTACACAGATTGCACATGAACATCGCAGAGGTTGACAAGACAAGGTTAAAAAGAATAACTGATGGTTTTACTAGATAAGATCCTTCTTCCTCGGCTGGGATTGTTTAGAGTCCTTTGAAGCTGCATTTAAACTACATTTAGAAAGTTCAAACTCGCGGGCACCATAGAAGTCCACTATATGGAGAACATTCCTGAAATGTTTTCCTCAAGAAACATAATTTCTTTATGGCTGAAGAAAGAAAGACATGAACATTTTGGATGACAACGGGGTGAGTAAATTATCAGTACATTTTTGTTCTGGAAGTGAACTAATCCTTTAAGCTTGACTTCGACTAGTCGCCGGTCCCTATAGAGGGCGCTATAGGATAAGAAATCTTTGAAGTCCACATTTGTCCTTTTTTCCAAACAGTTAAAATGACAAATAAATGTATACTCTGAAAGCACACCACAAGACTTGTGTGACTATACCATCTGGATGAACGAAATTGAACGGGAAATGGCACATTTTACAGTTTATTGTACAGGAAAGTTAATCTCCATTTTACTTTACATTTACAACTAGCCCGTTTGCATTTTGGCGGGTTAAAATTTGCATTCCAGGGGCTAAATGTCACATTATTGCAGTCGCTTTAACCCGTGGACACGAAAAAGCAAATTCCACGGGAACACTGCAAAGTTGGCAACACTGCTTGTACTTCAGAATATTACGCACATACAGAATCTTTCATTAATGCGGAAATGTATAGAGTGTTTTCATAACGCGTCATCAATCGGCCATATTGGCAGCACTTGAATGTAAACAATGCCACTGAACTGAACCAAACTCACAATTTTACTGATTATTGCAGCTGAAAATGATCAATTACTGTCATGTTCTGGTCTGTACTAATCGGTCGGACTGAGAAAAACATTTGAAATACTATAGACTGTCAAAAGTTATAACAAATCAAAGAAGAGAAAGCAAAAAACTGGAACAAAATGCTTTTGTGGTTGGCTGAACCAGGATTTTCAGGGCAAGAATTGTGACAACATTTGTGTTTGTTCTTATCATTTCCATCCAAATAGGTGAAATATTAGGCTAATACTCTAATTAATAGTGCTAAATGTCGACTTTAAAAAATCTGAAGTTGTTCAACCTCTATTATACTGTAGGCAGTATGTGGAACGCTATTCAGCATTACACAATTTGATAAGTAGTATGAACATTGCCATCATATAACCTCTCGCTGCACGTTCAATTTTGCATTTATAATCAAATTTTGTGTGAAATTGTTCCAACTTTTAGTGGTCGAATCAAAACGGAAGTATAAAATATTGATGTACCTGCATGCATAATGTATGTTAGAAACCATTGCTGATTTTTCCTCCAGGTCATTAACCACATTGGCTATATTTAGAATAACATACTACCATAATACGCTTGCTATTTATGCATTATGCAGTATGTTATATATATCTTTATATATTCTGTATGCATAAAACAGCTGGGTGACCTACTACTGTACTTTTGCCATAACATTTAGTACAGAAGAAAATATACTGCAGTAACCCACTGTGGAGCTTCTTGACTGTACAAAACTGTCACTTTATTGTATAAATATTTCATCTTTTAGCATTTTAATCATATTCTGTTACATATTTAAATGCATTTCTTTGTATTGAAAATCAAGGCTTCCAGCAGTCTGTTGTGTGAGGTAGCATTATGCTAGCTTCAGTTAGCTGTATTTACAAGCAGACATCCTGACACTAGTGGACAGACAAATACACAACATGGACGTCTGCCGACTGGGCTGGATCAGCAACCAGGAATGTGTGTGTGTGTGTGTGCACAGCACAGATTTTGGCAGGAAACAAACTGCAGGTGCATGTTCTCTCCACGTACCTGCGCGTTCAGACAGACAGATTACAAGACTCAGACAGACAGGCGCAGGAAAAAAGACATAGAATCCAGACAGACATGCTCTAAACCACAGATCTTAACTCTCAACCTCCTACAATGATATCAGTCTCAACCGCTCATGGTATCTCTTACATGGTGCTTTCCTGAAACAACTGTAAGATCTTTCCTGGAAGCGGTACGGAATGAGGGCAGAAAATGTCAAATCAGAGCTATGCTAGGCTAATGTTAGCTCAAAACACCTCAGTTCTCATAACTAAATTTGGTGCACTTTGGTATCAACTTTGTCTCAGCCAGCACTTTTCTTTTCATATGTTTCTCCTAAAACTAATCAACACAAACTGTTGACAAAGAACAGCACTATAGTATGAATGTGCATAACATAACTAATTTGATCTTAAAGGTATCTGACGAGACATGTTTGCGTTCATTTTGAAATGCAAACTTTGGTCTCTTGACAAAGCGTGAGCCATCATTGAAATCCTTGTAAGAAAAATGTAATTACTTGTGTATTTCATGCAAGAGAATACTCCATCTCAGTATAATCTCATTGCTTTAGGACTACCAATTGAGATATTAAAGAGATCTCATTCATGATTTTTCTTTCTTATAGGATGTCCTGCTTTTTTAAAAGCCCCAGACACCAGACCTCAATATCATGAGTTATTATACTAACTTTTTAGTCTCCAAATTCCCATTTTCATCCAGCCATTAACTCTAAGTGCTGCTTATATCCTCTTCCTTCACTACTGTCAAAACACTAATGAAAAAGACTTTTTGTGACTTCATATATTTTCATTTGAGGGACAAAGCAAGCTTTTCGCACTGAAATCCTCCTCCGCCATTATGATCCACTCAATTTCCTGGATCAAAAGGGAACTAATGGATTTTTATTTGCCAGATGAGGCCTAAAATGTACAGCTGATTCAGGCGACCTCTCTGGAGAGAGAATGGGGGGTAAGGCTTTTGGCCTAGAATGAAATGAGTCACTCCGTAAGTGACTGAAGTGTCGTGTACAACTGCGTAGACCAAAGAGCGGGATTTTATTCAACCAGCAGGTGTTCATAAGCATTGTTAACTACTTTAAGTATGACTACTTAAAGGGACAGGTTACCCAAAAATGAACATCCTGTCATTAGTTACTCATTCCAAACCCGTAAAACCTTTGTTCATCTTTGGAACACAAATTTAGATATTTAGATATATCAAAAAAGATATTTTTTATGAAATCGAAGAGCTGACCCTGCACAGACAACATGTTCAGGGCCCAGAAAGGTAGTAAGGACATCGTCAAAATAGTCATGTGACATCAGTCGTTCAACCTTGAAGCTACAAAATTATTTTTTTGTGCTCAAAGAAAACAACAATACCAATTTTATTTAACAATTTCAGTGGGTTCCATTGTTGTTATTAGTGCTGCCCTCGACTAAAAAATTTTCTGGTCGACTAGTAGTCATTCGTTTTAAAGGGCTCATCGGATGCCCATTTTCCACAAGTTGATATGATTCTTTAGGGTCTTAATTAAAAGTCTCTAATATACTTTGGTTAAAAATTCTCAATGGTTGTGTAAAACAACACCCTTTTTACCTTGCCAAAATCAGCTCTGCAAAAATCATCTCATTCTGGTCAAGGCTGCTTTAAATGCAAATGAGCTCTGCTCACCCCGCCCCTCTCTCCTCGCTGTGGATTGACGAGCATGTTTACTTTAGCCGCATTTAGCCGCGTTTAGCAGCTAAACTTGCGGACTAGCACGTTATTAGGAAAGGTGATCGCAAGGATACATTAAAAACCCCTTATAATCACTTCTGCTGTAAGTGAAGCTGGTTCATGAATGCTTCGCACAAACATAGACGGATATATGTAGATCGGGAGGCGCATTCCCTTCACAAACAAACATAATCTACTGCATCTTCAGCGGCTCAGATGTCGGGAGTAAATGACGACCACTATGTTCATTATTACATCCAGCAACACAACACCTCAATCGCTCAATCTGAGATATTTTGTCTAACTTACAGCCCTGCTCTGGCATCAAAACAATGGTGGTCGAACTGTTACAGCTTATCTGAGGTAAGACGCTCATGTCAATCAACTATCATGGGATACCGACAGGCATCTGAGAACGGCTCGATTTGAAAAAGCGGATATTATTTTTACAGATTAATTAAAAACCACTGCATGGATTTTTATCATTATAGGGTAGATTTGTACATACACTGCCAACACACATTAATGTTCAAACAACATGAAAAAGTGAACTTTGCATCCAATGATCCCTTTAACCATCTTTATTAGCAATAACAGTCAAGAGAGAACTGGAAATGATTGGAAAATGGAGGAAAGGGGAATGAAAAGACCTCATCTGCATCACCAAGGCATGTGTCAGAACAAGTGCGACTCTGACACACAAATAGAAATTGCTTTGAAATGCATATTAATGTATATTTATGAATATCATGCAAATGCAGCAAAGGATAATATAATAGACAGTGACTCAATTTCCTACCGTACATGCAAAATAGTGGAAAAGCAATGCTTTTTGTTTCTCATTATGTCTCCACATCCCCCATAACAAAACACAAGCAACGTTTTTTCAAATGCTTTTGACATAGTACATCTCCGTCACCTTGCGCTGTGGTTAAAAAGCGCTCAGAGCAGTGCTCTGGATGCGCCAGGCTGTGATTGGCAGGGCGGTTGCCACGGTCACTCTGACCCTGCGTGCAGCCTCCAGTCTGGGAAGAAGTCCTGGCAGTTTGACATGTGACAGCTCATGGCTCTAGGGGCTGGTGGGTGTATCGCTCAGCGGTCGAGCCATATTAATGTGCTTTTTCCTGCTGAAGAATGGGCAGATCAATTATGTTGATATAAATCTCATTGCCAATAAAAGCAGAAGACAGCCTGCGTATTTGTTGTTTGCCAAGTGGCAGCAATATGTGTGTCACTCAAAATGGATACACAAGTCCCCGTTCGCACAGGTAAACAAAGACGGGTCACCTCGCAGTTAAACGGCAGCCTGCTGAGAGCACTTCAAGGACAATCTGTGACAGTCCTGACATGAAACGTATCAGCACATAGCAGAGCAGTCTGACTGATATTGCCTCAAAATGACACCTAATTTTGTCACTTAAATATACTGAAAAATTGACGTTAAATACTTGTATAAACAAAAAACAAATGACTAACGAATCAACAAACACATGCAAACATAAAAAGCCTTATATTGTAGCAGATGGTAGTTAGACGAGCCTTGAACAGACGATAGTGGAGATGACAAATAATCACGTCAGCCACCTGAAACGTCACATTTCCATAGCATGGCATGCAATCATCATCTGAACAGCAATCACGTAAAGAGCTTTCTGGGTCCAAGCCAGCAAACACAAACATGTGTCGTGTTCCATTATGCTGGTAAAGGAGAATGTCTAAAAGGTGGCTACTGTATTGGGACACCTGACCTGACAGCTTCCACTCTTCTGTGGCTTTTCCACAGGATTTTTGCTCATTTTATGCTTATTTATCTAGTAAAACCTGCCCAACACTGCAACTGACAATAGACGCAGGGCCTTTTTTTGTCTTTGTGACCACTTAACTCACTCATATGTGATCCTGGACCACAAAACCTTACGTCTTACGTCGCTGGGGTATATTTGTAGCAATAGCCAAAAATACATTGTATGGGTCAAAATGTTACATTTTTCTTTTATGGCAAAAATCATTAGGATATTAAGTAAAGATCATGTTCCATGAAGACATTTTGTAAATTTCCTACTGTAAATATATCAAAACTTAATTTTTGATTAGTAATATGCATTGCCAAAAACTTAACTTGGACAAATTTTCTCACTATTTTGATTTTTTTGCACCCCCATATATTTTAGATATTCAAATAGTTGTATCTCAGACCAAATATTGTCCTATCATAACAAACCATACATCAATGAAATTTTTTTTTTTGTGGAAAAGATCAGCCTGAGCATTTTTCAAAATATCTTCTTTTATAGTCCACTAAAGAAATTAAGTCAGATACAACTTTTGATTTTAATAATGCATTAGTCAATCTTGAAATTAACAAGATTAATAATAAGTGCTTTAGACATATTTTTCATTGTTAGTTCATGTTAACTATCATCGCTAAACGCGATTGCGAATTTATATTTTTGGGTGAGCTATCCCTTTAAAAAGATTGGATAGCCTCTGGATTGGGAGAGACAGACAGAAGAGAGCGCAGGTCAGTCAGACAATCAAAAACCATGCAAACAAAATATGCTGAAGTGGCTATATGCGTAATTGTCCCAGCGTTGTAAACTAAAACTCTAATAAAATCTCTGATCTGGAAACAAGCCTTCTAAGAAAACAATATGGAGTATGGAACGGAAGACATAAACAATATTGACTTTAAACTAAATTATATTTTTGCTGTGTCACTAAGGTGACTGAGACAGCCAAACTGTAATAATGCAAAAGTACGAATCATCTTTTTGCCTCTGAGATTTTGGACAGTAATGTAGGCAAGATGTGAATAACGCAACATCAGCAAACAGAGAGGCTAACTTTTTTCTCTCTTCCCCTACAGGAACTTTTTTTCATTTTTTTAAATTGATTTCACCACTTTTCAGGAGAAATATTTTGGTGTTAGATACATAAGAGTCTATACAATTTATTTATTTACTTTAATAATACTTAATAGAGTTTGCACCCAGAAATTTGTATGTATTCAATTAATAATTTGACAAATATTCTCTAAAATATGTCAAAATTGAGGAGATGAAATGGCACTATCTTAGCCCTGCAGATGTTTTTGAGCAAGAATTTAGTTTGATCATTTTTAACATTTAGATTTCTCTTCATAATGAAAGATTTATTTGAATTTTTGACATTTTTTTGCTGGAATGACTGAATAAAGCTGTGCTTTTACAGTCAGTTTTGATGGCATGAGTGCAGATTAAATTTAAATTCACAACCAATTCTACTTCCAAAATGTGACATACTTCTGAGTGAAACTGGTTATTCACCAAGTAAAAATGTAAAACAGTACTCAATGTTATCTATTGGAATTGATTGGATTGTGAATGTGGTCTCTGAGGCAGGTGGTTAGAGAGGAGAGATACTGATTTCATCTGAAAAGGACAGCTATTACATTTTGATTAAATATTACAAAGACAATTTTCTTTCAACAGAATAACACACACTGATGAATAATCAGGAATAGGGCCATGAAAGTATATTTATACAGTAAAAAGGATCATGTATAAGCAGATTGACCGCCAAACGAAATTCATCTAGACTTGCGTTTGAACTGCAATTCATGAAATAATCCGTCACTCACTGGCATTGTTTTATAGAAACCTTACAGAAGTCCCATCGAAGTTAGCAGGGTTATGAGCACACATCCTAAAATAATAATGGCATATCATCAAGGAATAGCGACAGCTGTCAGTCAGCTAAATCAGCAACACACGACAGCACATCCAGATGGTTTTATCCCACCACAGATGTCCCATGCACTGCGAGTGCCAGAGCTTCAACACACCAACTTTTTTTTCTCGTTCTTGTTTTTCCTCTCTGTTTTCGCTTTCCTGCAGTGTCCTCCCAGCGTTTCCCACAGGTATTAAGAAGTCAGTGCCACCTGCTCACACTCAGTGACCCGTGGTTCTGTCAGTGCTGGAGAGGCCGAGGGCAACACCTCAACACTGTAACCAACACCTGAAACCTTTAAGCAGGTCACGAATTCTCCCTGAGCGCTCAAACACACAGAAACGAGCTCCTGAGCTCGGCCCGCCTGCGCAGAACCTCCTTGAATCCTGTCCATACTCCTGCAGGCAGATCCAGGGGAGGGATCTATCATTCGGACGTAATCCCGGGTATGGTTACCGCTCCAATGACAGGACTGATTGTTAGAGCCCACGTGCAGACTGCGCTGGAGGGGACAGGTTAGCAACTCATGTTTGACCTGAGCTCACCGTCTTTCACGTCGGGAGAGATAGAGAGATAAAGCTAAATAAAAAAACATGAAGGAAACCTAAGTAAGGGCATAGATGAAGTATGAGACAAAGGAGTTGGAATGATAAGGAATTAGAGATGAGATCGGCTGGAGGGTCTACATCCATCCTGAGAGATCAAACATTTCAGAAACTAAAAGAAATTAAAACCACTATAGAGTAAGAGCTTTTTTTGTGCAAAAGGCCTCAAAAATTTAAGGATGAAACATTAGTGTCTTCAGAAGGCTTACCCGGGGCTTACATAAGCCAGCGCAAAGCATATTATACAGTTTTATCTGCTTATGAGGTTCCCAACGTAATTCAGACAAACAAATCTTTCATACAACTGTTGCAGTGTTTTTTTTTCTTCCTGTTTTTATTCTCTATGCTTTTACATAAACCCTAGTTATTTTCTGAGTGAATTAAGCACAACTACTGTTTTGTGGATTTACTACAGGTTTCATTAAAAATGTATATAAAATCATTTAAAATAAAATAAATGAACGGATAAATAATATATACACTACCAGTCAAAAGTTTTTGAACAAAGTTTTCTCGTCTGCTCACCAAGCCTGCATTTGATTCAAAGTACAGCAAAACAATTTTGAAATATTTTTACTATTTAAAAGAACTGTTTTCTATTTGAATATATTTTAAAATGTAATTTATTTCTGTGATTTCAAAGCTGTATTTTTAGCAGCATTACTCCAGTCGCATGGTCAGAAATCATTCTAATTGCTCAAAAAACATTTATTTTTTGTTATTATGTTGAAAACATAGATTTTTTTTTAGGTTTCTTTGATGAATAGAAAGTTCAGAAGACCAGCATTTATCTGAAATAGAAATTATAATTGCCTTTATCATCACTTTTGATCAATTTAAAACATCCTTGCTAAAAAAAAAAATCTGTATTTATTTTTATAATTTCTTTCCCCAAAATAAAAAAAAAGTTTCTTGAACAGCAAATCATCATTTTAGAATCATTTCACTGACACTGAAGACTGAAGTAATGATGCTGAAAATGTTGCTTTGATCACGGGAATAAATTACATTTTAAAATATATTCAATTAGAAAACAGGTATTTTAAATAGTACAAATATTTCAGAATATACTGTTTTTGCTGTACTTTGGATCAAATCAAGCAGAAGAAACCTCTTTAAAAAAACAATAAATATCTTAGTGTTCAAAAACTTTTGACTGGTAGTGTATACCACCATATAAAAGTTTGGCATCCTGAAAGTTTTTTTAAAGAAATTAATACTATTATTCAGCAACGTAAAAGTTTATTTTAAAGTGAAAAATATTTATGATGGTATTTAAAAAATGCTGTTCTTTTGAGCTTTCTATTCATTACAGAATCCTGAAAAAAGTATCATGGTTTCTTAAAAAATATTAAGCACCACAACTGTTTGATAAAATCAACACTGATAATAATAATAAAACCAAATCAGCATTTTAAAATGATTTCTGAAGGAACACGTGACACTGAAGCTTGGAGTAATTCAGCTTTGCCATTGCAAATAAATTACATTTTAATTATTTTCAAAATATTAGTTCATAAGCAATCCCAGTCTTTTACATAGTAGTCTATACTTGCGATTTACACACATATAATTTGATTATATAACTAAATATTGCATTTTTAATTTATAAATAAGATTTCGAAGCCATTTGAGCCTATGTACACAGCTACATTTTTGTTCCTGTAAATGAAAGCTACATGAAAAATTAACGTGAATAACTTTGAAATGACGCCTGCCATATGTTTGGATAACTGGATTGGCTGCTTCTGGAAATCAATGAAACTTGACATATTTTCATAAGCTGTGTAATTAATGCAGCAATGATTTTTAGGTTCTAATTTAACTCTGAGATGCAATTAGGTTTCGGAAGCACGTGCGAAGCTCCAACCTTAAAGTGTGTTTAATAACTAGTGAAGAGGTTCCTGATTGGATGCTGCAACAGCTGATGTCAGACATGCAACATGTGGAGTGAATGTTTCTAGTGACAGTTTTGTTGCGAACGCTTTGCTTCACGACTTTACCATACATTAAGAGACATACAATAATTAGAAGCAGTGCAAATTACTGCAGTAATTATATTCCAGGGTTAAGAGAATTAAGGGTCATTGTGATTTTTAATTAGAATTGCCCTAGGGCGCCCTAGGAAGATTATAGTACATTGATTTAATTTCTCTCTCTCACTTGATACGCCAAACCTTTTTCCCACCAAATATAATTGACATTTTCCCCAGGCTGTAGCTTCCTGATGGGCGGAGATTCAAGCTTGTGTCAGTGTGTACTGCATGTCGCAGTTTTCACCCAGCATGCCTTGAGGTGTTTCCTTCTGTCACCTTCAGCATGCTGACCAATGTTTGCCTTTTGACGTTGACTTAAATCTTTCGTCACTTTAGGACCCAGGCCGATGGACTACAAGGATCTGTGTAAACAAACCAATCCAACTAGTGGCTGTCCTGGTGTAAATTGGAGCGGCCCCAGACGTCCCAGCATCCACTCTGACCCCCTGCGTCTGTCTGAGAGGAGTGTGAAGCCTCGGCATATGCCACTAGGTTGTTTTTTTGCTGGTGTGCCACTGTGAGAGCACATATGGATGACATGCTTCTCAAGGTCTCTTTAATTAACAAGGGAGAGAGTGAATTCTTGCTGAGAATCTGAAGGGGAAAAACCAAAATGAATGAGGCGACAGAGCCAGACTCCTGCTCAGCACTTGAGACCCCTGAGGCTCAAAGCGCTAATTGCAATTCACAGACAGACTCAGAAATACCTCGAAGAACAGAGTGGCCATTGTCTATTCCACACGTCGTTTTTTTTTGCTTAAATATTCTTAGAATGTTCTATTCAGTGTGCCCTGCACTAAATTTAGATTTTTGTTATCTTTTTCCATACTGAATTAAACAGGCGACTGTATCTTTAAGAATTCTATGTGCAAATGACCTCTGTTATGATTGTATAACTGCCGCATACCAGTAGAGCTCATCAGGCGTGTGCTTCGTTAGCCAACGATGGTTACAAGTTTTGTCATTGTTCACCCAAAAATGAAAATTCTGTCATTGTCGTTCCAAACCTGTGAAACAAAAATAACAACTTCATTCAATAATTTCTTCTTTTTCGTGTCAGTCTTCGATGCGCATTCAGGATCAGGAAAGGTGCTTGAGACCCGATTCAAACTTGGGACACCTACAGTTGAAGTCAACAGTTTACATACACCTTGCAGAATCTGCTAATTATTTTACCAAAATAAGAGGGATCATACAAAATGCCTGTTATTTTTTATTTAATACTGACCTGAATAAGATATTTCACATAAAAGATATTTACATATAGTCCATAACAGAAAATAATAGTTGAATTTTATAAAAAAAAAAAACGTTTTTTTTAGTGATAGTTGTTCATGAGTCCCTTGTTTCTTCTGAACAGTTAAACTGCCTGCTGTTCTTCAGAAAAAATCCTTCAGGTCCCACAAATTCTTTGGTTTTTCCAGCATTTTTGTGTATTTGAACCCTTTCCAACAATGACTGTATGATTTTGAGATCCATCTTTTCACACTGAGGACAACTGAGGGACTCATACCCAACTATTACAGAAGGTTCAAACACTCACTGATGATCCAGAAGGAAACACGACGCATTAAGTGACGGGGGTGAAAACTTTTTGAATTTGAAGATCAGGGTAAGTTTAACTTTTTTTTTCTTCTAGGAAACATATTAAGTATCTTAAGTAGCTTCTGAAGGGCAGTGCTAAATGAAAAAAAATATGGTATTTAGACGAGATAAGAAAAATGTACACAGCTTCATTGTGTTCAAAAGTTTACACCCCCAGTTTGAACCTTCTGTAATAGTTGCATATGAGTCCCTCAGTTGTCCTCGGTGTGAAAAGATGGAACTCAGAATCATACAGTCATTTTTGGAAATGGTTCAAACACACAAAAATGCAGGAAAACCAAAGAATTTGTGGGACCTGAAGGATTTTTCTGAAAAAGAGCAGGCAGCAGCAACTAACAGCAACTATCACTAAAAAAAAAACAGCTGTGGATCGTTCAGGTAACGACACAGTATTAAGAATCAAGTGTATGTAAACTTTTGAACCATTTTTATAAATTCAACTATTATTTTCTCTTGTGGACCATATGTGAACGTCTTTTATGTGAAATATCGTATTCAGGTCAGTACTAAATAAACCATAACATGCATTTTGTATGATCCCTCTTATTTTGGTAAAAAAATGAACATTTTTTAGATTCTACGAGGTGTATGTAAACGTTTGACCTCATCTGTACTGTATATAATGACATGCTGCCCAAGGCTACCAGCGCTGACAAGGATGACTTGCAATTTTTTGCCCAGCTTTACTTAAATGAACCACAATATACAGATGATGGGCTAAGAGAGATGGATATTTTGTGTCAGAACGCCGGCTCCTCACTATTCACTAGAGCCTAAAATAGTTACAAATCACCATAAGATTGTTATTTTTTAGCATGACCATAATCAGCATCGCTTAACCGTGTAAATGCATATGGGAACCCCAGAGTATGGTGTAAGAGGAAACCCGTGATGATTGTTGAGAAAATTATGTTGTGAAAAAAGCTGCTGACTGAGTGAACCGCATATATAATTGGTTTCTTTAGTTTAATGAAAACGAACTACAGTGATCTGACATTAATTGCAGTTTTGATTTGATTAGCAGAAGTTATTACTCTACCACCTGTGAGTGATAGTTAGTAACGGCAGCCCTGTATTGTTGAAGCAGATGAGTTGTGACCATCTTACTACCGTTTAAGAAAACTGCTACTACTAGTTAATTATACTGTGGTAGTTAAGCAAGTTAAGTTGTTGAATGGGAAACGCACCCCAGGGCTGGCCAAGCTGTTGGATACCGAATGTGATGAAGCACACCTGAAGTTAATAATGCTGCGTTACCATTAAATGCAGTGTGCGACTCCTCTTGAGAGACCAATTTCTTCTCCCTGCATGCATAATGCAAGGGAGCGTGTAGGGAATCCTGTAAGATGGAAAAGCCACAAGACTTCACAATTTGACATTTGAACTTTGTAAGAGAAATAATTCAACTAGCTCTATCCTGTGAGACTTGATGAATGGTTGCTTCAACTTTTTCAACATCGTCAAACTCGAGCACGTTCCTTTACTCTGTTCACAAGGCTTGCTGGAGAATATCAAACCCTATGAAAGCTTCTTTGTAGCTCAGAGGTTCCCATTCACTACCACAGACCCTCTTCGATCTCTGAGGAAGTACTGTGCACCACATCTTCAGCAGGGACCTTTCCATAATTCATAATCCTCATCTTGAAATGGATTTCTTTGGAAGGCAATGGTGGCAAATTCTTTTTTCCCTTTAGCTGGCAGCACATACAGCAACGAGAGGAAGCCAAGGTGGTCTTGAATGAGATACCGACTGTTTCGACAAATGAATGGAAGTAAGAGTATTACAAACACATTCCACTTCACTGCAACCAATCAGAGAGGGATCAAATTAAAATGATTATATTCTTTGTTTAGTGACATTTTATGAATGCCGAGATTAGTGCCAGCCCTTAGTTTTGCTGTTGGACACAGCGTGACGGCCACAAGCACTTGCAACACACACCTGAGAAGCATTATTGGTCTGTGGAGCTGATATAATTCTATGACCTACTGTTTAAATTCTATTGTACTCCAGATTTATGTTTTTCCTGGTTTCCTCCAGTGAGATGTTAAATCGAGAACTGCTGCAACAGTGAGTCAAGTGAGTTGGACTTTATCAAAACTGTAAACCAGATCAACTGGTTTCTTTTAAAAGAAGCAGCTCAATAGAACAATTCAATCATTGGCTCAGAGATCCGGTTAACAGCTCATGTGTTAACAGAGAACAAGATTATCTGTGAATTGGGTTTGTTGACGTGACGCTCATATTTTGTTTTGATCAGGATGTATCATATTTTTTTCAAAACATCAAAAATACAGATTATACATACAAAGACCTTTCATTGTAATGACTAACAATGAATTCTAATACACCCCTTTTGTGTTGAGAATGTATTGAATTTCATGTCATGCGGTGCAACTGCAAAAAAACTTTATAATATTTAGGATTTAATAGTTCATAATACTTGTAAAAAAATGCTAGCTTGGATAATACATAATGTGTACACTAACATGTATTTAATATTAACTTTAGTTTAGTTTAGTTGATTTAACCATTTTAGACCAACTAATGACCAGCTTGGACCAATCAATTACCATTTTAGACCAGCTAATGACCATATTAGTGACCAGCTTGAAATAGGTAATGACAATCTTAGAGCACCAAACTGTTTGGAGCACTAAAAGCAACTGTAAACAAACTAATGACCAGTATGGGCAAAATAATGACCATTTTAGACCAACTTATGACCAGCTTGGACCATTTAATTACCATTTTAGACCAGCTAATGGATATCTCAGGCCAGCTAGTAACCAACCTAAACAAGCTAATGACAATATTAGAGCAAAAAAAAACAAACATCTTGGACCAACTAACAACCATTTTATACCAGCTTATGTCCTGCTCGGTCCAGTTAACAGCCATTTTAGACCAGCTAATGACCATATTAGTGACCACTTGAACTAGCGAATGACAATTTTAGAGCAGGAAAATGCTTGGACCACTAAAAGCAATTGTAAGCCAACTAATGACCAGTACAGGCAAATTAATGATTAATTTTGACCAACTCACGACCATCTTAGACCAGCTTTGGACCAGCTTGAAACAGCTAAAAAAAAATCTTAATGCAAACAAACAAGCAAACAGCTTGGACTAACTAATAGACATTTTAGACCAGCTTGAACCAATTGATTACCATTTTAGACCAGCTAATGGTCATCTCAGTCCAACTAGTCTCAGACCACTAAAAGCAATTGTGAACCAACCAACTTAATAACCATTTTATACCAGCTAATGACTTGTTTGGACCTACTAATAACCATGTTATACCAGCTAATGACCAGCCTGAACTAATTAATTGCCATTTTATACCAGCTAATGACCTGTTTGGACCTATTTATAACCATGTTTTACCAGCTAATGACCAGCTTGAACCAATTAATTATTATTTTAGACCAGCTAATGACCATCTCAGTCCAACTAGTGACCAACTTGAACTAGCTAACAACAATCTCAGAGCAATAAAAACAGCTTGGACCAACTAATAACCATTTTATACCAGCTAATGACCAGTTTGGACCAACTAATAAACATTTTAGACCATTTTATACTAATGGCTATCTCAGGCCAGCTAGTAACCAACTTGAACTAGTGAATGATAATTTTAGAGCAACGAAAACTAGCTTGGGCGATCTAATAACCAATCCAGGCTTATGACCAGCGTGGACCAGTTAATAACCATTTTAGACCAGCTACTGACCATATTAAACCAGCAAGTAAAAATCTTAGAAAAATCTTAGAGCAGCAGAAAACAGCTTGGACCACCTAAAAGCTATTTTAAACCAGCTAATGACCAACTTAATAACCTTAATAACTTACAATGACTTTTAATACACCCTTTCTATGTTGAGAATACATTGAATTTTTTAATTCATGTCATGTGTTGCGACTGCAAAAAATGTTATAATATTTATGAATTAATAATTCATGATACTTGGAAAAAAATGCTATCTTGGAAAATACATTTAAAACATTCTTAAAAACAATGATTAATGTGTATACTTACATGCATTTAATATTAAGGAAAATATGTTACTACTTTTTGCTTAATAGTTAAACCATATGACATTTTTTAGGTTAAATGTAAATAAAAACATGTATTTAAAACTTATTATTAGCATTACTATTCATTATTATCAATTGAAGAGAATAGAAATATAGTCCACAAGTGTTTTTTGGTGTTTTTGTGATGATGAATATTCTTCAAAATAGTTTTTACAGAAATAAATAACATCATACAAGTTTGGAAACATATGAGGCTTAACCCACATCTAAAAGTATTAATTAATGCTTTCTAAAAATGTTGATTAAACGACCATCAAAAATAGCAGAAACTTTTGAAAAAAACGGCACTACATTTTCAGTTTAAGCAACACTTTTTACATTAAAAACCAATGTGTTTACATTACTCCAACTTATTTTTTTTTTAGATAAAGTTCTTTTTTCTGTTGTACACCTGTTATCGCCCCACACTCCAACAACGAAGCCTCTCAACTGAGCAAATAACAAACGGCGCTGGAAAGTTAATGGATGTGTATTGTCAGCCATGGAGGGAACGGCAGTCCATTGAAGATACACACAAGCGAGCCATTACAGCAGGACCAGATAATGAAAGCACAATCACAGTTTAAGAGCGCCACGGGCTGGTCATTTTTCCTCGTTCCTAAGCTCTTTGTGCGCAGAGCCCAGATTTACCGGAATAATGGGCAGCCGAGATCCAGAAGAATTCCCCTCCCGAGAGCCGCAGTCAAAGGCCTCAATCCTTCATGGCTTCAGAGAGCACACAGAAGGATGGATGAGGTGTTAGAGGAGGAGAGGGCATGTGGGGAGACGCTGGGTGTTTTAGCTTTACTTCCCGGGCTAACGGCCAGCTTTGGTATTAAAATATGAGTGCGTGTCCTGGCCCGGCTAAAGCCGAGAGAGGCGGCGAGCAGTGATCAGGAGCATTAATGATGACAAGCCCAACCACTTCCAGCTTCTTAACTCTGATAGCCATCTTAAGCACTTTTCCTGTGTCTTTCCCAGCACACAAAATCAATTGGTGTTTATCAAGCTCCCATCCCTGCGCCGTCTTGTATATCGAGTTGCGGTCTTTTAGCATGCAGTGTGCACCGGTCCAGGGATTGATGGCAATCCGAGTTGCTGTGCCTGGCGAAATTGCAGGATCTGCAAGAGGCTCATCTGAGCGCTTGACAGCCGCTGAGAATGAGTATAAAAAAGACCCTGTTCTTGCACCTGAGGGCTGACTTTACATTCTAATCTCACAAGCATTTTTGTTTAAATGAGAAAACACTACAGACAAAACGGAGCCACGCTTCCATCACGCTTCCAATTTAAAGGTGTCGCTATTGCCGGGAGCATGCAATTCTCAGGGGCTGACGGAACATCTCTAAAAAGACATGTCTCAAACTGTCTCGCCGCTGTACAGATTGGGCTACTGTTCTTGCTGCAAAGCACACAGATGCTGAAGATAGAAAATCTGCCTGACAGGTTCATAGAGACAGAATGGACATATTAGGAACAGAGGAGGAGAAAAGGAGAACATAGAATGACCATAATTTCCTTTCTTCATAAATGACACTGGTCTTATTGCGCACAGTTCATCAGTGCATGTTGTTCTTAAGAAAAATTGTTTCTCATAATCTTTCATCAAAATGTAATCACTTTCTTTGCCTCTGAAACAACTTTATGCTGATGTAACCAAGGTTGTGCTGGGAAAAATAATACGTAAGGGATAATGTACAGTCGGTAATGAACATTATTTTCTGCTGAATATTCTGTTTCCCTCAGAAATATACCACTTTATTGCATCCCACATGCAGTTTCATGTTGTCCAATACTACAATAGTGTAGGAAGGTTTAAAGCAATAAATGCAGTTGCAAAAAGCTAGATATTACACTACCAACCTACAGTAACTCGGTACAACCAGCTGGTAGCAGATTTGTTGCTGGTCAAGCTTGGACAAACCAATGGCAGTCTTATAGCAGCTAACAGTAATTGGCTTGGAACTATAATCATATTTATAACCATTTCAAATCAACTATTGACAATCCCAATTGACAAACTTGAACTAGCTAATGATAATTTTAGAGCAGCAAAAACAGCTTGGACCACCTAAAAGTTGTTTCAAACTAGCTAATGACCAGTTTGGACCAATTAATAACCATCTCATACTAGGCTTCAGCTTGGACCAATTAATAACCAATTGATTACCCAATAACCAATCGATTACTAATGACAAACTTAGAGCAACAATAAAACAGCTTGGACCAACTAAGAACCATTTTGAACCAGCTAATTTCAGGCCAGCTAATGACAAACTTGAACTAGCTAACAACAACGTTAGAGCAACAAAAACAGCTTGGACCAACTAATAACAATTTTATACCATCTTATGACCAGCTTGGTCCAACTAATAACCATTTAAGACCAGCTAATGACCGTCTCAGACCGGCTAACAACAATCTTAAAGCAGCAAAAAACTGCTTGGACCACTACAAGCAATTGTAAACCAGCTAATGAAAGTATGGGCAAATTAATGACCTTCTTAGACCAGCTTGGGACCAGCTTGAACCAGCTAAAAAAAAAAAAATCTTACTGCAAATAAGTAAATAAATAAATAAAACAGCTTGGACCAAATAATAACCATTTTATACCAGCTAACAACCAGTTTGTACCAATTTCTAAACGTTTTAGACCAACTTGAACCAGCCAAGAAATTTTTTTTAATGCAAATTAATAAATACATAAACAAATAAAACAAACAGCTTGGACTAACTAATAAACATTTTAGACTAGCTTTAGCAAAATTAATTGCCATTTTAGACCAGCTAATGGCCATCTTAATCCAGCTACTGTAGTGACCAACTTGAACTAGTAAACGACAATTTTAGAACAATAAAAAAACACCTTGGACCAACTAATAACCATTTTATGCCAGATAATGACCAGGTTGGACCAACTAATAACCATCTTATACTAGGCTTCTGTTCAGTGTGGACCAATTAATAACCATTTTAGACCAGCCACTGACCATATTAAACCAGCGAGTAACCATTTTGAACTAGCTAATGACAACCTTACAGCAGCAAAAAACAGCTTGGACCACCTGGCCATCTCAGGCCAGCTAGTGAACAACTTGAAGTAGCTAATGACAAACTTAGAGCAACGATAAAACAGTTTGGACCAACTAAGAACCATTTTATACCATTTTAGACAAATGGCTATCTCAGGCCAGCCAGTGACCAACAAGTGAACGATAATTTTAGAGCAATAAAAACTAGCTTGGACGAACTAATAACCATTTTAGACCAGCTACTGACCATATCAAACCAGCTAGTAACCATGATTGAACTAGCTACGAACTATAAAACTATAAAAAACAGCTTGGACCACCTAAAAACTATTTTAAACCAGCTAATGACCAACTTAATAACTATTTTTGACCAATTAATAGCCATTTTAAAGCACTAATGACCCAACTTAAAAACCGTTTTTTACCAATTAATAACCATTTTAGAGAGAGTTTGATAATCCAAAATCAGCTAATGGCCATCTCAGACCAGCTAGTGACCAGCTTGAACTAGCTAATGACAATCTTAGAGCAAAACAAAACAAAGCAAGCAAACAAACAAACAAACAGCTTAGACCAACTAATAACTATTTATACCAGGCAATGACCAGTTTGGACCAATTAATAACCATTTTAGTGTGCTAATGACTAACTTAATAACTGTTTTGACCAATTAATAACCATTTCAGAGAGCTATTGACCATTTAAGATCAGTTAATGACCATCTCAGACCAGCTAGTGACCAGCTTGAACTAGCTACAGACAGATTGGACCAACAAAGAACCATTTTAAACCAGCTAATGACCAGCTTGGACCAGTTAATGACCAAGTTCGGTCTGTTACTGACAATCTCAGAGCAGCAATAAAAAAACAAAACAAAAAAAAACAAAACACCATGGACCAAATAATAACCATTTTATATCAGCTGTTGACCATTGCAGACCAAATAATGATATGTCTGTCACAGCTATCTGAACCAGGTGTGCTCTGGCTTTGCCACCTCCTCTCGAAAGTTATCCTCTCAGACCAACTCCTCTTAACATTTGACTAATGAGTCCCAGCAGAGTTATTCTCTTCCTACAAGCGCAGTGCTTTAGGCTTTTGGAAAGGCTTAATGTTTTGCAAGTTTCAGGAGTTAAAAGACTTTCGGGAGTTTCTGACTACATAAAGTCAAAAACAGTTTCTAGATGTGAGAATCTGGCAGCTGCTGTACTCTGATCAACAAATCTAGTGAGAATGGGAAAGACAAATGGCGACACAAAAAGAAACAACGAGAGAGGGAGAGAGAGAGAGAAAGAGATAAGGAGAAAACATATTCTGTCAACTCTCCATCTGTGTCTACTTAAACAAACTGGATGTGCCACAGAAACGACCACAATAACAGTGCGGCTTTTCACAGCTTTCAATTTTGGGCTCTTTCCACAGAGTTCAACAACAACAACAACAACCTAAGAATACACCGCGCCCCCCCCTCGTGGCAACTGTCACTCTCTTAATTAAAACAGCCTGCTGCTCATTAAAACGTCATTTACTGGTGGCACATAATAGAATTACTGTTGATTTAGAATCTTTTACTTAGCTGTCAGATGAGTGCTTACATTTTGTTTTTTCCTTTTACTGAAATGCAGATGTTTTTCAAAATATGAATTATTTACTTTTTTAAATAATTTTCCCCATTAACGCCATATTATTCATTCAGACTGATTTGCGAACACGCGTGATCACAAGAGGTGGGATTTGTTGCATGGACCAATCACAGCCGAACATAACCAGTCATATCACAATTCATTCTCAATTACCCCCTAACAAACCCACCGCACGCTTTAGGGGGTCTGTTAAAACTCACTGTCTTATTTTTGTACTATTTTTTTAATCATCCAATTTATTGAGGAGACACTGCCTCCTTTGCCTCCTCCGAGGAAACGCGTCTGATATATTTATTCTGAGACACAAATATGACTCTGCTGAGCCCTATAGCTACTGCATATGAATACTTCCTATGATAATGGAACACATTCTGAGATTTGAACCTCTTAAGGAGGCCCTTCCTTTTTATTCCTCTGGTGCCATGTTAGTGAACCCATCATCTTCTCTGTATGGTTTCTAAAACTGTATCTACTTCATAAATAGAACAAATGCATAAACAGCATTTAGTGGATTGTGGTCTTGCTGGAATGCGGGCGGATGGTGGTGAATTTTCAGGATAAAGGGTTTTTAAAAAAAGACTAGACTTGTTTTTCCCTTCCGTATACTGAGAACTGCTGGAATTGAATTCGAAGATTCTTTCAGGCCCTTCCTGGTATCAGTGTAGAAAGCTATACTTCCACATTGAGGTCCCTGGAAGGTATTTTCAGTCTGCGCTCAGGCCTCTCAATGGTGTTTGCTTGATTATGGCAAAACTTTCTCCTTTAGTTCCAGGAAAAGTGCAAAGTGCTTCAAGAAACTGTCGGCGGTTGTTCGCAAGGGCTGAAACACTTCTCAAATAAAGCCATTTAGGCAAGATTGCTGAGGGCCTTTAGCACCATTATAACACATCATTGTGTTCCACCTCTAACTGTGAGCTGAGTTAGGAAGAAAAAACATCTCTGTCCATGGCAGTTCAGCTCTGCCTTGAAGCATAACAGTTCATGAAAAAAGACAACGGCTAAATGTTCAGCTAGGACTGAGTGATGTATTGAATATTCGCACTATATTCGATAGATTCAATCTTCTTGGCAACAGTGGCCGTTTGGCTGAATTGTCAACCTAAAAATAAATTACATACTGAAAAATGAAATAAATTCTGAATATCATCAAAAGGCTGAGAAATATTATTCTAGCTTCATCAGCCAGCACTAATTGTTGCTTTGTAGAGGTAGGGTTAAAAGGCCAAGCTGTAGGATTACATTCCTTCAGTTTTGACCAAGTGATACACGACCCGAAGATTAGAGATCTGGCTAGAATGAGCAAAAAGAAAGGGTTTGTGTAGAGATAATGATTGCTACACTCCTTCATGCTTGAGAAAAGAGCATAATTAAGATGTAGTTGGTGCAAGTGTAACTTCGAGAAGTCTTGGCCTCTCTTTACCTCTTCTTCTTCATTAAGACGTCGCTTAACTCTGGGATGGTATTCCTTCATTTATTAAAGCTCTGTCATTTTACTTAAAGTTACAAGAGCGGTTAGAGACATTCAAATGCTTTTTCTTCTTGTAAATGGAGATTAGAAGTGAAATCTACCACTGATGGACTGACTTAATGATCGCAAAGTGCGGGAATGAATCTTTTTTGTAACGTACGCTGAAATTTTCCTTGCCTAATTTAAATGCATTCATCCATAACATTTTAGCACAATTGAAAACGCCACACATCTAAACGAATCTGCCATTAGCATGAGCGGAAACACAAGTTACATTTTTTAGCACCTATGCACAATTCATTACACAAACAGGTTGGCATAATCACAGACATTAAATCTTCACGTACAATTGGGGGGCAATTACTGATGGAAATTTTAATAAAGCATGTAAGGTACGATGTGAAGTGCCTTAAACTGAGTGGGTCTTAAAGACCTTCTGTCTCTTCTGTGAGATATTACTGGCAACACATTATCGTTCTTTGTCGCTAACCTTTTTCTTTAGAGTCTTGCTGAATGGCTGAATGTGCAGGTTATCGCATATTTCTGCACATCCCAGATTATTAGGGCCTGACGTGCTGTCAGGGAAGCTGTATCTGTTCTTTCCATTAACATGAGAGGATTAATGAACTTGTCTGGAGATAATCTCAAATTCAAAGCCAGGAGATCACAGGTTTGTCAGCTCGCATGGGCCATATTATACACGCCATTCTTTTCTCATTCACTTTCTGGAGTCTGCTAATACTCCTTTTCAGAACACCTTATGGTGCTTTTTTACTATCTCCATTTGCATATTACAGAAGAAAGAAAAATACATACAGATTTGAAACAGCATGAAGAGATAAACTGGTGCCATTGGCTTTATCAGAAAATGTAATGTGTACAGTAGATGCCATCAAACAAAGAATGCATTTGGGCGGTCATGCACTTACGGTGGAAGTGTGCGGGTCAATGCACAACATTGTCAACATGTTTTTTGTTTGTACAAACTGGAGACTAGTCAAAATACTTTTCTGTGGTAATCGGTAGCTTGCCACAGATGATGTCGAATGAGCTTCACTTGTATTAAATCCGGAGCATTCCTTTAAGCCACCAGAGGCACACTGTGGTTTTACACTTGCAAACTAATCAAGTAGTTGCGATACAAGATATACTGTATGCGTTGCTTTTCATAAATTAAACAACAGCATATATCTGGAAATCTTACAAAAGAAGGGTAGGCCTAGTTTGGAATGATGCGGACAATGTGATATGGGTTGTTTATATGGAAGTAAAAACACAAGATGGGACAAAGACCTTAGCCAGAACATGTCCTGTTTTAATGGCGTCTGCTGTGATGAGAGAGGATGGACATATCAATCTTAATGCAGCTATAATACACAATGGACCATCTGCTTTCTCAATGATTTTTTATCATGGGCAGATCACAGATGTATCAGGGTAGATGCTATAATGATACGACAAATATGCTGAAAACTTTTCAAAAATCTCTTTATGTTGTTCTGGAAACGTTTTAAAATGCATTTCGATGACTGGGATGAGATTTAAAAAGGTCACACTGTTTCAGTGCTTCAGTAGTAGTTACTCTTACCTCGTTGTCTGCCGGGGTGAGATTGCTGAGGTTTTTATTGTTCAAGTTCAGTGATTAATTCTGACACACATTTCCCTTTGTCACATACAATTCAGCAGATCTGAGGGCAGAGAGTGGGAACGCAAGTGAAGATATGAGACAGAAAAAGAGCTGAAGAGAAAAGAAGACAGACAGTTAAAAAGGGTAGGAGAAAGAGAGACAGGAAGGAGAGGAAGAGACAGGAAGAGGAGGAAACACAGGTAAAGAAGAATGGAGAGAGATGGGGTACGTGGAAGGGTGAGATAAAAAGCAGAAAGCGAGGACAAGTAGACAGGTAAAGAGAGACGGGTAAAGAGGAAGAAAGGGAGGAAAAAAGACAGACAGCTAGAGACAGGAAGAGTAAGACAGGAAGAATGACAATTAAAAAAGTAGAAAGAGACAGAACAAGGAAGAGAAATAGAGACATGTAGACTGGAAGGAGTGAAAGAAAAGTAGAAAGAATGATAAGTAAAAAGACAGATAGAGACAGGTAAAGAACGATGAAGAGAGAGACAGATGGACTAGAAGGAGTGAAAGAGAGTAAAATGAGAGAGGTAGACAGGAAGAAAGACAATAAAAAAAGTTAGAGAGGGAAAAGAGAAAGAGGGACATGTAGACTGGAAGGAGTGAAGGACAAGTAGGAAGAAAAACAAGTAAAAAGACAAGTAAAAAGAGCGGTGAAGAGAGGTAAAAGAAGACAAACAAGCAAGAAAGACTAGAGAGAGAGGGGATGAAAAGGGAGAACCAGGTAAAGATGAAGGGAGACGAGTAAAGAGAGGGACAAATAGATACAGTTGAAGTCAAAAGTTTACATACACCTTACATAATCTGCAAAATGTTAACTATTTTATCAAAATAAAAGGGATCAAACAATTTTTTTTATTTAGTACCGACCTGAATAAGATATTTCACATAAAAGACATTTACATATAGTCCACAAGAAAAAATAATAGTTATATAGAATAATAGTTTTATTATATAATAGTATGAATAGTTTGAACACTGGGGACAACTGAAGGACTCAGGGTGTATAAGCCAGGGGTGTAAACTTTTGAACAGAATAAAGATGTGTGCATTTGTATTATTTTACCTAAATATCTTTTTCATTTAGTACTGCCCATCAGAAGCTACAGAAGAGACTTGCATGTTTCCCAGAGGACAAAATAAACTTACCTTGATGTTTAATTTCAAAAAGTTTACACCCCTGGCTTTTAATACATAATTTTTCCTTCTGGAGCATCAGTGAGCATTTGAACCTTCTGTAATAGTTGCATATGAGTCCCTCAGTTGGATCTCAAAATCATATAGTCATTGTTGGAAAGGGTTCAACTACACAAAAATGCTGAAAAACCAAAGAATTTGTGGCACCTGAAGGATTTTTCTGAAGAAAAGCAGGCAGTTTAACTGTTTAGGACGTTTCCTATCAGATGTCAAATAGACGTCTATTAGATGTCTTTAAGATGTTTATGATTTAGAATGTATGTAAAACTGACATCTTACAGACGTCTGCAGATGCTTTCCAGATTAAGTACGCGTGCTATAGGGGGACAAGGTATTAAGAATCAACCATATGTAAACTTTTGAACAGGGTCTTCTTTTATAAATCAACTACTATTTCCTCTTGTGGACTATATGTGGACATTTTTTTCTTTAAAATATCTTATTCAGGTCAGTACTAAATAAAAAAATAACATGCATTTGTATGATCCTGCATTTTGCAGATTCGGCAAGGAGCATGTAAACTTTTGACTTTGTAGATAAGCAGAGTGAGAGGAAAAGAGGTAAAGAAGGAGGGACAGTTAGAGAGGTAGAGATGAAGAAAGATAAGCAGATTGATAGGGTCAGAAAAATAGCTTGAGAGGCAGGAAGAAAAAGAGAGTTGTGGCGAGGTAGGATAAAAGTCGTGAAGAGGTTGATAAAAAGAGGCAGGAAGAGCAGCAGAGAAAAAGAAAGGCAGAGTGGGAGGGGATGGTAAGAGCAATAGGTAGCGAAGGGAGACAAGTCAAAAATGAGACAGATATGAAAATGTGGGGACGAAGGAAGACAGAATGAGATGAGAAAGTGGGAGAAATGAAAGCAGGTAGAGACAGACTGGGGTTAGATGGAAAGAGGAACTGAGACGACAGTCATACAAAGTCAGTGAGGGTATGCTCACGAGAGAGAGAGAAAGAGAGAGGTTTGTTATCTGAGCGTGTTTTGACTGCCTGCCATCTTACAGATGGAATCACAAAGAGGGGAATGAGAGATGAGGGGGTGGGCAGAAGGTCACGTTCACTGAGCAGCCCAAACTGAAACTAAAACACAATGCTGAGATTGTGAAGCAGGAACCACTCAACTCTATAGAAGACGTGGTTCCCAGCATTATATGCAGTGTGTGAAGCATGACCAAAGGAGGAGGGGTGGAAGAATCTGACCAATATAAAACACAACATGTGACCAACATGTTTCAAACATCCAAACGAGACGGTTCCAAGTCAGTCACAACATCTGAATTTCACAAACATGCAGAAAACAGTCTTCCCCTGACAGTTCACCAGCACACAAGAGCCAGGAGGAGGAATTCAAAAAATAATCCAACACCCCGCCCTTGGTGTTTTTAGCTTCCAAGCGAGAAAATGAACCTTCATCAATCCCAGCTAATAGTTTATGTTGCATCACAAAAGTCAGGACTAACAAATTGATCCCTGATGTCCCTAGAAAAGCCACAGTAAGGCAGTAAGGCAGAAAAGGGGACAATTGTCTGTGAAATCTGACTCTTTGCTGTTTAATAGCACAACTCCTGTTGGTTGGCTCTCTGGTGCATAACAACATACTATCAGGGAGAAAAATTGTACTGTGATTGTTCTCAAGGAAGAGGAGGTGGAACTGAAAGAACAAGGGCCAGTGGTTACAGACTTCAGAACTAGCATCAGATTTCTCTATCGTCATTGTTAAGCTGAGTCACCAAGCTATGGAGTGCAGCAGGTCCACCTACGTTTACAAAAGCCTTGATTCCGGAAGTATTTTGCCTATTCATTTCCTATTCATATCAATAGGGACTTCTTTTTAAAGAAAACAAAAAGACAAGTTACGAATTGTATTGTGAATCAAATCAGTAACAGTGACAGAATATACAACAATTTGCTACAAGTAAAACTATGTAGTGACTATGTAATTGACCTCACTCCACTGCCCTTAAGAGGTGCATTAGTGACTGATTCTTCAGGCAACTTTTTTTTTTAACATCTTTGTTAGCACACCTTTCTCTCACACTAGTTGATGCTGGTTCGAATCCCACTTGTTGTGGTGCCAGTTGTTGAGGAACAGTTTCATTGGTACAGTGAGATTTAGGGTGGTGAATGTAACAGAAACTAGCCCGGGGGTAGGCAATTTGCAGTCCTAGAGAGCCGCTGTCCTGCAGAGCTTTGCTCCAGCCCTGAAAACAAACCTCACCTGCCTATAGCCTTAGTAATCCTAAAGACATTGATCAGCTTGTTCAGGTGTGTTTAATTAGAGTTGGAGCTAAGCTCTGCATGACAGCAGCTCTTAAGGACCAAATTTGCCTACCCCTGGGCTAGCCAGAAAAAGCTGTAGGTAATCTTCCCCTGGTCTTGAAAGGTGTGCTAGTGATTGACACTAGAGTCTGCATCCTCTATTCTCCCACGCCGATTGATGTTGGTTTGAATCCCACTCATTGCTGCACGAATAAGACCAATTTAGTTGGTGCCGTGACCCGGATGGGAGTGAGCTTTAAGGAGGTTGAGTGTAAGGGAGGCTGGCTAGTAAGAGTTGTGTAGGTAAACCTGTAAGCCTCCCATGCTGGTTGACGTTGGTTCAACTATGACTGCATAATCAACGATCTGTTAGAGTCAGATCTGACATTCTGTAATCCCCAAACATTGTATCTTTCAGCAGGTCTCACGTCTGCCACTCAATATCCAACGCTTATCCGCACACAATGCATAAATGCATCACTTGCAGTGGTAGTTGTTCAGGTCCAGTTTCATTGGTGCAGTGACCGGGATGGGAGTGAGCCTTAACAGAGGCTAGTCCAGGGGTAGGCAAGCTTGGTCCTAGAGAGCCGTTATCTCGCAGAGTTGGGCTCCAACCCTGAAAAAAACCTCACCTGCCTATAGCCTTAGTAATCCTGAATACATAGATTTGCTTGTTCAGGTGTGTCTGATTAGGGTTGGAGCTAATCTCTGCAAGACAGCGGCTCTCTAGGACCTAACTTTCTTACCCCTGGGCTAACCAGAAAAAGCTATAAGTAAACCTCACTGCCCCTGGTCTTGAAAGGCATACTAGCGACTGACACTAGAGGCTGTTTACTTTATTCTCCAGTGCTGGTTGGTGTTGGTTTAAATACCACTTATTGCTGCACGTATAGGACCAATTTAGTTGGTGCCATGACCCGGAAGGGAGTGAGCTTTAAGGGAGTTGAATGTAATGGAGGCTGGCTAGTAAGAGCTGTGTAGGTAAACCTGTAGTTTCCCATGCTGGTTGATGCTGGTTCAAATCCTGCTTGTTGTGGTGTGAGTAGGATCAGTTTAAATGGTGCCGTGACCCAGATGGGAATGAGCTTTAGGGGGTAAGTGTCGGAAGCCAACTAGTAAGAGCTGTGCAGGCAAACTTCATTCCCCTCGTGTCAAAGGCGTGTCGGGAACTGACGCTAAAGGTTATGTGCTTTAGCCAACCACAAAGGTTGGGTTCAAATCCCACTCTGAGTGGTGCAAGAAGGACCAGATACAGCTAAAGCTACTAAAACAACAGTAAGTCTGTGGTAGCTAATGGGTCAAGGTGGGGCTGATTAGTATGACCCCATTAGCCCCTGCTGCTGCATTCTAGAACTACACCATCTGAAAGCAAAAGCATCTTTTGTTATTGACAGCCATTCAAAATTATATGAGTATTCTGACTGAATCAAAATGGAAAGCATTTATTAAACAATAGACTTTTTATAAGAGTCTGTTTTGTCCTAATATTAAGTATAATGAGCAAAACTACTGCATGTTTGTTAACTATATTTACCATGGTCATTTTTTTTGCAAAGGAAGTTTTTCAAACCCAATGGGACTTTTAGCCTTAAGATCTCAGCACTTGCAATTCACCACACACACACACACACTCCAAGTCCCCATTCAGCTGAGCAGAGAAACAGACTTCCCTCTGTGCACAGAACCTGGATCAGTGCAGAAAGCCGTGCAGCTGTGCGAGACAGCTGTCAGGAATAAGGCAGACAATGCGCTTTGACATGTTGATTCACTGCTTGCTGGCTACGAGCAGCCTGCATCGCTTCAGAAATGCATGCATTAATGGAGGTTTCTTCCACCCTCCTCAGGGGCTCAGAAATGATTTCTGCTTGGAGAACTTGGAAAACATACAGACACGACTTGATGGCTTGGGTTTAACCACGGAGTTTGGCGGGTTGTTCTTGTGGCAAGCAGGCAAACCAAAATAAACTGTACAAATTGAAGCAGGAAGAATCTTACACTAACATTTGTCTTCCTTTTCCAGATATGATTGATGTGGAAAAAACTTAGCAACAAAAAAGCACAGTTTCAAGAGAGAAAAGCAAGAAATAATTAGTCATTATAGCAGTTAGCAAGTTCATATTACACTTTTAAGAGCCCTCGAATTGAATCGCAACCTTGTGAATCAGAATTGAATCAAATTGTGAAATTTGTGTCAAACCCCAGTCCTAATTTTAAACATTTAGTCCTTTTCTCATTAAGGTTTACCAGCATTTTCATGTCGTCTAGATCTGACTGCATCATCAACAATCTGTTACAGTCAGATTTGACATTCTGTAATCCCCAAACATCGTGTCTTTCAGCAGGTCCCACGTCTGCCACTCAAAATCCAACACTTCTCCACACACAACGCATAAATGCATCACTTCAGCTTAACTTCCTGCCACGGCTGAGGGCTCAGACAGCATGCTCCAAACATTACCCACTTGTCATATTTCATGGAGTTTGACATGTGAACTGCCGTAACAGGATTTGAACCTAAAATATTCTAAGCCTCTTTCACTACATCAGAGTATTTCAATATGAGATCCAATATAGTGTGGAAAATGTACTGTTTTTATTTATTTATTTTATATACGCTTATCTGCTGACCATAAAACATTTTTATCATGCATCTTTTTTCCAACCCATGCTTTCAATCAGCAAATTCTCTCCCTTTTTTCATTTTACATGATAAAGTGCATCTGAACCTGGGAATAAACTTGAATTTTTCAGCTGGATATTCCATCTGCATTCCAAAACAACACAGATAAACCCTGCTTAGTCTGAAAGCCCCCAATGCAGGTTTTGACATGCATTATGCTTTAGCTAAATGATTTCCCATGTCATAAATCATGCATTACTAACATAAAGATCTGGCAATCTGGCCTCATACGTTCCATGAAGACACCATGCATTGCCCAAAACAGAAGTTACTATAAGCTGGTACCATAGAGATACCATACAGTTACAATAAAAGAAAAAGATATAGTATGGGGGAACTGGTATCTCCCTGGATGAGCTGCATGTAATATTCTATATGACATGAACATATTCCGCATTATGGCGTTGAATGCACAACAGCTGTAGCTGAAAATACTTTCTTTGTTGCTGCTGCTGCTATGAGAGTTCATATCAAAGCACTGCAGCAATTTCAGGACCAATATAAGGAAAAAAAAAAATCATTAACATCAAAGCAGTGGAAAACTCAAACTTGGCTCTTAGCTTAAAGATCCATAAGCTATTTTGCTGTGTGAGAGTTTTTTGTTCCTGTTAAGGCACATCTAGTCTGGCAAACACTTAAAAGAGCTGCTCAATCTTCCAGCTTGTACGTAAATGAGAACTGTTTGAGGGTTCATAACACTGTTTAACACGCACATGCTTAGTGGGACATCCTCAAACGATATTCCTATTAAACAATCTTTGGCCTTTTAGAGGTAAGATAAGATCCTGGAGTCAGGGAGTGAATTATGGATGCATCTGATAATCAATAGAGGACATCAAAACAAAACGTTTATGCATTTATACACTTAGAAAATGCTGTTATCCAAAGCACGTTACATTTGCATTCAAGGCATATGTGAAAACATGTTCCCTTAGAATGAAAATGAATATAACAAGCCTGCTAGATGCAATATAAACACTCATTTTTATCTCAAATCTAGCTGTGTTTATATTTTTTTTGTGGCCTACATACCTTGTTTGTGGACTTCTATTAAAGCGTATTGAGGTTATTTTTCTCTGGTTATTTTTGCCCGGGGAATCAAACCTTTGTCTTTGTATCTCGCAATCTCACTCCAAAAAATGGGAATGCATAAGTTTTAAACAACATTCTAGTAATGCTAATGCTAACAGTTGTGTTTAATGAGATTTCTGCTCAAATACTTTCTTATACAATCTGTATCGGACATAGATAATCACTTTATTAGATATAACTAGTATATTTGATAATATTTGATATTTGGCTAACTGCTAGGGTTTGGCACAAGACAATGTTGTTGCGTGAGATGAATTGACAACGAACATATTGCACACTGAAAATTAATGACAGTGTAAACCTCTCTTAAAGTCATTGAGGAATTGCCTGGAGGACCATTCCCATCACCAATCATGCTAAAGTGTCATTGTAAGGCTTAGCGTTAATGCTAACACTGGATGGCAAGAATGCTGTTACATGAATAACAAAAGATGTTGATTCAGAAACATGTCCTGGGTCAATCAAGTTGTGTATACACATGCAAACAATACCAACATCTGAATCACAGTCTGTCATTGTTTTAGCTTCACAGATGACTAGAAAGAATCTCGACGGTCAGGTTTGTAAATCTAACCCAAACATCTCGTCTCAGTCCTACCCTTGTGAAAATGAAGCGTACCTTATTGTACTAAAAGTGCACTTTTTAAATCTTAAAAGTGTATTTTTAAAAACTCTAAATGATATAAATGAAATAAAGGTCATTTAACTGTATTTAAAGAGTGTACAGCGTATCTTGAGTAAAGAGCATTTTGTAATGACGTCAAATTAAAAATTTTACCTCAAAGTACAATATGTAAAATCATTGTTTTAATAATCTTTTGTCATGCTTTCAATAAGTACACTTATTTTGATGTGTTGAATATATGTGATTATATATTAGACTATAGTGTGTTATTGGACAACTTTAATATAATATATATTGAATGTATTAAATTGCCACTTTATTACAAATTTATGTAGTTAAATAAAGTGTCTTGCGAAAGTATTCATACCCCTTAATTTGTTGTTTGTTGCAGCCAACTGCTTTAAATAACTTTTTTCCCCATATCAATCTACACTCCATATATCATAATGGCAAAGCAAAAAACAGATTTGTGACAACTTTGCAAATGTATAAAAATGAAAAAAACTGAAATTTGCATAAGTATTCATACCCTTTTCTAAGACACTTGAAATTTAGCTTAGGAACATTCACATCGCTTGTAGATGTTACTACATTTTGAGTGCACTGTAAAAAAAACAATTTGTTGAGTCAACTTAAAATAATTTGTAACCTGGCTGCCTTAAAATTTTAAGTTCAGTCAACTCAAAAAAAGTTTATTCAACTTGAAATGTTAAATTATACTAAGTGACAACTTAGATATTTGAGTTGAATCAACTTAAAATTTTAAGGCAGCTGGGTTACTTACCCATCTGTTAAGTTTAGCAAACACAAACATCTAAGTTGTTACTTAGTACAACTTAACATTTCAAGTTGACTAAACTTATTTTAGTTGACTGAACTTAAAATTTTAAGGCAGCAGGGCAACAAATTATTTTAACAAATTGTGTTTTTTATTTTTTACAGTGTGGAGTTAACCTGTTGCAAATACATTTGAATGAGTTTGATCTGAAAAGGAACACACCTCTGAATAAACTGAAACTAAATAAATAATCTTTTCATTGATGTATGGTTATGATAGGACAATATTTGGCCGAGATACAACTATTTGAGAAAATCGCCTTTAAAGTTCTCCAAATGAAGTTTATAGAAATGCATATTACTAATCAAAAATTAAGTTTTGATATATTTATGGAACATGATCGCTACTTAATATCCTAATGATTTTTGGTGTAAAAGAAAAATCGATAATTTTGACCCCTACAACGCATGGCTATTGCTACAAATATAACCGTGCTACTTTTTTTGAGGTCAAGGGTCACATATAAATTCAACTATAATCTTTCTTTCATTTAATTGTAAATAACTTGTACTGAAATGTCTGAAAACATTACATTTAGTTTGCACTTAAGTATTATTATTTAACAGTAGATTATTTACTCCTTTAAAAGTGTACTTCTTTTTCAGAAGAGCTTTTTTTCTGTCTCTCTGTCCATTTCTAATCTCATCTCTCTCCTTTCCTATTTCATGGCGATCACTAGCATTCAGTGCTGTGATGTGGAATAATTAAACCATTCAGTGAGCAGGGCTTTCCTATAAAATACAGCTACTCCTTCCTCGTTTTGATGGGATGAGTGCTTTTACATGGCACAAGTCCCACCGGCTGGTCTCTGAATGAACATGGAGAAGGTAGAGTGAGAGGCTGCACAATGATTTATTGCTGCATTTGCACCTAGATCCCAGTCAGATAACTCAAGTTCAATAAACTCCTCTCACATACACAGAGGGCAGCCCACGTGGCTTTCTAAGACTGGAGGAACCGGAGCAGTTACCCCTTCGTGTGCCTGTAGATAGATTAGCATCCAGCTCAAAGCAGCAGCACATCAAAAGGAGCTTTGACGCTCAGTACGGCTGCACAGAAGGGTAGGTGAGGGAAAGGGTGGCCCTGTGCCTTCAACGAGGATTCTGAGAAATACTCCCAAGCTTTTAGAGCTGGAGAAATCTATAGCCTGAGTGGGAGATAGATGTAGAGCTTGGGAAAAGGGGAAAACCTGCAGCTTTATTTGGGATGAAAAAGCACCTACCTGCAGTGAGGGTTTGCCATGTGCTTTGGATGCTCAGTGGTTTGAGTGAGACTATATGGAAGGTTATTCATGTCTATGATATGATGAATAGATGATTCTTCAAACTTTTTAGCGCTGAACGTTCAAAGCACAAACTGAGAAATAAATGCCAAATCGTACCTATTGCACAACATGATTACTGTTTAATCAACACTCCCAAGGTGTAACTGCTCAAAACGTTCCACTAAAATATTTTTTTGAACTAGATAAAAGCTGGGATTTTTTTTGCATGCATAAGTTATCACTTATTATGTTAAAAGTGTCTTAATGATATATTTGTTTACTAAAAATGCCCAGTTTGTGGATTATTGTGATGTTAAAGGAGAAGTACACTTTCAGAACAAAAATGTACATATAATTGTCATCCAAGATGTTCATGTCTTTCTTTCTTCAGTCGTAAAAAAATTTTGTTTTTTGAGGAAAACATTTTAGGATTTTTCTCTATATAGTGGACTGATATGGTGCCCCGAGTTTAAATGCGGCTTCAAACGATCCCAAATGCCATTGTAAACAATCCCAGCTGAGGAAGAAGGGTCTTATCTAGCAAAATGATTGGTTATTTTCATTAATGAAATACAATTTAAATGCTTTTTAATCTCAAACACTCGTCTTGTCTTGCTTTGACTAAACTCTGTGTATTCTGGCTCAAGACAGGGTAAGTCGAAAAACTCCCTCAACTTCAAAATTTTCTCTCTCAACAAAAATCATTTCAAAATAACCCTACATCGCTGCAGAAGTACCGACCCTGTCTATGCAAAGTGAACATGCAAAGAAGATCAAACACCCTTAACAAAAAAGGTAAAACAGCGATATAGGACGATTTTGAAGTTGAGGGAGAACATGTGACACGACATGCCCTAACTGTCATGAACCGGAACAAAAACAGTCCAGGTAGAGTAAGACAAGATGAGCGTTTGACGTTAAATAGTATATAAATTGTATTATTTTAATGAAAATAACCTGTGGTTTCACTACATAAGACCCTTCTTCCTCGGCTGGGATCATTTACAACCACATTTGGGATCGTTTGAAGCTGCATTTAAACTGCATTTTGAAAGTTCAAACTTGGGGCACCATATTAGTCCATTATATGGAGAAAAATGCTGAAATGTTTTCCTCAAAAAGCATAATTTCTTTACGACTGAAGAAAAAAAGACATTAACATGTTGAATGACAAGGAGGTGAGTACATTATATGTGAATCTTTTGTTCTGGTGGACGTCTCCTTTAATCAGCTGTTTGAACTCATTCTGACGGCACCCATTTACTGCAGAGGATCCACTAGTGAGCAAGTGAATGCTAAATATCTACGAATCTGTTTCTGTGAAGAAACAAACTCATCTACATCTTGGATGGCCTGAGGGTGAGTACATTTTCAGCAAATCTTCATTTTTGGGTTAGCTATTTCTTTAATGGCAAAAGGACTGTTTGAAAGTGAAACTGTCTGGTACTGGTACACTAAAAATACCCATCTTAAAATAAAGACATCTAAGACTTGTACAATACTGTATTGTACACCCCTACATCAAACCATAAGTAATTCATCTTGGCCTAAGCCAGTTATTCATTCAGCCAGTCATCAAGCCAGTCTTTTTTTTTTCAGCAGGGAGTGCTAATCCAAACATGCATAAGCCACCTTGTCTGGTGTGTGAATTGCGCATCTCCTGATGCTACTGTTCTGCAATAAATGAGTGTGTTTTTAGCCACCAACTGTTTGTGCCTGCACCCACCAAGAAAGACTAAGAACTCACAGATGGCAATGACAAAGCATAATCAAAGAAAACAACGACGAGAAAGGTTTTCCTCTGGGTGGAAGCAATCAAGCATCCCCTAGCAATTATTTGATCACAAATGAGTCAGGTAGCCCTGGCAGTGTTGTTTCAACAGAGGGAATATGGCAGACACACTCCGTCGATCTGCCCTGTTTTATGTGTGGCTCTTACAGCTTCTGCTGGCAAATATCCCCAAGAGTGCGTGATAGTGTCTCGCAGTTTTTAATTAATGCGTAAGCCTGGCGATGTTAATTAAAACCAGACTGATTATTACCCACCAGGAATGATCATACGGATGTTTGTGCTGCCGGCCAACAAATGCTGAAAACAACTGAGGAGTTACTCTAATAACCATTAAGCTCAGGTGCAGTCTTTAGGGGCTTAAAGAATTATTTTTTAAATGGGGATTTTTAGGTAAATAACGGCTTATTCTATTTATCTTTGCTTTGTTTAATATCCTAATAAGGGAGCTTAAAGGGATAGTCCACCCAAAAAATGGACAAAATCATTGTGTGAAATTGATTTTGTCACCCTCATGTTATTCCAAACCTGCCATTTCATTCTTTTTTTTCTTTCTTTGGAACACAAAATAATTTTGAAAAAAACTGTTAACCAAAAGTGTATTTTAAAGAATATTGGTCACCAAAGGTGTATTTTGAAGAATGTTGGTAACACAGAAGATATTTTAAAGAATGTTGGTAACCAAAAGTATATTTTGTTAAAGAAAAACAAAACAAAACAAACAAACAATATTTTTGAGAATTTTGATAACCAAAAGTGTATTTTGAAAAATATGTTGGTAACAAAAAATATGTTTTGGAGAATTTAGTTAACCAAAAGTGTATTTTTAAATAATGTTGGTAAAAAGAAGAAAGAAAGAAAAAAAAGAGAGAATGAAAGTTTTGAAGAATTCAAAAAGTGTATTTTGGGGAAAAAAAGGTTGGATACCGATACCAAAAAATATGTGTATGTGTAAAACCAAAAGTGTATTTTGAAGAATGTTGGTAACTAAAAGTATATTTTTGTTAATAAAATAAATAAATAAATAAATGTTGGTAACAAAAAAACAAACAAACAACAAAAAAAACTAACCAAAAAAAAACACATATTTTAAAGAATTTTTGTGACCAAAAGTGTATTTTGGAAAACAAAACAAAACAAAACAAAAAAAAGTTGGTTACCAAAAAAGATGTTTTGAAGAATTTTGGTAACAAAAAAAAACATATTTCGGAGAATATTGGTAACCAAAAGTGTATTTTGAAGAATGCTAGTAACAAAGAAGATATTTAGAAAAATGCTGGTAACCAAAAGTATATTTAAATAAATCAATAAATAAATCAATAAAATAAAATAAAATAAAATAAAATAAAGTAATGTTAGTAACAACATTGTTACCAACAGAATGTATTTTGGGGGACAAAACAAAACAAAACAAAACAAAACAAACAAACAAACAAACAAACAAAAATGTTGGTAACTAAAAAAAAAAATATATATTATTTTTTTAACAAAAAAGTTGCCTACCAAAAAAGATGTTTTGAAGAATTTTGGTAACCAAAAGCGTATTTTGAAGAATGTTGGTAACAAGAAACATATTTTAAAGAATTCTAGTAACCAAAAGTGCATTTTAAAAAAACAAAACAAAACAAAACAAAACAAAGTTGGTTACCAAAAAAGTTGTTTTGAAGAATTTTGGTAACCAAAACCGTATTTTGAAGAATGTTGGTAGCCAAAAAGATATTTTGAAGAATTTCGCTAAAGAAACCTTTTCTGGGACCCAATGACTTCATACCATCATATTTTTCTCCATGTCAATGGGACCATTAACTATTTCCTTACCAACATTCTTCAAAATAATTTCTTTTTGTTCCATAGAACAAACAGGTTTGGAATTAAATGAGAATGAGTAAATGGTGGCAGAATTTTCATTTCTGGGTGAACTATTCCTTAAAGGCCCAGAAGATAAAAAAGTTATGTGTGTTCAAATTATTTGTGCGCCATTTCTTGACCCCATTTTATTTTGAACATACTTTTCATATTTTACCCATGCAGAAAGACTGTCTACATGCGCCATTAATCTTGTTCAACATCCTACAGCAGAACAACATGTTTTTGTTAAAACACAAAAGGCTTAGTCCACGCCTCCTAAATACACCTGAAATAAAAGTATGCAGGGTGAATTCTGAAAAAAACTGGTTCTCCACTGGGCGTGCATTCATAAAAAAATGAAAGATTACAATATCACTTACTTCATAGGTTTGAACAGGGCTTGTCCGTAGTTCTGGAATGACATGATGAGCTTCAGCTGAGTGCCACCTGACTTCATAGCTGTGAAAGGAACATAATTACTGTAACACCAGCCGACCAGCTTTCTAAAAACAAGACAATATGCACACACACTCCCACACACACTAACACAATCTTCTCTTCCAGCATTCAGGCTAAATAGCTTTCGCTCTAACTCACACAAGCACGTATCAGCTGTGATGTTTTGCAGTCTTGTAAACAGCAGTGGTGATTTCTTAGTGCATTTTGTCAGACTGTCAGAAAATCTCATGAATATATGCAGATTCCCACGACTAGCTAAGCAACCATCTGCTGTTTTTGAGAGTCGAAGAGTTAAATTGTTGAAACATCAGTAAGGGATTATAGTGCACATTTGTAAGTTACTTCATTGTGATGTTCTCAGGGTACTTTAAATAAAAAATCAAAGGTCAGTGACGTGACGAGTTTGTTTTGTAATTTACACTAGCGTAATTATAGTTAACTAAAACTATTAAAAAACACTATATAACAAAGTAAACATTACAGACATTAAATAATACTAAAAATTACTGAAATATTGCCAAATATATATATTTTCTCAGTTTAACACGTTAAAAATATTTAACGCAATTAACGCAGGGGCGGGGCTAGGTTTGGCCATCCCACTCACAACAGCTAAAGAACGAACCTTTCTAACATTTCCCCGTTTCTCATAGCGGAAGTCGTCATAGTTGGGTAAAATCCGAGAGCAGTAAATGGGAGAGTACCACAAATATATTTTTTTCATTCCCATTTGCTCACATAGCAAAAGAAAAACTACACGATAGTGTTTTCACGACTTTCAATCAAAAGAAAAAAAAAATGAGCTAGACTGATATCGGCAGTCAGAAGAGAGAACAATGTCAAATTTACCGTCCCTTCCATAGAAGCGGCATTAGACGCACCTCGCATAGCGTTAACTAGTTTTTTTGTAACTTGATGAAAAGGTGATATAATACAAAATATAGTGTTATAAATGTACATACATATTTTTAAAAATCGCAATATAAAAAACTTTAAAGGATTTATGATGATGATGACCGTTGAAACGCGTCATCACAGGCTTTTGAAAAGGGTCCACTGCGTTTATTTAGCCGCGGAACGTCTTTATTAGCACATCAAACGGGAGGCGTTTCAGACGCGCGCTCCAACTTCACCTCAGCGCCAGACACGAGTCAAACGGTACCGGTGACTAAGAGCTTCAGTAGAACATCAGTGAATATGTCAGTAAAAACGGATCTTCCTGTCCTGTCAGCTGTTATACTGTGCTCTTAGCGCGTAGTCTTCAAGTGCACGCACAAATGTGCCAGCGCGCGCTGTATTAGGCTATATTATCATAAACCCAAATGAAACTACGAGCATGCAATGTCGTAGTTATGCCGTCAGTTATGTAAAGAAGTTACAAAAAAGGCGATTAAACCTGCCTTAAAACTATGTAAGTATTTATTATTTATGAGTCACATTTGAAGCAGAATCAGATCTGCCTCAAGTTCATCAGCGGCAGCTTTTAAAGTAACAGCAGCCAAAATATCCTAATAACCAGCTGCTGTGATGTCTGTTAATCGAAGAACAAAATTAAAAAGAAGAAATCAATATATTCTGTAATTGTAAGATTTATCTTTATTTAATTTATATTTTAGTGTTTCATAACTTTATTAAATTAGGCTATGTTTTCTTGCTGAAAGACACTAGGCCTATATGACATTTATTATAATGGGTTTATGTTAAGATTTTAGTTCACTTAAATTAGACGTTATTTTTACAAGTCTAATAAATGTTAAAAGTGATAGCTCTCAATTATACTGTAATGTTGAATGGCTATAGTCAATGGTTAAATAGGGAAAAAAATCATAGAGGCATTAGTTGGTAATTGCCTTCAGTCATAAAAAAGATGGCATTAAACAAATATGAAAAATATACATTCTTTATGTTGTTTCTACGTTAATTTGAAGATTGAATGTGAAATTATTACAGTATAAAAGGATAATTAAAAACTGTAATGTCAAGTGGAATTAATAATGATTAATTTCAGAAAAAAATATATATACACTGCCCTCCAAAAGTTTGGAAACACCCTAGAAAAGTGGGTTTTTGGACAATATTGGGATGATTCCTTTTTAATTTGTGATAATTTTGCACTGATAAGGGACAACACAAACTATGAAAACATATTTTATTACATAAAAAAATATATATGTATGTGTGTATATATATATATATATATATATATATATACACTCAATTCAATCAATCGATTATATATATATATATATATATATATATATATTTAAATTATGATTGTTTCTTGAGGACTATATGATTGTCACATCTTTGTAAGCATGGAAAACATTTTCATTGTGACCTAAGAGCTGCAGGTATTAAAAAACATTCAATTTCCCTTCAAAGGAAAATAAACAGACTTTCATAAGACTTGACCAATGAATCATATGGGCGTTTCATCACAAATTAAGTCCCTCGCAAGTGTGCGCAAGCTTTTTGTGTGTGCATAGGCCTTTGGCAGCTTAAGTTAGTCACAACAAATCATATTTACTACAAAGCGAATAATCCTCCAAAATTACACCATACTGTCTACAGTGAAGTGATGTTTCTCATGGCTTTCCCATCAGGGGCTGTGTCAGTGCATGTCTCGCAATTTCTTTTCAAGTGCCAGATCCAGACAGTCTAGTTCTGGAAGTCTTACAACTACGAGAGAAGTCATGAAACTGACCTTAGATCAGCGGAAAACATTTTCTTTGTCAGGCTGATTAATGAGATTGGACAGCAGAGATGGCTGATACGGCTTTACGTCAAGTAATCCAAAAATTCTGTATCATATTTCCCCAGAGGGCACCTGTGCAATTCTGCAGCAGTAAAGTCTTATTGAACTCATTAGTTGAGCAGAGACACGTCAGTTGGAACGAAGCCATAATGCCGCAGCTCTTAGTGTTATTATCTAGCGAGACTTCACATACACAAATAAGTATTGTTAAACCGCGCATCTTTTGATTTGCTTCAATCCCTGGAGAACTGCTCTATTTATTTGATTAAATCCAACCTATTTTTGCTAAATGTTTCCAGCAAAACACTACTTTAGAGTCATTTTTTGAAAGCACAGTGATCACAACAGAGTAATTCAGCAAGTGCTAAATTTATAACCTTAATTAATCCTAATATGACTGAAATTACCTTTAGCAAAGTGTTATTTGTTCCAGAGGCTGCACTGAACCACACTGTAAAAAGTGAACAAAGGCAATTCTTGTACCATAGGGGGTGAAGAGTGATTTTTTTTATGTTAAATATCTCCTCCTGTCCCTGCCTAATATGCAGAAAACTCTAATTAAGCCATTTGTTACTTTATGAAAAGTTAAAATATTTGAATGCACTAAATTACAACTTTATCATTAAAAAATGGGTAATTACAAACATATATTATAATACGGCAGTGCACTTTAACCACACTTCAAAGACAAAAAGTAATTATGAAGTTAGGTCAAAAGAGCACACAAGTTTAGTTAATTGCTTTTAATATAAATTTTAACTATAAAACAATTTCATTTAATTGCAAATAACATAATATATGACTTCACTATTAGTAATCTATTTTCAATAACCATTAAAATGACTTTATTTGCTGTCAGGTTTATTAAAGGGGTCATCGGATGCAAAATTCACTTTTACTTGTTGTTTGAACATAAATGTGTGTTGGCAGTGTGTGTACACAACCACCCTATAATGATAAAAATCCACCCAGTGTTTTTTTTTTATTTTTTATTTATTTATTTTTTTAATTCCCAATAATAATAATCACTTTCTCAAATCAGGCTGTTCTGAGATTCCTGGCAGAATGACATAGTTCTGCACAGGCCCCTCCCACAACTGTCGATTGACATGATTGTCTTACCTTAGACCTGCCCTGATTGAGCTGTGAACTGTCAGCCATTGTTTCGACGCCGGAGCAGGGGTAGACGTAGGAGTAGCGATCGAGGTGTTTTGTTGTTGGATGTTATAATGAACATAACAGTAATCATTTACCAGTGGTGGTTGAAGTACACAAATCAAGTACTTCAGTAAAAGTACAGATACGTATAATAAAATAGTACTCCAGTAAAAGTAAAAGTGCTCCTTTTTCAGTTACACTCGAGAAAAAGTACAAAAGTACTTGATTTTTGTATGTATTTAACCCTCAAAGACCGAGACAGCCGCCCACGGCTAAAAATAACTATTGTTATTAAATATATAATAACTTTTGAACCACTAATCCAATCTGAATGCTTTAAAAAGTACCTCAAAGCTGAGATTCTCTGCTTTTTTCCTGTATTGCATTTGGATATTCAGAGACTCCGTAGTGAACGTGATTACGTCACCACATTTTGATCGCATTGATTCGTCAGAGAAAAACCAATGCATTTCGTTCCTCTCAGCCAAACAGGAAAGATTGTTGACGCTTAGTCCCACCCCCGTGCCCAGAATGATTTAAACTGTCATCTATTCAACCAATAAACATAGGTTTTGGACTTTTGAACCACAAATTAGCATGTTTCTTTGGAAATTTGAACAAACTCAAAGTGAAAGTAAAGTATTTTGTGCGTGCATGAAAACATACACAAAATATCACATTTGCATGACAGCATGAAAAAGCACAGAAAAACACAGAGCACTTTGACACAAAACAAAACAAAAACAAGGATGAAACAGCAGTACATATGGGATAATGTGCTGGAATTTGTTTTTACGTCGCTATGCACTGTCCCGGTAAAACGCAAATACAGCCAGTGGATCGATCCATTTGACTGTTATATTATGGTAATTCTTGTCATATAGTTTATAGAGCTTGGGAGTTTATGTCACTGCGCGTTGCATTCTGGGTCGTCGCCGCCATGTATTAGGACACGCTAAATAGCGTACAATGACAATAAATACAAATCACTAACGATTGTTTTTGCGTTAATATTTTTAAGAGCTGCTTGCAATTGCTTAGAATAAATGTACCAATATTTGAATCCATTGTGTTCATTTGAGCACTCAGTCGTGTGGCCAGAACACAACACATACATACTCACAGAAATCATACCGCCGCCTTCTTTTGTACCACACACAGGACTGAATTCATTTCTCGTTTGCAGTTTTTAATAACTAGATGGCACTGAGGTATCTGCCAGATAAAATAAACACACCATAGCTTGATCTCTGCCAGTTGATCATATAAGTGAACCACCGCTCTGCACATTTTGTGTATCTCAGATGTCTGTTCTATTCAAAAGTAAGTGCCCTGCGAACTTGAAATATTCCGCCCTGAGTATTACAGTTCGAAGACTGTAATTGTATATGTTCCATTCAACGAGCATTAAAGTGTGCAAGACATGAATTTAAATTGCATTTATTTACAATTATGTCACGCTTCTCTAGTAGGTTTAGTCTGTGTGTAAAGACGCAGGTGGTGGCGTAGCGCAAATCCATGAATGAATATTCCTAAGTATTCGCTGATGTATTTAATCATATCGCCCTAATTTCATTAAGGGATGAAGTGCAATAAGTTTGACTGGACTTAAATTGAAGAAAAAAAAATACACGATTTCTTACAAAGAGCTGCTGAACAGTAAATCAGATGAGTTGCTTTATGAACAAGGATCGTGATCTGAACGAGTCATATCACAGATTAAATTACATTTCCAAACGTGTTATTCATAGAGTGAGCACTTACAAATTCATGTGGATCGGAATTTATGAATCTGTAATAAATAATAAATAGAAACGACAAAGCCAGATTTTGAAGTTGTTTATTTTCATTGAGCTGCATTCGCCATTGTGTTGTTTCAAGCTGAAAAGCATAAAATTGCGCTTCATTTTAGATCGGTTCTCCACTCCGGTCATGACAGCAGATATGGCAGTTCATGTCACAGTAAGCGCTCTCCATTCTAATGTGTTTTTAAATGCACAGTATAAATTTTAACATCTACCTCCACTATTACCCAGTCTAATCTGTAGTGCCCGTGTCCGAAAGTCCCAGAATGCCGTGCATTGCTGATGTCACTTTTTTTCCTGTTGCATTCTGTATATTTTCTCTCATTTTGTGGGTAGTTTGTGAATCATTTGCACTGTTTGTATATTTGTTGCACAATACTTGCTGCACTGTTTGCATTTGTTGTTCATACTCTGAAAATATATTTCTCTGAAAAAAAATTCACCTTTTTTTACTGTGTTTTCTTATTACATAATACTGTTTCCATTTATTTCCTAAACATTTTTGAACACATCTGTATTGTCAATAAACTAAATAGACCTCTTTTTCACTAAAAAGCGCCTATAACAATATTGTAATAAATGGCTATAACTTGCTTGGGGAATGTTATATACAGATAAAATTTTATTTTGAAGTGTAAAAAACCCAAATACAACTTCCTAAAGAAAAAAAAAATCCAAACTTCATGAGTTTCTGTTTGAGTACACAGTAGAAAACCTCCAACTGTTGCTTGCAATTTTCTTAAAATTTTGGAAATTCATTCATTCCTAGAGAAGACAAAAGGAAAATTGGGCCATTAGCTAGACTGAAACTTCAAGTTCTCCTGTTTACAATGATATATAGCTAGAATAGGTCTGAAAAAACAAAGAGAAGTGCAGGCATGTCAGGTGCCCCTAAAATGTCCTAGGTCTTTAAGGGTTAAGTAAAAAAAAATACTGATATAGGCAACTTAATTTAATTTTATATTAGCACATATTTTTTTTAGAATCCTACTGCTCAAAATACCTGGGATTTTCTCAAAATAACCACTGTATGGAGTAAAAATTAGGGCTGTCAAACGATTAATCGCAATTAATCACATACGAAACAACAAGCTTTAAAACACTTTTTTCTTACTGGTGAATCTGTTTTCCCTCCGGTACATCACCAGCAAGCTTTACAGTGAACATTACTACAGCATTCTCGTCAACATAGTCCATATCAACAACAAAAATGTATTTTTACTAGAGCTGTCAAATGATAAAAAGTTTTAGTTTGCCTAATAAATGTGTGTGTACTGTGTGTAATTATTATCTATATATAAATACACACAAATTAATGTATATATTTAAGAAAAATATGTTATGTACAACATATTTTTATTTATATATAATATAAATTATATAAAAATTATAATAAATATACTTCTAAATATTACTTTAATATATACATGAATGTGTTTGTATCTTTAAACACTTAATAATTACACACAATACACACATATATTAGGCAAACTAAAACTTTTAATCGTTTGACAGCCCTAGTAAAAATACATTTTTGTTGTTGATATGGACTATGTTGACGAGAATGCTGTAGTAATGTTCACTGTAAAGCTTACACTGCGATGTACCTGAGGGAAAACAGATTCACCAGTAAGAAAAAAGTGTTTTAAAGCTGCTTGTTTTGCAGAACGTCAGGCCTGAAGTTAGCAAGAACATTTTAAGGAAATATAATTATATTTTCACAATTATTTTTTTCCTCTCAAACCTTGTCCTCAAACCACCCCTGGCCAAATGACAGTTTGATAATTAGTGTAGTTCTGTGTGTTCTGAACATCACATCCTTTCTTTTTCACTCAGATGTAATTTATCTAGGTGGTTGAATAAAAATATTTGGACTTTATATCTAAAAATTACCTCAGCTTAGCACCAGCAAGCTTGTTAGATAGACAGTTAGCATCAGCTAACAATATTTACTTATTTTCAGTATGGTTATGAATAAACATTCATATCTGTCTACTCGGCTAGTTGATCCAAACAATATAAAAATGATACTGTTGATAAACAATATAAAAACAGACGGCATTTAGGGCTAAATGCGTAGCATTTTAATAAAACTGCTAACGTTACAGCAGCAGGGAATATGCACGTACATGTGTTATTTTATTTTTTCGTTTTTTTAACCTAAAACATAGAGACATTGATGTTGATGTGTAATCAGATCATTCCAATTCGTGAATGAATCGTTTGGTGCGATTTGCGAACCGATTTAACAGGTTCACTGAAAAGAATCAGTTCGTCATGAATCAGACACTGGTACTGCGCCTCGGAGCATGTGATATATTATAAGGATTAACTATATTTTTTATGAAATTTAGTGAAGTAAAAAGTACGATCTTTCTCTTGAACAGAAAGTCTCTTGAACAGCTTGTCACCCCATGGAAGAGAGGGGCGGGGTAAGCAGAGCTCATTAGCATTTAAAGGGACAGGCACTAGCAAGGCTTGCTGTGAACAGGGCTGTTTTTGATAAGGTAAAAAGGGTGTTGTTTTAACCAAAGTATGTTATAGACTTTTCTTTAAGGGTGTTTTCACACCTGCCTCATTTAGTTTGGCTGAATTGCACTAGAGTTCGTTTTCCCTCTTGGTGCGGTTCGTTTGGGCAGGTGTGAATGTAGAAATCGCACTCGAGTGCGCACCAGAAGTGGACCAAAGAAGCGTACCGAGACCTCCTTGAAGAGGTGGTCTCAGTACGCTTTCAAACAAACACTGGAGCGGTTCGGTTGTAGTGAGAAAGCAATCCGATCCAACGGACCAATGAACCAGGCTTTATCACATGGTATAATGGGTAATTACACTTCCATGAACAGCAGTAGCTTTGTTGCTGGAAACAGCTGATTATAGCTGTACATTTTTAAATAAATTTAGTAGCAGAGCTACAGCAAGTGATTTTTAGTGTTATAAATCCGTTTGTCCTTTGAAACTTCCACGTCTTCACTGAGAGTGCGGGTCATGGTTGCTTAGCAACGGCAGACGCCACGGGAGCGCAAGCTACAGAGCGCTTTGGAAAGGAGGAAAAATCAGCGCGCCTAGCGTTTACCACGTGTTTTTAGGCGAGATATGTGAACGGCCCCTAATACCGCTTAAAATGAACCTGTGTCTGTCTGCGCCATTCAAAATCAAAGCGCGCCTTTTCATTTTATAATGCCGTCTTATTGCTCTGTTTGTAGTAGGTGTGTTTTAAAAATGTTTCCTGACGAATCCTGGACTCCTGCTCAAAATTATATATTAATATAACGATACCTAAAAAACAAACAAAAAAATGCAACAATAAGCCTGCAAAGCTGTTGTTGTTCCATCTTGACAGATGACAGCTGAGCGAAATCCCGGAAAAAAAAAGTGGAACTTTGACCAATGAGAGGACCGTTTACTCGATCGTGAATTGTAGTAACACATTTGGTCCCTTTAGAAAAATTTGCTGTGTGAAAGCGAACACTGTAATAATTTTAACCCCTGTTTCGGAACAAAGCAATCAATCTACAGGTGTGAAAGCACCCTAAGACCCTAAAGAATCATATCAACTTGTGGAAAATGGGAATGCAATGACACCTTTAAATAATATTTTTTTTCAAACAGTGCATTTAGATGTTACCACATGAAGCACGGAGCAAGTGAGGTTTGTGGTTATAGTTTCTGAATTCAGAGACTGTTTTATAAGCGCATCACAATACAGATGTCTCAGACTGCACAGGGCTGGAAAAAATAAGTCATGTAAGATCTTCAGGTGGACTTTCGGAGACTAATGGAGGAAGAGTAGTTGTCAATCACACTCTCTCTTGGGAATAAAAGGATGCGTGCGTGTGCCGCTTCTGGCATAATTCTGCCTACAGAAATAGGTCCTGATGTTCGCTAGCCATCTCAAGTGCCTGAGTGCATGCACACATAAACATGTCTATGCGGATCATTCTGTACACTGCACAAGCTTCTAAATAAAATACTTTCTAAATGGCACTTTCCACGAATAGGGGACAAAATAGGGTCTGAAACTCTCAAAATTGAAGTCGAATTTTTCCTTTTTCAGCAAATGGAAAGAAAGAAGCTGCTTAACCTTCAGAAATGTCAACCTCAGACTAAATATAACATTAGTAGCTTTATTTTATAAGAGATTTGTGACTTTGTTACCATAATCAAGTATATTTACCATCCCAAATATAACCCTAGACCATGAAACCAGTCATATGGGTTAATTTTTGGAAACTGAGATTTATACATCATCTGAAAGCTGAGTAAATAAGCTTTCCACTGATGTATATATGTTATGACAGAACAATATTTGGTTGAGATACAACTATTTGAAAATCTGGAATCTGAGGGTGCAAAAACAAAAAATCGAAATATTGAGAAAATCGCCTTTAAAGTTGTCCAAATGAAGTTCTTAGCAATGCATATTACTAATCAAAAAATAAGTTTTGACATATTTACGGTAGGAAATTTACAAAATATCTTATTAAAACATGATCTCTACTTAATATTCTAATTACTTTTGGCATTAAAGAAAAATCGATCATTGCTGCTGTGACTATTTTAGACATGCTGTTTCTGCACAAATAGCATATATAATAACCTGAGGCAGATATATACAGGTGGAGCTGGGGAGGTAGAGGATTTCAGAGGATCTCTGAAAATGTGCTGTGAAATGCTGTAGTGAATGCTAACCAGCCATTTAAATATAAAGCAGCAAGCTTATTGGCTGCATATCAGGTTATGCCAAGTAGTTTAACGCTGTGATAACATCAAGTTTGCTTTAAAGGAGAAGTCCACTTCCAGTAACAAAAATTTACAGATAATGTACTCACCCCCTTGTCATCCAAGATGTTCATGTCTTTCTTTCTTCAGTCTTAAAGAAATTATGTTTTTTGAGGAAAACATTTCAGGATTTTTCTCCATATAATGGACTGATATGGTGCCCTGTGTTTGAACTTTCAAAATGCAGTTTAAATGCAGCTTCAAACGATCCCAAATGTGGTTGTAAACGATCCCAGACGAGGAACAAGGGTCTTATCTAGTGAAACAATTGGTTATTTTAATTAAAACAATACAATTTAAATACTTTTTAATCTCAAATGCTCGTCTTGTCTTTCTCTCCCTGAACCCTGTGTATTCTGGCTCAAGACAGTTAGGGCATGTCGAAAAACTCTGAGCGTATTTTCTCCCTCAACTTCAAAAACCATTTCAAAATCATCCTACATCGCTGCAGAAGTTCAGAACCAGTCTTTACAAAATTAACATGCAAAGAAGATCAAACACCCTTAACAAAAAAGAAAAACAGTGATATAGGATGATTTTGAAGTTGAGGAAGAACATGAGATGGGAGTTTTTTGACATACCCTAACTGTCATGAACCAGAACAAAAACAGTTCAGGCAGAGCAAGACAAGACGAGAGTTTGACATTAAAAAGTACATAAACTGTATTATTTTAATGAAAATAACTGATAGTTTTGCTAGATAATAGTGATGGGAAGTTCGGATCATTTTACCGACTCGGTCCTTTGAGTCTCGTTCAGCAAAATGAACGAATCTTTTTTCGAGTCATTTCGTTCATTTTGTTAATTTTAGCAAAATATAATTAAAATGTTACGTTTTACTTCCCTAACACATCTGCTGCTTACACAAACGTTGATCACACTACAAACAAAACAAAACTATAATGCTATAAGAAACAGAAAATATTAATTCATTGTTTACCTGTGTCTTTAGTCTATGATTCGCTCACCTCGCCTCTTATCTGACAAGTTTTCGGGTTTGAGTCGTTCGTTCATCACCTGACAGCCCAATTAGCTTAACCAACGCAGCCTGAGCCGGAAAGAGAATTGATTAGTTCATCTCTCGAGTCCTCGGGTTTGAGTCGTTCGTTCATCACGTGACATCCCCGTAATGTTAACCTATGCAGCCTGAGCCGGAAAGAGAATTGATTAGTTCATCTCTCGAGTCCTCGGGTTTGAGTCGTTCGTTCATCACGTGACAGCCCTGTAATGTTAACCTATGCAGCCTGAGCCGGAAAGAGAATTGATTAGTTCATCTCTCGAGTCCTCGGGTTTGAGTCGTTCGTTCATCACGTGACAGCCCCATAAGATGAACGAACGACTCTAAAACAGTTGAACTAATTCCAGTACAGGACCTAATAGGATGTTGCGCATGCGCGACTGAACGAATCACTCGCCGAGACGACTCGTTCGTCCCGAGTCACATTAAAGATTCGTTCAAAATGAACGAATCGTTCAAGAACGACCCATCACTACTAGATAAGACCCTTCTTCCTGGGATCGTTTACAACCACATTTGGGATCATTTGAAACCACATTTAAACTGCATTTTGGAAGTTCAAAGTCGGGGCACCATATCAGTCCATTATATGGAGAAAAATACTGAAATGTTTTCCTCAAAAAAAAAAAACATAATTTCTTTACGACTGAAGAAAGAAAAACATGAACATCTTGGATGAAAAGGGGGTGACAGGGTTCTTACACCATTTCCAAAGTAAAATCCAAGCCCTTTTCAAGCTCTTTCAAAGTGCATTTTCAAGGTTTTCAAGCACTATCCAACTGAGGTAAATTACATGTTTATGTACAAACTTGAGTTATCCACTTTATATCAGATGTTACTGTGCTATTAAAAACACTTATCTTAATTGTATATAACATTGTCTAATATAAATAGCCAACATAAAGTATAAATTATAAATAAAAATTAAATTAAAAAATTTACAGATTGCACAATTTTTAAAATAAAATTTAAGGCTTTTTAAGACCTGCACAAATAAAATGAATACTGTATGAGTGGGGTAGGGTAATGTCTATGGTAACATATTAATGACTGGTACAAAATGGTACAACAATTTTAGGAAAAGGGATTAGTAAAAAGTAGCTATAAATTATCATCTTAATTTAACACGCACACACACACACACACACACACACACATATTTTCTATCGCACTACACCAACCCCTAAACCTACCCATCACAGGAAACTTTCTGAATTTTTACTTTCTCAAAAACTCATTCTGTATGATTTTGAAGCTTTTGTACCCATGGGAACCTCAATTTAGGTCCCCATAAGTCCCCACCAGTATATATAAACCAAACACACACATACACAATAACACACACACACACATGTTGTGTTTACATGTTTTATGGGGACATTCCATAGGCGTAATGGTTTTTATACTGTACAAACCCTATTTTCTATCACCCTACACCTAAACCTAGCCCTCACAGGAGACTGTGCACACTTTTACTTTCTCAAAAAAACTCATTCTGCATGATTTATAAGCCTGTTTCCTCATGGGGACCTCACAAATGTCCCCACAAGGTCAGAATTTACTGGTATTACTATCCTTGTGGGGACATTTGGTCCCCATAACGTGATAAATACCAGGTGCACACACACACACACACACATTTGTTAATCATTTGGATTTTTGAAGCCACATTAGCAATTTTCACATTGTTCTGACAAAAAAAACAGCAAATAGCCAGCAGGTGGCGCTTTTAGAACTGCACAAAACTGTCTCCCCGGTAACGACTGTACATAAAGTAGTACTGTGCTCATTAACACTACATTATCAGACATTATACGTAAGCAAGATGAAATGAAAATTGTTTTCATTTCATTTCTCATTGCCTAGCATGAGCTCACTGAATCTCGCTGTCTGAACCCCAAAATAAGTTTCTTGTTTACGTCGTATCTGCTGTTGACAGTGAGTGCATGATAGGAATACAAACTGTATCGTTTTGCAAATTTTTCCTCACTGAGGACTAATCTAAACAACTCTGAATGGCCATTGCATACATGCGCTAAACCTACGTGTGTGATTTATGATAGCCTAATGCTTAACGCTGGGGGAAAATGCGCATACACAAATTTTTGATGCATTGTGAGCAGATCTAAACGTATGCCGCATTCAACACTTTTCATTCATTTTCACATTTCACTTTAATCACGACAGTCTTAAAAGATTTAGTTGAACAGATTTAATTGAACTGATATTTTTATTTACCCTTTATATGGCTCGAAAGCGCAGACTCTTCCATGAAAAAGCAGACTTTACAGGAGGTTACTCAAGTGTTAATTCTCATTTTAACCATAGTTTGTATGTCGTTTTCAAGCCAACTCTGACTAAAGCAGCAACCTCCCGGCACTTTTTTATCTCCCGCTCTGTTCCATCAGAAGGTGCACGTAAAGACGGGCAGATCACACTACAGCCACACGCTCAGACTCCAGCGGAGTTAGGCTTTTTTATGTAAAAAATGAACTATTCAGTAAGAAAGCAAATTACTATGAAACCAATGTAACTGCATTTTAAGCACTTTATCCAAAATCCAAGCATTTTTCAAACCTTGAAAACACTACATAAAATTCAAGCATTTTCAAGGAATTCAAGCACCTGTACGAACCCTGGCAGTGGGTACATTATCTGTAAATTTTTGTTCTGGAAGTGGACTTCTCCTTTAAGTTGTACTAAGTCACAACTTAGATATTTGAGTTGACTAAAGTAAAAATTTGGTTGTTAAACTTAAAAGCTGGGCTTGTTACCCAGCTGCCTTAAAATTTTAAGTTGAATCAACTCAAAAATCTAAGTTGTCACTTAGTACAACTTAACATTTCAAGTTGACTAAACTTTTTTGAGTTGACTGACCTTAAAATTTTAAGGCAGCAGGGTAACTAATTATTTTAAATTGACTTAAATTGTTTTTCACAGTGTATGTAATACATAACATATACTCACCAGGGATTTGTGTGTCTAATGCTTTCATGAAATAATGGGACGGTGTACTCTAATAATGGAAAGTGGCAAATATTCTCAAATAATCCCGGTTTCTCCATTCACACGCACACAAACACTGCGTTGCACATCCAATAAAGTCTCCAAAATTCATTGTAATTCAACCACAATTACACTTTGCACACCATTGACCTAGTTGGCTCATGTCATTCCTATAATGGCTCTAAACCACTTGGCAATAATTGCTTTTGGGATAGCAGCACAGGGCGTAAAGCTTTCCCATTTCAGTTGGGCTAATTCATTAAACAGGAGCAGGTCCTGTACCCCAAACTCACCTACGCTGGTGATCTTCTGGGAGACCAGGTCCTTCAGCAGGCCGCCGATGACGGGGTTGTGTCTGGAGTAGAGTTCGTATCGGTTAATCCCGATGTGGAAGCGGAGCCAGTTGGGATATGACTCAGCAGTGGCCTCCCCTGTTGGACTGTACTCCTCCTCCTCTACGTTCCCCTCATTATGCCTGCCGGTAAAGGACAGTGGAGGGCATTAGTCACTACCAACACACATGCTGCCTGACAATACGAAACCACAGTCACAAGAGTGAATTAAGGATTTTTGTATTGAGAAAAAAGGCATCAAACTTTGAGGAAATCTTGAAACGTTTATATTTAACCCGATTTAACGTAATATTATACAGTACAAACAAGCTGGACAACGTATTATTACTAGGCCCAGGTCAACTCAGTGTACATTTTCCAGTGATTTGTGGGGAAAATCTGTGTAATAGATTTAAACATGATAAAAGAAAGCTGGAATTACTACTAAATATTCATTTGTAGCTGAAAGCAAAATCAAATGTGCCAAAAATTATGCTTTTAAATGCTTTTAAAAAGAGGACCTAAAATATTTTAATATTTAAAATATATTTATTAAAACAATGATTTAAAATGCACTTTAAAGTAAAACTTTTCATTTGACATTACTGCAAAGTGCACTTAAAAGTGTACTTAAATTGTTTTTAAAAACAAATTGTCTTTAAGTACACTTAAGTTACCATTTATTTCATCAATATTATACTATTTGCAAATACTTTTTTTTATTTTACTTTTAAGATTTGAGGTACAAGTGCATATTTAATACAATTAGGTGCACTTTTTTTCATTAGAAACCTAATAAAACATGCAAGGAGTGGGCATGACTTTATAACTGCATAGTTTGCAGTGTATTTTCTATGTGTGCTTTAAAATTCAGCTTCATTTGAGTTAAAATTACTGTACATTTATCTAAAGAGCAGTATTTTGGTATGATCGTGGAATAACTGAATACATCCACTGTACTTCATTTCCCTGAGGCCCCTAACCTCATAACAACACATGAACATAAAACATTGTGCCCCATCAAAACATGAAAAGGAATATTAAAAAGTAATGTGACAGCATCTGGATGACAGGCTTGTCACATGCATTTTCAGTGATTAACAAAACACTGTTAAATCGGCTAACTATTCATGTTTAGTTCATCTGGATCCGGATCCAGACCAGTCAGGCATGATTAAAAGGCATGTTTAGTTAATTCAGGCATGGTTAAAGGCAGTGAGAATAAGCTGAGATATCCCTAGAGGACGCGAGAGCTTGCCAGGTGAGCAAAAAGAAAGGACACAGGAGCAAACAAAGGGCATGACACCAACAAAAAACCCTTCAGCTTAATGCATCTGACAGCTCTGACGAAAACAACACATCACACCAGAGGAACATAGATGAGTCCTAGCAGCAAAGCTTTTAACACTCACAATGAGTCAGTATGGACTGGAAATTATAAAAAAAAAATAAAAAAACACCCAAGCCACAGTATCATGTCTTTCCACAATACATGTGCTCTTATTTTTACCTCTAAAGATTTAAAAATACATGTACTCCTCTCCTAAATTATTCTGACTTTATTATGATTACTACTTACTCAGAATGAGAAAATTATGACCCCAGGGTGTGATATGACAAACTTTTTTTTTCTTAGATGTGTTTTTTAGTAGTACTTGCAGTTTTTAATTTCCCTGGTGCTTTGGGATGAACACATTTTCAACACTCTTCTCAGTTTCTGTATAGGCACACACTGAAGGTTGACTATAGAATAACTATACTGGGGCATGTTGTCACAATGGGGGCATGTTGTCTCTATCCACAGGATATCTCTGTTTATTTAAACGTACTTTTCAGCAAAATTTAAACGGGAAACTGCAAAATACAAAATAATTCATAAAACGACACAAATTATTTTAATATGACATTTGGTAGTTTAAAACCAGCATACAAAACCACAGCAAGATAAAACTCGCATTTTGTCTAATTCGTTTTTTTTTTTTTTACTATAAATCTTACAGTTGTGACAATGTGACAACTAGAACAAGTTTTCATTCATATTTTAATTATGCAAATAACAATTCACATGCATAACAATATGTATTTATGCCTTTTATTGTAGCACTTTCCATTCTTCTTTTCCTGCTGCTTCGGAATAAAATATGAGCAATTAGCTTAAATGCTTTTCTTTATATTATCTCCTTAGAAAGAAGACTGGGGCAGGTTGTCACATTTTGTCACATCATCTTATTTTTTTATGCTGTAGACTCACCTCATCAACAAACAAACATGTGAACCATTTAGCTAGGCAAACTGTCAAACTATAATATGTGGTTTGTCACTTATTTGAAAAATAAATAAATAAAAAAGTGACCCTGGACCATAAAACCACTCTTTAGTAGCATGGGTATATTTGTAGCAATAGCCAAAAATACACTGTATGGGTCAAAATCATCCATTTTTCTTTTATCATCAGGATTTTAAGTAAAGATCATGTTCCATGAAGATATTTTGCTACCGTAAATATATCAGAACTTAATTTTTTGATTAGTAATATGCATTGCTAAGAATTTGGACAAAGGCGATTTTCTCAATATTTTGATTTTTTTTTTCACCTTCAGATTCCAGATTTTCAAAGTGTTGTATCTCAGCCAAATATTGTCCTGTCCTAACAAACCATAAATCAACGGAACACGCTTGTTTATTCAGCTTTCAGATGATTTATAAATCTCAATTTCAAAAAATTGACCCTTATGACTGGTTTTGTGGTCTAGGGTCACAAATATATTTGTTTGAAATATGAATCTTCTCCAAAGTAATACAAATCATGTTCAGTATAAACTAGCCCCGGTCTCTTTTCATTATGAACATAACCGGGACTTAAAAGCTCATTTTTAAACATATAACAGCATGTATTTTACGTCAGGTTTAGAGAAGCACTTGCCATTCTTGTTGTCCGGCAGCTTTGGGGTAGAATCTGATATCATTGTTGAGGTTGAACAAGGTGTCATCTTCAGAGAGACGAAGCAGGTCGGTCTTATAGAGGGGATGCTCATAGAGCGCCTTCAGTCTGGAGGAACCCTGGACAGCTCTCTGCTTCTGTCCGCTCGCCGAGTCTCTCATCAGACCTCTCTTCTCCGAGCCCAGCTGCAGCTGTCTCACTCTCTTTTCAGACTCAGCTCTCTCCGTCACCTTCTCCCGTGAGTGCGAAGTGAGATTGGAGCTGGGTTCGTTGCTGAAATCCTGCAGTAATCTCAAAGAGTGTTTATTAGGCCAGCCCGGTTCGGCGGCGGCGGCTCTGGCGCGCTGTTTGGCCCAGGACCGAGGTTCCTCGCCCGGTGTGTGAGCGCAGGAGCAGCCGCCTCCACCTCCAGCGCTGGAGCCCGATCCCGCAGCGCGCTTCTCCAGCTTGGGTAACAGGTCTATCATGATGTGCATGGTGCAGGCGACGAGAAACACCATTAAAATCAACACGCGAAATTTACGGAAGAGGATCATCTTTAAACCTAAAGCACTTGCTACAGTATGATTACAGGCTGTAATAAAGAGATTCAGGGGCGCATGTGGTGTCCTGCTGTAATCCTCGTTATGATGGGAGATCCATGTTCAAATAGGTGCGAAAATCTTCTTCTGCATCCTGCTGTTTTCCAGATGTATCAAGAAAGATTTCTTCTCGGCATAGTTGCGAGTAGCGCCTTTGATTCTGGATGATCAGATGTCCTGTCGCATCCTTACAGGTTCATGGTAAAGCGCATCTGTAAAATGTCCCGGTAAATAACAACACAACACGAGGAAATCGCCGTTGTGACTTCTCAAGAACCGCACAAATGTCGGATCGGCAGTCCCATGTGTGGATATCTTCAGTATGTGAAGAGGGAGATAAAGTGCATTAGTTCTTCATGAGGAGCAGTCAGTGACAGGTGTAGATGTATCAGTGCCCTGTGTGTTAAATATTGGGATCCTGCCTCTCCTCGTCACAGCATTCAGATTGGCTGAGTCCATGAGACTCAAGGAAGAGCGACTCAAAGATATTCGGCTTGGAATGTCAGTGCAGTTCCCTCTTGTGAAGACAGAGGGCGCTGATGCGCATTAGACTGACATGACTGGTGATCGGTGGCGGTAGCACTATTCTTCCGTCAATGGAAAGCTGTTATATAATGCTTAATAGATCGGTAGATACTTTATGACTATTAAAGTAAGTATATCAAATGTATACCTGGTAAAGAAATCAGGTAAAATGAAAATCATGTCATTTATTTTCCCTCACTGAGGAAAGAAATTCATACAGGCTAGGAACGACACAAGGGTGAGTGAATAATGTTGCAATATGCAACAACTCCCTATAAACGCTGAGACTTCTGGTTGAGAAAGTGGGATTCAAATGAGCTTACTTGAAAGTACTTTACAGACAATTTGAATATAATTTCACAAACTGACAGATGGGTCATTCTATAAATAGGGGTAGGGTACATGTAGAATTTGACACTGTGAAGAAAAAACTTCCTGTTTCCCAAAAAACCAAACATGACCTTTCATAGCTGCTTTGAAACAATCTGTATTGTATAAAGTGCTATATAAATAAAAGTGATCTGTAGGAATATGTGCATAAAATACTAACTATGTTTGCTACTGTCCACCATGTTACCTTTACTGAGGTAACACAGTTGACAGGTCAGTTGACATTTTTAGTGTTTTGGGCCTGTACTCAACATGGAAGCCTAGAACTACTGAGCATATGGTATGTTTAGTTTTGGTTAAAATTTGCAGCAATAATACTTGTGTAACACTGTTGACAGTCAATGAATCCACTCTTGCCACAGGTTTGCTAGTTTATCCAATATTAGGGGAAGGAGAGAGAACATAACGTCTAGTGTTTCATCCATGTGCTTCTAGAGGAAATATCATCGTGCTTTTTTTATGTGAGAATGGGACAAACCATTCCTTTTTGAGGGGGGTTTTCTAGTGGGTAACTTAGTTGACAATGGTTTTCTGGACACAAATAAAAAAGTTAGATCACAATAGACCCTTATTGTTGAAGCGCACACCCAAATGTCTTGATAACTTAATCTAACTGAAGGCAAAACTATTAAATTAATTGATATTTGAAGTAATTTTCATGCTTAAACGCAGAGTAGAATGAGCACTTTTACAAAATCGGACAGCTGAATACCAGGGTTGTACATCATTTTTGAACAAAAGATATGGCTTTTTCAACATATAGTAGTTTAATTGGGAAAAATATAATTGTGTACTAGATAATTAAACATTAGGACTTTATATTGATGAAAATATATCAAAAATATACTTGACGAACATGAGATGTACCCACAATTACAGAATAACCCGATTTTCGAAAACCAAAGCAATTGTCAATATGGTGCCAAAATGTTAAGTTTTCATCAGAACAATGGCAGGATTTTATCACCGCCCTAACAGTACACTACACTACTTGATTAAGAGTTATGAATTTGATATGGCAGTCTGCCATGGTTTATGTCAAGGGCATGTATTTTGATGAGAAAGCATTTATCTTCTTTGCTTTGTCTTAATAAGGATTATTACTGACTCAAAACAAGCAGATGAAAAATGATCAAAATTAATTAAAGTTTAACACAAAGGCCTGGGGATTATGTGAGAGAATGTTCTATTTTTAATAAATCTGATTTAAATGTTAAATTTAGAAAAAATAATGGAGGGGAAATCTATGCAATTATGCCAGAAACAATAGGTGATTGTGCTTGAACCTCACCTTTTAAGCTCCAGGAAGTGTTTGCAAATGTGATTTGAATCAGAAAAGTAATTTTACTTGACCTCATTATGGATTTTCTGTTTGAATTACAGTATCCATGTCTGCGTGCAGTTGCTAATATAATAACAAAGACGTTTGATCTGCGTGCTTATATGTCAGTGTTGTAAGTCCTGCTAAACAAGTTGCCTTACAAAACCTCAAACCCCTCCTTTTTTCCTTTATCAGTGCTGCAGGATCTAGCAGCTGTTGCTAAAATTATCCCTAATAATTCCTAGATCTGCTGTTGAAGTATTTGCCGAAATAACAGCCAAAATAGTTTTGCAGAAAAACACATGTGGGTGTTTCTTCAACTACTTTATAAAAACTAACAGAACCTTTATGTTATGAAGGTCACATTAAAACAAACAAAACAAAACATGGATACTTACATAAAGTAGGGGAGATATGAATATGGTTTGAGAAATATGATGTGTTCTGTCCAACAGAATACCTGTAGGGATATCCTGTACAGTTCTCAGTGGAAAAATATATAAAGATTACATAAGGAGTGCTGTATGTATATGTTAAAAAATATATTCTTGGTTGACATTGTCATGCTAGTGTAGTCTGAGCTCATCTTGGAGGATAAAACTCCTAAATCTCCTATATATAGAACACATTTATAAATACAGCATGAGAGTAAAATAAATGAGGGTTATATGTAGGTTAGGACCCCTTTTGTTCGACTGCTAAATGACTTTAATGAACGTTTCCCAAATTTTGCACTGTCCTCCTTAATGTAAGCCAATTTCAGCTCCTTTTCAACACATAACAAAGGATCTGGAGCAGTAAAGATGTTATCCTTTCTGCCTCTATCCTTTGCTCTTTTGCTCAACTGACGTGATCCGGGAAATCTGAGAGCTTGCAAGAACACGCCATTGTGTTTATTATGAATCAGACAGTAGAGTGCTTCATTAATAGCTGGTCAAAGGGAGTGTAATAAAAGAAGAGCACCTTTTGTCCTTTTCATCTTTTGACATCATCTCCTCATCATAACCTGCATATTAAACATGTTTTTGAAGTTTGTTTTTTCATCTGAATAGATTTGGAGAAATTTTGCATTACGTCACATGATGACCAATAGATCTTCTGCAGTGAATGGGTGCCGTCAAAATTAGGATCTCAACAGCTGATGAAAGCATCACAATAACAGTTTTTTAGACAAATATATTATTGGATTTTGATGTGAGAGGACAACAGGAATATGGCTGCAACGATTCCTCGATTCTATTCGAATATTCGATCTTTAAAAATCCTCGATTGTCTTTTGCCCATGTCGAGTAATCGGCAAAATACTGGAAGTGGCGTATTCCACATATTAAACCCATTTAAAAATGATAATAAAGCATAATACTATTGTGAACTCACAAACGCTAGGATTCAATGATATAAATATATGCATTGCATGTTTAATATGTGGACTTTAACCGTTTACATGCATGCAGGTTATGTACGTGCATCTCAAAGCGGCTCCGTTCACAGTAAAAACTGTTACACACAAAAAAAACTGTTATCATTTACATGTGTGGAGCGTCTCAAACTCCATCTCTGCATGTTGCTGTGAGTTTGGGTTTATAATAACGTTCATCTGGGAATGCAACGTGCTCTATTTCAACATATGTGACCCTGGACCACAAAATCAGTCTTATGACTGGGGTGTATTTGTAGCAATAGCCAAAAATACATTGTATGGGTCAAAATTATTGATTTTATCTTTTATGCCAAAAATCATTAGGAAATTAAGTAAAGATCATGTTCCATGAAGATATTTCGTAAAATTCCTATGTAAATATATGAAAACTTAATTTTTAATTAGTAATATGCATTATTAAGAACTTCATTTGGACAACTTTAAATGCGATTTTCTCAATATTTAGATTTTTTGGCACCCTCAGATTCCACATATTCAAATAGTTATATCTCGGCCAAATCATATCCTATAAAAACATACATCAATGGAAAGCTTATTTATTCAGTTTTCAAATGATGTATAAATCTCAATTTCGAAAAATTGACCCTTATGACTGGTTTTGTGGTCCAGGGTCACATATATGTATTGTAACCTCCGCAAACAGTTCAATTGTTCAACTTTTCATCGCGATTTCAAAATAAAGTTTAAACTCTCACTCTGAGTTTACACGTTTTGATGTCCACTTATTAAATAAATTACAGTGGCTGTAGCTTTTCTGTCATAAAGTAATGGCCAGATATTAAACATTAAGTGGACATTTGAATTAAATTATTGATTAGTCAATATTAAACAAGGATTAGATCGCCAGTAAAGTGTAAAAACAATCGTCAGGCTGTTGGCGCCCTCTGCAGGCGTTTGTTAGAATGCCTACTATAATATATTAGCTCTATTGTTTATAATACACTGCTCTCCAAAAGTTTGTAAACACCCCTGGCAAAGTGTGGTTTTGCACAATATCAGCATAAATCCTCATCTTTTTTTGGTGCAAAAAAGACATTAAAGTAACTTGACATTATCACTGAAGACCAGCAATAATAATTTTCATTTTGATTACATAATAATAGCAATATACATGTCAAAGTCAGACATGCCCCTTTGTCAGCTGTGATGCCTGGTTACTGGTTTAAACTTGGCCCAGTTTTTTAAAAGGTTTTTGGGTCAGCACACCTTAATAGCTTCAACAATTAATTCCCAATGAAGTTTAGAATACAATGAATTTAGGCCCAGATTCTGCAGAGCTGTAATAGCTGCTAATGCTGGATATTTTGATGAATCGAAAATGTACGTTTTTTGTATGTATAAACTGTTTATTTAATAAAATATGTTTTCATAGTTTGTGTTGTCCCTTATCAGTGCAAAATTATCACAAATAAAAAAGGATTCCTGGCAATATTGTCCAAAACCCCACTTCTCTAGGGCGTTTCCAAACTTTTAGATGGCAGTGTACATTATGTATTTTAACAGTTTTGTTAAATAAAACCATATGTTTACGTGCCTTATTTGAACTAATTATTATTGTCACACGCACCGAGTCACGTGAGGTCACCAGGACCCGGAAGTAACCTCACGCAGGTATTTAAGCAGGAAGTAGGTGTCTGTCCAGCACCAGACATTGAGTTTCATGAGAGGCTCAACATCAGGTCCCAACTCTTCGTCAACTCACGTGAGTAATCTCTCTGCTCTTCGGAGCGTTTTATTTACCTGTCTGTGTGCGTGTGAGAACGTGGATTTCTTGGTGGAAATCCCTACTCCGTGTTGGAGCGTTCTCAGATCAAGTTGCGTGGTTTACCTACTCACTCGTGTGTATCCGCGTTTGAGTTTTCCGCTGCGCTACACGGGGACATATTTCGATCATTCATTTCTGGTCTGACTCCGTGACAATTATTGCCTCATTGCTGTATGTATTTTAAGACATTTTAAAGGCTATTGATCACTTAGGTCTATTTTTATTACTACAAAAAAATAATTATAATTATCCAATTACTCGATTAATCGTCAGAATAATCAACAGATTACTCGATGACCAAAATAATCGTTAGTGACAGCCCTAAACAGGAACTTTTTCACTGGAGGAAGCATTATTATGGACTATGAACTCATATTTTGGTGGCGGATTAAAACTGAAATGCTAAATTAAGTTTAAATGTTGAAAGATGCAGCTTAGATGTTAATCGATGGACTGGAATTGTGTGGATTACTTGTCGATTATTGTAATATATATATATATATATATATATATATATTTAGCAGTTTGAACTCTCATTCTGATGGCACCCATTCACTGCAGAGGATTCTATGATAAACAAGTGATGCAATGCTAAATTTCTCCAAATTTGTTCCAAAAAAAAAAAAAAATTAATCTACATATTGCATGGCTTGAGGGTGATTTTTCACTGAACTATTACTTAATTTTGTTTTATTTAAATCCATTTTGTTATTACATATTTTATTAATACAGTTTGTGTGTGTGTGTGTGTGTGTGTGTGTATATATATATATATATATATGTGCACTTTTCCGAAGTAAAACCTGGGTCCTGGAGCTAAACAATATGATAAGCGCTGCTTAAAAGCACAAAGGTGCGACCCTATTTGTGACTGAGCCAGAAAAAATGATGAAATGAATTCCAGTGTCTCGCAACAGTTTTAAGGCAAACAAAGTGTCAGCATTTCACAACTCTGCCTCAAATTGATTAACATTCCTTTTTGTCAAGATTATTCATGGCAGAGCGAGATGGATTTTTCAATGCATTCTAGAATACAGTTTTGAGGGGGTGTACGGGCCTAAATAAAGCATTGTAATCATCCTAGCTGTTGCAACAAGATTTCATTACCTCTCAAACAGGTCTGTGAAAATCGCAAACACACGCATTTCCTTGAAGCCTCCGACAAGGAACATGAACGGTTTTTTGTAAACCCAGAATGTTGATGAGCCAGTTGGATGAGCCTGTTGGCAGAATTTACCATTTCGATTTGATACAAGCTCACGGATATCTTTTACATTCTGGGTTTGGATAGCAGAATCTGGCCCCTGAGATGCCCAAAAGAGCAATGCAAAGTCATCCGTCACTACACTCACGACATAAAGCAGTATTAAAAGAGGTACAGCATCATTTATTTAGATTCATATACCAGTTTTATGGGAGCAATAGTGATTTCTACGACTTAAAATCCTGCGAGGAAAATAAAACAGGTTTTCTGAAGAGATAACTAGAAAATGTGAGTAGTGCTTGCCTAAGCAAACAAGTCAACGCCACTATATGCAGGAGTGCTGTGGGTGGTTGTCAGAATGCTGTAGTAATGTGGTTGCTTAGCTTGTCAGAGTGGTTTCTAGCATGTCGCTATGTTAGGATTGCTAGAGTGTTCTCGGTGTTGTTAGGGCAGAGCTACAAAATTGCTAAGAAGATCTGAATCTTTAGTGTATTGCTAGCATGGTTAGATGGTTGGCTCTGCAATGATTTGTAGATGCTAAGGTATTCTTGGTAGTTTCTTACTGGAAAAAGTTTCAGGAAAAGCCCTTTTCCATGTGTTTATGATATTCTCTGCTCTTGATTTGGTTAGGATCCCCTCTTCAGTGTTAGGTACGGTCACAAAATAGGAATCCATGTGATCTGGAGTTTCATGTGAATGCAAAAATGCTTAAGAAATCTGAGATAGATCCTGCATAGACACTAATGCAACCACGTTCAAGGCCCAGAAAGGTAGTAAGGACATTGTTAAAATAGTTCATGTGACATCAGTGGTCCAACCATAATTTAATGAACCTATGTGAATACATTTTGTGTGCAAAGAAAACAAACTTCAACTATTTTATATATATTTTTTTATTTTATTAAATTCAATGACTTTATTCAACAATTTCTTCTCTTCCATGTCAGTCTTCGATGTGCGTTCTCAAGAGTACCATGGCACATGCGTGTGGTGCTGCTGACGCAGGAGCTGGTGTTCTGCCATAGAACCTGAATGCGCTGCGCCTTGTATGCAAACAGAATAAGACGCAAGCTGAACATAAATCAGTCTTTGTAAAAGTCTGGTGATTTCGACAGAGAGAGACTTGCAAGTTTTTGCCCAGCCTTCCTTATTTGAATCAGAATATACAGACGATGAACTAAGAGAGAACACGTGAATGGTGGTTGATTACATTTGAACCACTGATGTCACATGGACTGTTTTAACATTGTCCTTATTATCTTTCTTGGCCTTGAACATCAGCTATGTTGCTTTTTATGCAGGGTCAGATAGCTCTTGGATTTCATCAAAAATGTCATAACGGTCAGTTGAGAAAATCGCCTTTAAAGTTGTCCAAATAAAGTTCTTAGCAATGCATATTACTGTTAAATTTTGATATATTTATGGTACACTGTAAAAAACAATTTGTTGAGTCAACTTAAAATAATTTGTAACCTGGCTGCCTTAAAATTTTAAGTTCAGTCAACTCAAAAAAAAGTTTATTCTACTTAAAATGTTAAATTATACTAAGTGACAACTTAGATATTTGAGTTGAATCAACTCAAAATTTTAAGGCAGCTGGGTTACTTACCATTTGTTAAGTTGTTACTTAGTACAACTTAACATTTCAAGTTGACTAAACTTATTTTAGTTGACTGAACTTAAAATTTTAAGGCAGCAGGGTAACAAATTATTTTAAGCTGACTCAACAAATTGTGTTTTTTTTTTGTTTTTTTTTTACAGTGTAGTAAATTTACAAAATGTCTTCATGGAACATGACCTTTGGATAATATCCTAATGATTTTTGGCATAAAAGAAAAATCAATAATTTTTGACCCATATAATATATTTTTTGGCTATTACTACAAATATAAATCCTACGTATCCTACGTATGTAAGCACATACACATGTATGTATTGCAAAAATTGACCACAAAATAATAATAATCTTGCTCTATGGGCGCATGCAGTCACATCCCGTTAAGAAAATACACACAACGCAATCGGTCACAAGCCGCACGAGAGCCAATGCCATGTCACAATAAAACCTGACGTAACGCTTGCTTCCTCAGGTGGAAAATTTGAATGTGCACAGTAAACAGAGTTTTAGGGCAGATTGTTACTGGATGTAATAATGAACATAGTGGTCGTCATTTACTCCCGACATCTGAGCCGCTGAAGATTCAGTGGATTACATTTGTTTGTGAAGGGAATGCGCCTCCTGATCTACATAAATTCATTTTTTCGCACAAATCATTCCTGATCCAGCTTCACTTACAGCAGAAGTGAGTATAAGGTTTTTTTTTATGAATCTCTACAATCACCTTTCCTAATAACATGCTAGTAGGCAAGTTTTGCGGCTAAACACGCTAAATGCGGGTAAAGTAGACAATCTCTCCGAGCAGCAGAGAGAAGAGAGGGGCGGGGCGAACGGAGCTCATTTGCATTTAAAGGAACACTCCCTCAGAATGGGATGATTGGGATGATGACCCGAGCTCATTTTGATAGGGTAAAAAGGGTGTTGTTTTACACAACCATTGTGACACAGAAAAAAAAGGGAAATTTGTGCCCATGAACATGAACATTGAATAGATTCAAATTCAGAGTGTCTATTTACACTAAGTGCAAATAGCCTGCCTTGTTGGCAGAGGCTATTTTCACGAACTCCGCCCACCAGTGTGTGATTGGGCTAGTCAACACTACAAAAGCTATCAATTATTGGCTATAGTGGCGCAGAGGATAAAGCATGTGTTTTGCTCTTTTCGACGTGATTGACCGGGGTTCGAATCTGCGTTGTTGCAAGCTTTTTTTCTCCCTTTTCAAATCTCACATCATATTGGAAAGGCATTTATTTTCAAAAATAATCGAAAAGTAAATAAAGTATCGGTTAGGGTTAGGGTAGGTGTAGGGAGGGCTTATTGTCCCAATAAGGTAGCATCCATTTAATAAATTGAATTAAAACTATAATTTACAAACTATAATTTACTATAATCTCACGAACTGCAGTGAAACTGAGTTGCATAAACGGGAGGCGTGCAAAATACTATCCAACAGCAGAGCTGCAGCACTGAAGAATGGAAAAGAAGACTGGGTCTCGAGTGTGAACGCTGAAAAAGCTGCAAGATGAGACGCAATGGTCAAACATGTCCATCTTGCTCATATTAACATAGAAAAACTAATCTATGTAATCACATCATCTCTATAAGAATGCTATGATTGGCCAATTTGGATCAAATTAGACTTCATTCATTCGTCAGCACGTTCTACGTGCTCATTCCGGTAATCTTCATTCTGCTTTCACACAGAACACATTACCTGTAATTTACTGGTAATGTTACGACTTCTCATACCGGTAAATTGCCAGAATGAATTTACTGGTATTTTTAAAAAAGGTCCTTTTCACACATGATCTCTTAATGGATAATTTACTGATAATTTACCAGTAAAGACTGTATGTGTGAAAGGGGCCTTTGGTTCCGAGGGTATAAAATGTGTTTGACATATCAAGCTGATTTTAATACACATATTGTTTTTATTTGCCATGCCTCTCCTAGCAATGAGGTGCATGTTTCTGTTTGAGTTTGTTTTGTTTGAAACAACTTGAACTGTCACGTAATTCTTTTTAGTTAGTGTATGATGCCTGGTTTTCTCTGTAACCATTTATTAAGTCAACAAGTGTGTGGAATCTAGTGTTCCCTATCTGTCGTACACTCCGAGTTGTGTCGAGTAGTGTACGACACTAGGGGTCGCTCTTGAGAGCCCAAACACCTCTGACAGTGTTGAGAAAGGCCAATGAAAATTGGGTGTGCAGCTTTGCACAGCTGGCCACGCCCCGGACATCCGGGTATAATAGGGCAGCGTGTGCATCTGCTCACTCGTTCTGTTCTTCGGAGCCGAATGCAGCGTCTCTGCGTGAGATGCAGCAACATTCACCTCTCTCGTCGTTGGATCTGCAGCACAGACAGCGGTCTCTCCCTCTCTAGCACAGCCTGTGTTGTGAGAGTCCCCTGGGTGCGTCGACGGCGATCTTGAAGAGCAATCTTCCTTCTATGGGTGATTTCTCTGATAGAGCTGGCACGGTAGGATTGTGTGTTGGTTAACATATCTTTCCCTCCGTGTCATCCTGGTTGCGGCTTACCTTCCCAAACGATCGACATGACCGTTGTGTTCAGTGTTGAGTTATGCTCACGCTGATGCAGCGCTTGTTGTTGACTCATGTTTTGCTTGCGAGAGCTCGATCATGGACGCGCTTGCTCGTCAGCCGCGTGCTTTACGTGAAGCCGCGGCTCACTCCGACTGCTTCCCGCTCCGGTCCTTCTACTTTCGGGTACGAGGCCGTTGCGATGTGCGTCGGTAACGAGCATTAGGAAGCAGGGAAGGCTCTGCCGGGTGAAAACCCCGCAAACCTCTCGCTCCTCGCGTCCCTCGATCCAAACGATCAACACGACCGTTGTATTCAGTGTTGAGATTCTCACGCCGATGCAGCGCTTGTTGTTGATTCATGTTTTGCCGGCGAAAACATGACCTGGGCGCACGAGCCGTATGTTTACGTTCCCGACTGCTACCCGCTCCGGTCCTTCTACTTCCAGGTACGAGGCCGTAGCGATGTGCGCTGGTGACGAGCATTACAAAGCAAGGAAGGTTTTGCCGGGTGAAAACCCCGCAAACCCCTCGCTTCGTGCGTCCCTCGATTGAGTTTCCGGACAAGTTTGTTAGTCTGTCTCAGTACAGCTGACTTTCTTATTCAGAACTCCTAATTGGGCGGAAATGGTTAGCGGCAGCATCGCTAAGGAAGGGCGTGAACTATTTGAAGCAGAAACTTCAGCTGAGCAAGCCTCTACGGGGGACTGATTCTCAGTTTGAGGTGGATGCAAAAAAATGGCGGCCGTGCCTGAAACGGGCAGCCAAGAAGGGGCTGGTTAATAGACATCTGGGTAACGACCTGTACGCTCGTTTCCAGTGTCTGTTTCCCGGTAGTGCACGAGAAGTTGGTGAAATCGCGGAAAGCCCATTTAAAAAAAAAATGGTCAGAACGTGATAAACCAACTTCTCCTCCTTCACCACTCTCGATGGGGGTCCAGCGAGGGGGTTTCAGAGGTTCCCCCAGGCGGAGGGGGCGATTGCAGTGTACTCCCTGCTAATCGCCGCCGCTTGTGAGATTCCTTCCAGAACTCCCGTTCAGGGCCTGTAAGTTCTTCCGGGCAAGGCTTACATGGCTTCTGGACAGGCTGCGTCCGCCTTACATACCACGGCCATCCTCTGGGTGTTCAGGCCGTGGCGTTGCGAGCTCAGTACGAGGGTGGTTCCAACCTAGAGCTGTGAGTCGTGGCACACGCTCTAGGAAGGGCGATGTCTACTTGTTGGTCCAGGAACGCCACCTGTGGCTGCACCTGTCAGAAATGCGGGAAATTTGAAGTCCGCTTCTTACCCCCATTTCCCAGGTTGGTCCTTCTGGCAACACCGTGATAGAATTTGCAGCGAAAGTCCTTCACGGTAGGAGCAGACAGAGCCACGGGTCAGGGCTCCGGCCCTCTACCCCCGACTACTCCTGTCTGTTCGTCGCCACGGACGGTCCCCTATAGAACTCCTGAGGCCCCGCGACAGCCGGGCCTCCGGCCTGACCGCCCAGCGGTCAGAGATCTTGTGGGAAGGTGGCAGCACAAGCTTGTCGGTAGGCTTGCTAGAACCCTCGTTAGGCTTCTAGTTTTTCTTCTGACAAGCAATCCAGAGCAGGCGGGCTAGCTGACCCGTCCAGATCCACTCTTGACCCGGGGATGAGAGATGGATTCGGCACAAACTCTGCATAATGGCAAAGACACACCGCGCTCTTGGGGCTTCATCTCCAAACACGGCGTTCTCTGCCTTATTCAGCCACGACATTCCCATTCCAGGTACGTCGGGTATAGTTCCCTGAGACCTGAAGCTTCTCAGAACTACCTGACTTGGCTATGCAACTCAGGTTGCAAGGCATCCGCTAAGGTCTACGGCATTCTCTTATAAATCGACTCAGGGCAAGAATGCTATGGTCCCTTAAGCGGAGATCGCAGCCCCCCTGGGAAGGGTGCGATAGATCCTATCCCCTCAGCCAAAATGAAGGAAAGGGTTTGCCGACCCCTACTTCATTGTACCAAGATGGGTGGTTGACTCATACCAATCTTAAAACAGAGGTTTTTGAATCGGGCCCTTTCTCAAGCTCCCGTTCAAACATTAGCCCTTGAACACACATTCCTTGTGTGTCAGGGCTTAAGATTGGTTGATGGCATTGGACCTGAGCGACACGTACTATCATGACTTGATCCTCCAAGATCGTCTTCGAGATCAGGCTCATCAGTACAAGGTTCCCCCTGCGGCCTATCCCTGCCGCCCTGCGCCTTTACGAAGGTAGCGGGGGCTGCCCTTGCCCCCCTCAGGGAAGTGGGCATCCGCATTCTCAATTATCTTGACGACTGGCTATTCCTAGCTCACTCGTGGGATATGGGTTGCGTACACAGGGACATGGTTCTCAACCATTGGCCCAGTTGGGACCTCGGGTCAACTGGGAAAAGAGCAAACTCTCCCCGGCACAGAGGATCTCTTTTCTCGGCGTAGAGCTGGACTCGGTTAGTATGTCTGCGCGTCTCTCCCCAGAGCATGCACAGTCCGTTCTGAGGTGTGTGGCAACACTCAGATGCGGGTCAGCGGTCCCCCTAAAACAGGTTCAGAGGCTCCTAGGGCACATGGCATCCTCAGCCGCGGTCACGCCGTTGGGTTTGATGCACATGAGCCCGCTGCAGCACTGGCTTCATACTCGAGTCCCCAGGTGGGCGTGGCATCGAGGCACATTTCGAGTGAACATCACACCATCGTGTCGCCAGACACTCAGCCCTTGGACAGACATTATGTTCCTACGGTCAGGAGTTCCCCTGGAACAGGTGTCCAGACGCATCGTTGGCACCACAGATGCTTCCAAGACAGGCTGGGGTGCCACCTGCAATGGGCAGGCAGCTTCCGGGGTCTGGACAGGCCCCCGACTGTTTTGGCACATAAATTGTCTGGAGTTGTTGGCAGTGCTCCTGGCCCTGAGGAGGTTCCGACCTATGATTCAGGGCAAGCACGTGTTGGTCAGGTCCGACAACACTGCGGCTGTGGCCTACATCAACCACCAGGGCGGTGTACGCTCCTTTCGCATGTCACAACTAGCCCGCCACCTGCTGCTCTGGAGTCAACACAGACTCAAGTCTCTACGAGCCACTCACATTCCGGGCGAAGCCAATCGTATGGCCGATTCCCTGTCACGACAGGTTTCGCTCGGAGGCGAGTGGAGACTCCACCCCCAGTCGGTCCAACTGATTTGGGATCGATTCTGCCAGGCACAGGTAGATCTCTTTGCCTCACCGGAATCCACCCACTGCCAGCTGTGGTACGGTCTAACCGAGGCCCCCCTCGGTATAGACGCACTGGCACATAGTTGGCCGAGGGGCCGGCTCAAGTATGCGTTTCCCCCAGTGAGCCTCATCGCACAAACCTTGTGCAAAGTCAGGGAGGACAAGGAACAGATTCTCTTGGTGGCCCCCTTCTGGCCCAACAGAACCTGGTTCTCGGACCTGGTGCTCCTGGCATCAGCCCCTCCCTGGCGCATTCCTCTGAGGAAGGACCTCCTTCTCAGGGGAAGGGCACAATTTGGCACCCGCGCCCCGATCTCTGGAACCTCCACCTTTGGTCCCTGGACGCGACCAGGAGGACTTCAGAGACCTTTCACCTTCAGTGGTAAACACACTTCTACAGGCAAGAGCCCCCTCTACCAGACGGCTGTATGACCTAAGATGGCGCATCTTTGTGAACTGGTGTTCTTCCCACGGGAAGGACCCACGGAGTTGTGGCATCAAATCAGTGTTATCCTTCCTTCAAGAAGGCCTGGACAGGCACCTGTCTGCCTCAACACTCAAGGTTCATGTCGCAGCTATATCAGCTAATCATGACTTGGTGGGGGGCAGATCGGTGGGGAAACACGATTTGATAATCAGGTTTCTTAGAGGAGCCCGGAGGCTGAACCCTCCTCGGTCGCATCTCATCCCCTCTTGGGATCTTGCTGTGGTTCTCCAAGGTCTACAACAAGATCCATTCGAGCCCCTTCAGTCAGTCGAACTCGATGCTCTCTCCTTCAAGACGGCTCTTTTGACTGCGCTCACTTCCATCAAAAGAGTGGGAGACCTCCAAGCCCTCTCCGTGAACAGTTCGTGCCTGGAATTCGGACCAGCGGATTCTCACGTTGTCTTGAGACCCCGGCCTGGATATGTGCCCAAGGTCCCCACCACTCCTTTCAGAGATCAGGTAGTGACCTTGCAAGCTCTCTCTTCCCAGGAAGATAACCCCAACCTGACCTTGTTATGCCCAGTCCGTGCCCTGCGCATCTACATGGAATGAACGCAGCCCTTCAGACGTTCGGAGCAGCTCTTTGTTTGTTACGGAGGACAGCAGAAGGGGAAAGCTGTCTCCAAACAGAGGATCTCCCATTGGCTGGTAAACGCGATCCGTATGGCCTACCTGGCCAGAGGCCTACCCTGCCCTCTGGAGGTAAGAGCCCACTCAACCAGGGGCATCGCTGCCTCAGCAGCCCTGGCGAATGGGGCCTCATTAACAGACATCTGTAGAGCTGCGGGTTGGGCTACACCTAACACATTTGCCAGATTTTATAATTTGCGCACGGAACCAGTGTCAGCTAGAGTCTTGATTGCTAACTCTTGACTCAGCACACTGGTTGGTGTAGAGCTTGCATAAAGCGCTTCCCCTAATGGTGATTACGCTTCTGAGTTTCAGTAGGTTTCCTGATGCGAACCCTGGACACCATCTCCATCTTTGGCACTTCTGCACATGGCAGAGTTTAGCGGAGAAACTCGCTATGGAATCCCTTCACAAGGTATGAATACCCTTATTTTGATTGGATTGTGCCCCATATGTAGTGGCTCCTTATGTGGCCCCATATGTGTATTTCCACCTATAACTCTTGTGGTGCGGTGTTTTCCCCTGAGAACAGGTTCTCTAGGATCTGAGTCTGGCTGTCTTCCCGGGTGTGAGACCCACCTCAGGTCCCATGTCTAACTATGTCACTCTAACCCCCCCTGTCGGGCAGGTCGTGAACTCCGTAATGTCTTTCCTTCGGGAGCAGGCATTTTTCCCAACGATCTCAAGACACTCAGCCGCCCTTGAGGGAGGCCCGGCTGCAGGACCCCGCTGTACAGGTCAGTCCTTGGACGTTGGATGGTCACAGAGGAGGTGAGCTGCACTTACGTTAACACGTTGCCCTGTTACTTCTGCACTTGTCTCTCGTGACGCGGTCAGACATGTGGCGTGTTTTTACGGGGACCCCTAGTGTCGTACACTACTCGACACAACTCGGAGTGTACGACAGATAGGGAACGTCTCGGTTACGTATGGTAACCCTCGTTCCCTGATGGAGGGAACGGAGACGTTGTGTCTCCCATGCCACATCTCTGGTCCGCCTCTGAGTGAGCTGAGACGCTCGGCTCCTCAGAATCAGAACGAGTGAGCAGATGCACACGCTGCCCTATTATACCCGGATGTCCGGGGCGTGGCCAGCTGTGCAAATCTGCACACCCAATTTTCATTGGCCTTTCTCAAAACTGCCAGAGGTGTTTGGGCTCTCAAGAGCGACCCCTAGTGTCGTACACTACTCGACACAACGTCTCCGTTCCCTCCATCAGGGAACGAGGGTTACCATACGTAACCGAGACGTTTTCATGTGGTGTATTCCATGCAAATGAGACTAATTCTTACTTTAATGCCCACATGCAATGATTCAGCACTATAAAGCCTTCCTGAGTCACTGAGTGGTGTATGTTCACGCTCATCCCTATGGAAAGATGTTGGAATAAATGATGGTTTGCACAGCGGGTCTGTTCAACAATTAGTCATCTAGCTTTTAAAATCATGGTAAAAACCCAATCCCCCAAAACCACATTTTTTGCTTTGCAATGTGTCTTAAAGACTCTATTTTATGTATGCCAGGAAGCGTTTTATATAAAGAGAGGTCAACGAGGTGAAACTTAGCATTTTTTCCATTCGCCTCCTCAGCTATGCTTTTCCCAGGATGATGTCAGAGTGTCATATTTATAAGTTGTTGTCGCTAAAGGTTGATGACCTCTGGTCTTCTACACTGAGGGCGAGCTCAGACGTGGTACGTTCGAGCCGGAGGAGAGGTGGCTGATTCTTGGCTTCGATCCGAGCTGAACTCTTTGCCAAGTCCGGGAGGTATTTCAAGAATGGATTGTTCCTCCTCCAGGAGAAGAAAATTGGAATGTGGGAATAAAACTTTGAAGAGGGCTGGTGTCAGTGGATCAATGTGTATTCATGATTCCACACCATCCAGGTCCAGCTGGGTCTACATCAGAAGGACTCTCAGTATCTCCCACTGGTTTTTTATAGTCCTCGCAGGGTTTCAGTGCATCAGTTTGACTGACACCCAGACTGTTTAGATGCATGTCCCTGAGTAAAATGAGGTTTATTGCAGCATTGTGAGGTGGATAATTGAATTTCTCTCATGTTTTTGTGGCCTTTTCTCTTCGTCACACAGAGCGTAATGTTCCTTTTTCAGAGACTTTGACACGACGTCCACAGTGTTCCCAGCAGTATTTGAAGTCTGCAATGTGAGCTGTCTGACAACTTGATTGAGTCCAAGGTACAAATTGTGGCTAATCTTCGGATGCTGTTAAAAAAAGAATAGAGTGGTCCAGAAAGAAGTCACAATTAAATGAATTAATGTCAGACTTGCATGACAAGTGAGCCTGAGGAAAGTTTTAGACAATAATGGTCACAGTCTCTGCTGTCTGTCTGTGGAAGTTATGGTCTGAAATTTAGACTAGACACCAAATACATTTAGGAAAGTATTTGTATATTTTTTTTTTAACGAAGTTCAATGTAGTATGTGGCAAATACAGTTTTACTAGAACATTTTGAATGCCCCTTTCTTTATGTTGTTGTTGAGGGAATCTGAGGAACAAAATAACAATCATGTTTTTGTAAAGGTAATATTTCACTATTTGATATACAAAGATACAAACAAACAGCAAACTAACAGCCTTTAATCCTTTTGCCATAAAATTTCAATTAAATGTCATATATTTTAAATAAACAATGTATAATACAGCTTTGTATATTTATGTGTACTACAATATGTATAATAAAATGTATTGTTTCATTTTTTAATTTTGCAACTGGCTGATTTGTATATGTATGTGGTATCTATAATAAGGTTTATTATTTTATTTTATTTTATTTTACATTTTATTTGCTGTTAATTGTCAATATGCTTGCAAATGGCAGCTTTGTATATGTATATGTACTACAGGTACATGTCATAAGCTTTATTCTTTTATTTTATACTTTATTTTAGTTTATTGATAAATCATCTCAATATACACTACCAGTCAAAAGATTTTTAATGTTTTTTATTAAAATTAAAATATTTAAAATAAACATGTTTCTACTTTAATATATTTTAAAAATTTATTCCTGTGATTTCAAAGCTGAATTTTTGGCATCATTACTCCAGTTACACGATCCTTCAGAAATCATTCTAATATTATGATTTGCTGCTCGAAAAAAAAATAAAAATAAAAATAAATAAATAAATAAATAAATATATATATATATATATATATAATAATTATTATTATTATTATGAAAACAGCTCAAATTGAATTTGAATTTCTATTCATGAATAGAAAGTCCAGAAGAACAGAATTTATCTGTAATAGAAATCTTTTGTAACATGAAAAATGTCTTTAAATGCTGATCTTGGGATCTTTCTATTCATCAAAGAATCCTGAAAAAATGTATTCAACAGTTTTAAATATTGCTAATATTAATAATAAAAAAACCAACAGCTAATTAAACAGCAATTCAGTATATTAGAATGATTTCTGAAGGATCATGTGACACTGAAGACTGGAATAATGATGCTGAAAATTTTAGCTTTGATCACAGGAATAAATTACATTTTAAAATACATTCAAATAGAAAACAGTAATTTTAAATAGTAAAAATATTTCACAGTATTAGTTTTGCTCTATTTTGGAATGCAGGCTTGGTGAGCAGAAGGGAATCCATTAAAAACCTGAAAAATCGTACTGTTCAAAAACTATTTTAATAAAATTATTTGTTTTATTTTATTTTATTTTATTTTATTTTTCCGTTAAATCTACTCAGTATGCTTGCCATTGGCAGGCCTGGGAAAAAATGTAATTTTGGACCCTGGTGGCAGTGACAAATCAAGCAGGAAGGAGCAGGTACAGTGGACACGAAAAACCACAAATCGCTTACATCTATAAAGCGTCCGCAAGATCACATTACATTCCAGTCAGAATCTGGCTGTTCATTTCCAGTTCCCTCACAAGAACCACAAATGAAACAAAGAAAGGGAGGTACGGAAGAGTTTCATAACTGGCATGATCTCAAGGGCTCCGCTTTCATTTTGGACTGACAAATGTCTCTTTGAGCTGGCATTTATTTGTCTCTCTGTAAACGATGATCTCAACTTGAGTTTCAGCCTGAGGCAGATGAATTCTTTACATTATTGATAACTGCAGTGGCTGACCTTTTACATGCACACAGACACCATCTGCAAAGCTTTATTTATTTATAACCAGCTGAATACATTCACTGTAGGTTGAAATGGCAAAAAACCTTTATTCAGCATTATAATTGTGATGGAAATGTGTTTATACCATTGGCCATATGGTTGAAATCTAAGAGTCCTCATGCAGACTTGATTATGAATTTCCATGCAAATAGTGCTTTAAATAGCATATAAATAAAACAATCATCATACCATCAGTGGTGACCTTGACTTCCGAATACATGCATGCACTGAACATGCAGCAATGAAGAGCATCTGCACACTTAAACGTGGCAGCCACAGGGTGTAATTTCTCGCCTATAGAGCCAGTGTGACTCATGCCTTGCCAATCTAACATCACTTCATCCAAGCATCCATCAACTAAAATGAGTCCAGCTTTCATCCACCATTCATCTTCCCTGCACTCGTCACAATAATAGAGCCTACTCAACAGTACAACACTTATGACCTTGATGAGACACCATATCGAACATATGACAGCGCTCTCATTTGATTAGTCTTCATCAGTTTTGTCATAATATTATTTATAAATATTTTATTTATTGCAGTGCATACATATTGCATTTTAAAAAATAAAATCTAATAAAATAAAATGATTTAATGATTAAATCATTTCCTGTTCTCCTGTATACATCAAACATACAACAGCAGCAGTTACAAGGTCCTCAACAGCCACGTGGTTTATTTTGACTTGTGTTGTAATTGTTTTTTGTTTGACTTTCTGTTTCTTTATGTTGTTCTTGTTTTTGTTGTGTTCTGTTTGATGGGTTTCTTTTTTCTTTTTTGTTTGACCTTTTCATTTCATTATTTATGATGTACTCGTTTTTGTTTTGTTTTGTTAGATGGGTATCTTTTTTCTTTTTTTGTTTGACTTTTGTTTCATTGTTTATGATGCACTTGTGTTTGTTTCATTTGATGGGTTTATTTTTTCTTTTTTTGTTTGACTTGTTTGTTTCATTGTTTATGATGCACTTGTTTTCTTTTGTTTGATGAGTTTCCTTTTTTGTTTGACTTTTTATGTTGTACTTGTTTTTGTTTGATGGGTATCTTTTTTGTTTTGTTTGATGGGCTCATTCTTTTCTTTTTTGTTTGACATTTTTGTTTCATTGTTTCTGATGCACTTATTTTGTTTTGTTTGATGGGTTTCCATTTTTTTAACTTTGACTTTTTTTGTTTATGTTGTACTTGTTTTTGTTTTGTTTTGTTTTGTTAGATAGGCATCTTTTTCCTTTTTTGTTTGAGTTTTTGTTTTATTGTTTATGATGTACGTGCTTTGCTTAATGGGTTTCTTTTTCATTTTTTGTTTTACATTTTGTTTCTTTTTTGTTTAACTTTTGTTTCATTGTTTATGATGTACTTGTTTTTGTTTTGTTTGGTGCTTTCTCTGTTCATTTCTGACTTTTTTTTTGTTTCCTTGCTTATGATGTACTTGTTTTTGTTTTGTTTGGTGCTTTCTCTGTTCATTTCTGACTTTTTTTTGTTTCATTGCTTATGATGTACTTGCTTTTGTTTTGTTTTGTCAGATGGGTTTCTTTTTTTCTTTTTTGTTTAACTTTTGTTTCATTGTTTATGATCACTTGTTTTGTTTTGTTTGATAGGTTTCCATTTTTTTTATTTTGACTTGTTTTATGTTGTACTTGTTTTTGTTTTGTTTTATTTTGTTAGATGGGTGTCTTTTTTCTTTTTTTGACTTTTGTTTCATTGTTTATGATGTCCTTGTTTTGTTTTGTTTGATGGTTTCTTTTTTCTGTTTTGTTTGACTTTTTTATTTCATTATTTATAATGTACTGGTCGTGTTTTGTTTAATGGGTTTCTTTTGTTTGTTTGTTTTTATTCTTTTTTTTGTTTATGATTGGAAAGCAAAGACACCTGTAGGTTTATCTCTATGTCAGTCCTACTATCGTCTCTGTCACTATTGTCTCTTGATGTCAGTGTCTGATCAGGACATGTCTGTGACACGGGACAGCTGATAGTGTTGATAGTTGATAGGGTTCAAAACTGTTCTTTTCAAATACCAGCAGGCTGTCTCTGGAGATTCTAGGCTGTATAGATCTGGGACGGTTAAACTAAAAGATCTTAAAGAACAAGTCATTTCAGGTTGGTACTAGTGTTAATCCAATTGATTCAGCCGTGAGAGGAGTGAAGTATTATAGAGGTGAAGTGACACAGCAATGTAATCTTTGATCAACACAATATGTGGAAAAGCAATATATAGATTTCTTTTTCTTTCTTTCTTTCTTTTTTGTTTACATGGTTATTGACTTTTTAAAAATAAATGAATACTTTTATTAATCAAGTATGCATTGAATTGATCAAAAGTGACAGTAAACATTTAAAATTAATATTCTTATTTTAAACAAATGCTGGTATTTTAAACTTTCTATTCACTTTTTTTCTGAAGGATCATGTGACACTGAAGACTAAGGCAATGATGCTAAAAATTCAGCTTTGACATGACAGGAGTAAAACACATTTTAAAATATATTAACAGAAAATATTTATTTATATATTTATTAATTGTAATAATGTTCATATTAATACAGTTTTTACTGTTTTCGATCAAATAAATGCAACCTTGGTGAGCATAAGACAGTATTTTTTTCCAAAAACATTACTAAAAACAACAACAACAACCCTGTAGTTTATATTTGTTCCAGCTTTCCTATACCCTACATTTGACAAACAGTTTAAAACATAGATGGATGGACTAACAATTGTTAAAAATCTTATTAAGTGCAGATTTAGAGGATGAATGATATGTTATATGATATGTTAAGTGTTCAGGCCCACACACACAGTTTTCCATTGCTGAATGCATGTGGATGAGAAGACCTGGACAATGAAAAACCTTTTGAATTGAGAAGGAATGACATACTAGAGAAAAAACAGATTTTGACTTTGATCACGCCACATCAAATGAGTGGCACAGTGCCATGTCATTGCACTGTTTACAAGTGCATGGTGTTCAAGAAATAAATATAGGCAGGAGTGTTTTTTTAGGAGTGTTATCTCCCTACCTGAATTAAAAGAAAAGTTAACACTTTAAAATAGGGAACAGATATTCACTATTAATTAAGAGTTTCCCCTCAATAAACTGCTTATTAATAGTTAGTAAGATAGTTAGTTTAGTTTAGGTATAGAGTAGGTTAAATGCAGAATAAGGCATTAATATGTGCTTTATAAGTACTAATAAACAGCCAATATGCTGATAAAATGCATGGTAATAAAAACTAATAATAGTGAGAATTGGTCCTTAAAATAAAGTGTAACCAAAGACAATCTCTAATACAATGTAACATTGCTCAGGAGAACAGAGCTGCTCAAGGTCATACTGCTGTCGCTGGTCGGGTGTTAAACTGGCAGTCTGGTTCAAGTGTGCTGATTCAGTCGTGAAATGAGGCGATGTGTCCTCCCAGTGTACTTTAGCTAAAGCCTGGGATAAAGAAAAGCATAGAAATCCCCTCAGTTGAGGTTAAATCCTGTCATTTTAACCTTTCTCAGATTTCCAGCAGAACATCTGCGGTGCAAAGGGGAAAGCAGAAGACTTTTCTCTACCAAAGGATTACACTATATCGAGCAGGCAGGTGGCTGTAGAGAATGTAATACTGCCTAGTGTTCTTACAAAAAAAAAAAACTAAATAAATAAAAGATTGTTGCATTTTCAGATGAGGTTTGATGCTTAGATGTACAAAGAGTCGCCACCACAACGTTGTTATAAGGGCATTGCTAAGACGGTTGCTGTTTCTAGGTTCTAGGGTATTGACGTTGTAAAGCCAGACATACGAAAAAATAGTCAGGAAACAAACAAACAAATAAACAAATATTGTTGTTGTTATATATAAATTGCATGCATATCCACCTTTTTGGTAACCGATGAGTGCCACCATAGTGGATTCTGTTTGTGTGCTCTTGTGTTCCAGTCTCCATAGAAATCCATGTTAAAATGGGGTAAAAAAAAAACATTGACTGAATTAATTAAACTAAAACTTTTTCCATATAACTGAAGATGTGCTGCTACTGTAACAGCAATGTTTTGCTTGTTTTGCGCACCAGCAAATCTGTCCGTGTCCATGCTCTTATTATTTTGTGGACAAAATAATATAATAATACTTGCATACTTCGCCCCCATCAGGAGCTGTAGGGGAGCGTGGGGTATAAACTGGTCTTTTAATGTGCTATTACACAACTGGTTTAGTCTATCAAATATTGTAAAAAAACAAGCAAAAACAAAACAAAACAACAACAACAACAGCAACAGCAACAACAACAACAACAACAAAAACTAGCTAGCTTACCAATTCATTTGCATGGTTGTATGTGTTTAAAGTAAATGGACACCTTCCACTCCTCCCATGTGTTTCTCCTTTTCTCACTGGCAGAAATGATGCATGATTACATGGTCACATGACAGTAAAAGTGTACAGTTGCCAAGATACAGGGGGTGGGTCAACTTACCCACTGGCTCAACTTACCCCATGCTCCCCTACAGCTCCTGATGGGGGCGAAGTATGCAAGATTTTGTCCACAAAATAATAAGAGCACACATTATTTCACACAGTATTTTAACGCTGCAAGCCATGCTTATTTTCTTTTGTCATCATTTATTCAAGGCATACAGCACCGGACATGGACAGATTTGCTGGTGCGCAGAACAATGTATCTGCGACAAACGGTTCTAAAATTATCTCTTTTTATATGTTCTCATGGCTCATTTTCCCCCGGGTTAGGAATAAGTCGCCTATTATTTGTAGTTTATTTGATAGGGCCAGTGTACAAGTGCACTGAATCATAAGATGCTTTTCATCACATTATGATCAAATACATCTTTCCACCTGTAGTCCCTAATGATCTGTTTGACGATGCAGAAAATTTACCATGGCAAGAATCTTTTGACTAAAATGTTTATTAGATTCAGTGACATTTATTCCTTTATTCTCATTCAGTTTTTATTTCATTTTACTCAACAAACTCTCCGTTTAGTCTGTTTTTGGGAAGGTTACAACTTTGGTGTTCAACATATTGTTTCAGCTTCAACAAAAGAAACATGACTGTTTGTAAAATGAAATTTGATTATTAAGTTTGAATCAGATTCAGTCAGATGGTCAGTTTTCACCCAGATGGCTCATCTTACCCACTGACTTGGGTCAACTTACCCCTAACCCAGGCCAAATTGAGCCATGGGAACACTTTTTTTTTATAAGAAGCCATATTTTAGAACCCTTTGTCACAGATACATTCTGATCATTTAAAATGATAGGAAACATCCTTAAATCACTGTAGATGCTTTCAATGTACTTCTGCCTCATTTTCTCCTTGAGGAAAATCTTGAGGACCACATAAGTAAAAAATGGCTCATCTTACCCCACTCTTCCTTATAATGTGCCCTTGTCTGTTTTCAATGCAACCTCGCGGTGCTTAATGTCATCTTCCCACTCATTAAACTATGACTTTATGAGTTACAGCATAAAGCTAGTCATTCGATAGTCAAAGTGAATCAACTATGGCGCCATGTGCTATTTAAAAGCACTTTTATAAGTTTAACGGTATATTATCGGCTCGGAAAATACATTAATTTAACTAGAAAAACTGGAAATGTAAAGTATCGTTTCAGTTGGGCAGGACTTCAGCGTTCAGGAAAAAGTTGGATATATTTTGTTGTGTTATTATTTTTGATAGATCAGGATTTTATGGCTCATATATTATGATACAGGAAAATATGAAGACTGTTTTTATGGACTGGAACTGCAAAAATACACAATTAGGTGCAGATGCTGATATTTATATGGGCAAAAAGTAAGATAGATATCAGCTGCCACTCTATGTTCACATAATATAAGCAATTATAAGACTTAAATGCTTAGTTTTATGTTAAAAGCTTTGGGCAAAAACATAATGAGATGCAAGCATGATTGTGAGATGAACAAACATTCCTCCAAAGGCTGATGGATCATATTTAATACTCACATTTTTACAATTATTATTAATATTTCTTTTTAATTATGTATGCATAATCAAGTAAGCCTAAGTTGCTTTAGTCAGTTTACTTTATAAAAAGCAAAAGTGTAAAATGACCTGAAGGTGGACATTTTTACAATTATACTAAAAAAGTACAAACTCAATCAGACAACAGAAGGCAGATTGTGTCCACCCGGATTTTCAGGGCTAGAACAGAGTTAAAAGGCTTTATAGGGTTAAAGCAACTCGTCCAATCCATGACCTCCCCTTTATGACCTCCTCATAGTTCAGACAGATGGTACAGTACATTTTCTGATCTTTTAAGCGCCTGGATAGTAGCGGATGGACATTCAAGAGTCATGACATGACTAAAGGACAGACTGACCCAAACCATCTCAGTTTGAACTTCAACCAGTCAACATTTGCACTGATTACAGTACCATGAGAATGCAGAAAGGCACTTCTCCAGGCAGTGAGGACCATGTGATGTGGCAGTCTGTGGGCAGATATTATACAACCATTTAGCACCAGCTTCCTGTCAGACAAACGTAAGAAGTGGCCGTTGTGAAACCGGCTGGGCTCAGCCACAGCTGCCGTGGGCTGCTTCCTGAATTTTTACTACTTGTGTTTATATATGGGTCGGTGTGGGACGGTCTCACCTCCAGACTCACATTCGACATGATGGCTCAGACGGAGCATGACTGGAGCGGAAGGGAAGGAGCGACGGTCTGCTGAAAACAGGAGAGGCCTCTGTGTCTCATGTGCTGCCAGTCGCTGGCATGTTGTGCTTGGCTTGGGCTCTCCCTCCTGCCCCGAATGCCCCATAATTAGACAGCAGCGGATACTCTCTCAGTAGGAAGAGGTTAAGATGGTGTTTGCTTTATGGTTTGCGTGGAATTAGACAGCTAAGCGGTCACAGGAAGTGACAGGAAGTGACAATACCCATATTAGCTAAAAGGAAAGGGAAGTCTTGGAAATGCTTTTATGTCTTTTTATGCTCACCAAGGCTGCGTTTATTTGATCAAATATATGGTGAAAACAGTAATTTTGTGAAATGTTATAATGATTTAAATAACTGTAAAATATTTTCAAATGTAATTTATTCCTGTGATGAAAAGCTGAATTTTCAGCAGTCACATGATCCTTCAGAAATTATTCTAATATATTGATTTATTATTAGATATTATTGGTGATTTATTAGTGATACAACGTTGGTATGAATGATAATGAATAATAGGAATCTTATGTAACATTATAAATGTATTCTTTTGCTAAATAAAAGTACACTGTAAAAAAAAAAAAAAACACAATTTGTTGAGTCAGCTTAAAATAATTTGTTACCCTGCTGCCTTAACATCTTAAGTTCAGTCAACTCAAATAAGTTTAGTCAACTTGAAATGTTAAGTTGTACTAAGTGACAACTTAGATATTTGAGTTGACTGAACAAAAAAAAATGGTTTGTTAAACTTAAAAGCTGGGCTTGTTACCCAGCTGCCTTAAAATTTTAAGTTGAATCCTCTAAAATATCTAAGTTGTCACATAATACAACTTAACATTTCAAGCTGAAAAAAACTTTTTTTTCTTCCATTTTTTAAAAATAAATCTCACTTACACTGTAAAAAATAAAAAAAATTTGTTGAGTCAGCTTAAAATAATTTGTTACCCTGCTGCCTTAACATTTTAAGTTGATTCAACTCAAATATTTAAGCTGTCACTTAGTATAATTTAACATTTCAAGTTGAATAAACTTTTTTTGAGTTGACTGAACTTAAAATTGTAAGGCAGCCATGTTACAGATTATTTTAAGTTGACTCAACAAATTGTTTTTTACAGTGTACCTCAAGCTTTTGAATGGTGGAATATCAGTTTTCACATGACATTTTAACATTGATGATAATAAGAAATGTTTTTGCAGTTAAGCAATTAATCATCAAATTAGAATGACTTCTGAAGGTTTGTGTGACATTGAAGCCTGGAGTAATGATGCTGAAAATCCAGCTTTGCATTGCAGGAATATATTACATCTTCCAATGTATTCAAATAGAAAACAAAATTACTGATTTTACAGTATTTTTTGATCAAATAAATGCAGGCTTGGTTAGCATAAAACAATTAAAATTTGAATTATTCTATGCTTTTGTAGTGTAAATTATTTATCTGGCATTCGTTTACCTTGTGGGTTTTTTAATTCAAGGTTATTGTCTAAATAAGTTCAGCTTTGTGACAGTTCAGCTTTACATTGTGTCCTAATCAAGTGTGACAGGATGAAGAGACATGCAATAAATCCTATCTCTTCCATTTAAGTTTTTGTCCTAACTAGCTGCGACAAGCGACGTGACAAGACACGTAAGGGTCGTTCACACTGACAGTGATTTAATCAATGCAGGTCAAGTCTCTGTACTGTTTCTAGTAGGCGTTCATACTCTGACGTTTCAGGTGGTGGATCGTGTGAAGTTCACTGTTGTCATTCTCCATCATGTCGCTGCACAGTTTTATTAAAGCTCTGCTCAACTTTGCAGATCGGCAAAGGTCACTGTCACTCATGTCGCTTCAAATGACCAACTGTCATTGAAAATAAATGACTTCCTGTCCTTTTGTTTCTGCATTTTGCTGTCATTGTGGACGCCCCTGTAGACAATCACTTGCTTTCTTTTCCTGTCATTGTGTGACAGAGTGAAACTTTATTGGTCCAAAGATTCTTCCTTATATTTTAATCTGCAATATGTTGTTATTGGTTGTGGTGTGTGGTGAGTCATTAGCAATCCCCAGACTAAGGGTTATTTTAAGCATAGTTATAGACATAAACTTGCAAAAAAAAAAAAAAAAAAAAGAGAAGTTAACTTAAATATGCTGACTGTGCACATCTGAAATTTATGTTTACTTCTATTAACTGTATTTGCAAACAATATTAATTAAATAAAAGTGTACTTATAGAGAGAAACTTAAAAAATGAACTTTTTAATAATACTGAGTTAAAATTTTACTTTTAAATACATTTAAAATTGTGTTTTAATCATCTTTTGTCTTGCTTTAAAGAAACACTTATTTTGATGTGTTGACTAAAACATATATAAAGCGTGTAAGTATAATTAGTGTGTTATTTGATTATATTTGTAGTTAGATGTTTAATATTAAAGTTACAATTTACTAAATGGAATCGTCAATAAAATACATGACATACAAGTTTCAGTAGAAATGACTTTGAAGTATATTATATTTTATCATAAATGCTTGTCAGTACATTTAGCAGTTCACTTTAACCATATTTCAGAGACAAAAGAATTATGAAATTACATATAAAGTGTACTTAAGTCTTAATTGTCAAAAATCACTCTTAAAATTTCAATTATAATACATTTATCATACATAATACATTTCTTTTAATTTTGATTAATACATAATACATTGTGTATTATCTATTCATTAATATTAGAATTACATAATGCATTTTCCTTTAATTCTGGTTAAAAATGAATGTGTATGTAGCTCTCTCTTAAATTACCCCAACAAATCCACAGAATGAATGAATGAATGAATGAATGAATAAATAAAATAAAATAAAATAAAATAAAATAAAATAAAATAAAATAAAATAAAATAAAATAAAATAAAATAAAATAAAATAAAATAAAATAAAACAAAACAAAGCAAAGCAAAGCAAAATAAAATAAAATAAAATAAATAAATAAAATAATAAATGATGGTACACAATGAACGTGCAAATCCATGCATAAAAGTAATATTTAAATATGCTGAAAAAAAAGAGAGAGAATGTGAGTTTGTGACAATTTGATGGTGAGCATAAATGATGACAATTTTTTTCTGGATTTTGGGTGGACTATTTCTTTAATACCAATTGTGATGAGGACAGACACAATCAAAATCAAATTGCTGTAATGTTCAGTGCTGCTTTAAACATTAAATAAAGAAAGGAAGAAATCTATTTTGGACTTCAAATGCTTTTAAAATTGATTGTTCACAGCTATCAGCAAGGGACACATAGTGTTGAATGTGCTGAATGTGTTAAAACAAATGCTTAAGAAATGTATAATCAAAGACAGACTGTAGACACCTGAGATTCAGTCTTTTTGTAGTAAATTATATATGCAGGTTATTACAAATCAGTGTATTTTTAATAAATCCCTTTGGTCTTGAGGCCTCCAAATAAATTATGTAAATATGCATTAGCTTTAATATGCCATTTAATGCCTGAAACCCAACAGTTTAAAATGAACTTTATCACATATTGATTTATCTTTGGCTGACACTGAGGTCATCTCTTACTCTGCCTATAAATCAATAAGACTTTCGGTCTTTGCTGTTTGTATGTGAGACTGATATTCCTCATGGGCCTGATAGGTGTGAGCTAACCAACCAACCTAGACAATAGTTTTGAATCATCCAGTCTCTACAGACCTTGTTCAGACCTTGTAACAGCTGATAGGGCGTCTTCTCACAAAAGAAAATGTTCTGGTTTCCATTTCACTGTGGAAATTCGGTCATCCTGGCAGCCTCTACTAGGTCATGGTGGTTTGGTGACCAAGTCCTGGACACAGACCAGTCAGTAAACAACAAGCAGCATTAGTTGGTTCCCGTGGATATAACGTCACTTTTCAGATAGATAAAACAATCTGGATTTACTAATTACTTTTATGGAAATTACTACTATTATACTGATATACTGTGTTGTGATAGAGCAAATGCTGCACTTGCCATAATTAAAATGAAGATATTTGTCCACATGTGTTGTATGCTGCAAACATTCTATAAAGTACACATACTCACAACAGTTCTTTCTGGTCCTTGAATCTGATTGGCTGAGAGGAGTCTGATATTCTAGTGATATCAGATTTTCAACTGTTTCACGATTTATTTCACACCACTTGTGGTTTTTCTCACAGCGAGTGTCATGGTGGACACCCAAATCCACCATAATTTTATAAACAATGCTGTTTTTGTGTCACAGAATGTAGTTTTAAGAGTTTTTTTAGACAAAAATGTACTTGTTTAGACAAATATGTGGTTTGTTAATAAAGATAACGTCTATTTGAATATTTGCCTTATTGTTTTCGGAGTTGTCAGGTCTAGGGCGTCAGTGGGCAATCAGTTCGCACAAAAGAGGGTTTTTACAGACGCTCCGTTGTAGTTTCTTATGTATTTACACACTTGTGCTCACGAACTGTTGTATAAATGCAATATCACACTGGTAGCCATGCAATATGGCTGTATATCAGCACGCTATGATTACCTGCAGCCTTGTGCTTATGGCCGAATCACAGCCATGCCGATATATGACTACATATACAACAGTTCAAAAAACAATAATTCAGTAATATTGAATAGTGTTCATTTCATAGATGAAATATAATTTTCGTCATAATTTTTGTCAAGGACATTTTTTCACTGACGAAATCGAGACGTCAGTGATATCGAAACTCATTTTGAATGACAAAAACTAGGACAAAAATCTATTGACATTTTCGGCAACAAATAAAAATGAGACGAAAATGTTAGGGAGGGACGATTTGGGAAGAGATTCATTCAGAACGAATCTGCTGCTTGGTTATGAGGTTTGATGCGTACATTTGAACTGTATCACAGCCTATTGATCTATCTGGGGGGATGTAAGCTAGATATTTGTCGTCTCATAAAACATTTAAAAATGGGAGTAAAAGAAGAGCTTGGTCTTGTTTTCTGAGGCAACACACCTAAGCAGCGCATCTCACACAGTGCACAAGTACTCTTTAGCATTGCGTGAATGGAGAAATACACACAAAATTATGTTGAATTGTCAATTTTGATGAGTATTCATGTAAACACATGGTGAACATAAACAGTTGGGAAAATATCAGACATGTCTCAGTACATTGCATCCTTTCATTTGTAATTAAAGGGACAACAGCCTAATTTAATTGCTATTGTCTGTGGCATTGATGTTAATCAAGCAACAAAAGAAAGACAGAAAATCACTCACTGCTCTTGACTGAATCACTTATTAGCCCTAATAAACATAAATCTAAATTTATTTCTATAAATAAATATGTCTGAAGAATGTGGTAAACAATTTGTTATAAAGAATGCATAATTAGTCTATACAATCATTGGCATTTAACTGAAAAGAAGACCATGTTCTTGGTTCTTTATGAGAAGTGGTTTTATTTAATTTTAATATAAAAGCATGTTGCGTGTCACAGCAGTTAAATCTGTGTCTATCATGATAAAACCTTAATATCAAACCCAGTTTGGTCATTTTGGAGAAATGCTTAATAAATGCTGTAACTAAACCCATTAGATTTTAGCCGACTGTAGATTTAGTTAATCTTATGATATTTAGTTGACTAAACTAGAACAATTCAGATGACTAAAATATGACTAAAATTAACTGACATTTTAGTCAAAAGACTATGACTAAGACTAAATCAAAATTTGCTGTCAAAAATTTGATTTTTCCCCCATTTTACCAATGAAAATAATTTCAAACAAAGCCAGAGCAGGACATTTTTACATCTCAGAGCATAGCTGCAGTGTTTCACTAATGACTGATGCATGTTAGTCATTGATTCAATAATCCATTCATTAAGACAGCAACTTGCTTTGTTTTTGTTTTTTCGAACAAATCGTTTTAATGAATCCCAGATAGCACACGTACATCTGCAAGATGTCTGTTAAAGATCACTTGATCTGGAAAGCATCTGCTGTGTACAAACGTCTGACAGACATCTGTAAGATGTCAGTTTTAAATCCTAAATCACAAACATCTTAAAGACATCTAATGGACGTCTACTTGACATCTGATAGGAAACGTCCTACCCTGATAGCACATGTACATCATGGAGACGTCTGCATTTACATCTAGAAGACATATTTTTTTAGTGTTTGCTCATCTGCAATATGTCTACAGGATGTTTTCTATCAGATATCAAATAGACGTCTATTAGATGTCTTTAAGATGTTTATAATTTAGAATGTATGTAAAACTGACATTTACAGATGTCTGTCAGATGTTTGTACACAGCAGATGTTTTCTAGATCAAGAGATCTTTAACAGACATCTTGCAGATGTACGTGTGCTATATGGGTATAGACATTTTGCAGATGAGCAATACTCTAAAAAATACGTCTTCCAGATGTAAATGCAGACGTCAAATAGACATCTCCCAGATGTGTGTGTGCTATCAGGGATGATTCAGTATTTCAATACTGGTGGTTTTAGTGTCAGGTATTTATCCCACAATGATAAGCAAATCACTCTCCAAAGCCACGCCTCCTCCAAAACACATAAACGTGCAAAGACAGACCGGAGACTAACCAGCGACACGATGAGAGACGGTGTTGGTGGAGAATTGAACGCAACACTGTCAGATTACCTCATGTCACATTCTCATTCAAAAAAATACAGTACAAACACATTTTTTTGCAATAATACCGCCTTCCATTGTCGCTCGGTCTGCAATAGCATAATAAAACGAGATGACAACGTATCATGTCTGGTATGCAAATATATACACTGACAGGCAGATAGGACAGCCTATCATAGCCCTCGGACCGAGGATTATGATTGGACGAAGATGATATAAATACATATAAATACATTTAGGCCACTTAACTTTCTAATTGAATGAACATTACTGAAAAATGTTTTTAAAACAAATCACCTAACTCTTTCAACGGTCAGAATAATGGTCAGAAAATAGTTTGAATAAATACATTTACATGTATTATTTCAAGGTATTTAATTTTTATTCATACCGACAGCATGACTGTACAGCAGAGAGTCTAATTGGAGCCTTTGACTCAGAAAGGACAATGAGGTACTTTTAGTGCTGGATTCTGCCCAATATGGCGCCCTCTGGGTGAAAGTACACTGGCAGTCAAGTGTAACTCATTAACCACAAGGTCAAAGAGGTTCAGAGGATCCTGATACAAGCACGGTCTGTATGCATTACCCCATTAGAGTTTCTTTTAAAGCTGTTGGGGATAGCCTTCACTTTTTATCACACGTGGACAACAAAAACAACCTTGATATGGTTAAAATGGATTGCGAATATTTCTTCCTACAGGCTAATATTTTGATATTTAGAAAACAGACTTGCAAGAATAGTCCATTATGCATGTAAATAGGTAACAATTGGTTTCCAGTGATTGGTTCAGATTCTCTGTAAGTGTTTACTATGGGCAGCATCAAACAACCAATCAAAGTGAATCAAGCAATTGCTCTTTTGACATGCAAAGTGTGCCGTTTGTTTGTCCCCTTGTGTTTCCATGTTTACCTCTAGGGAGTGTCTCAAATAAGACAAATAAGCATGTTAAAATGTAAAGGCGCGTTCAGGTTAATATTTTCTTCATAATGCTTCGACTCTCCGCTGTGTTCAAATGCACCAGCAGCTGTTGTTCCTGTTCAATCAGAGGGAATCTGTTGAGGTACTGGATAAACATGTGAGTGACAGCTTCAACGAGCCAAAAGTGAAGAGCCAAATCGAAAAGTTAGAGGAAAGAACTGAAGCTTTGACATATTCATCAAAGTAGCAAAAGGAGGTTGAAAAGGTTGATATTGAAATATGGTAATGTCGAGGCGAGCTATTTCGGCTTTCAATATTTATGAAAAATGGGGAAAAATGAGGTTTGTTCTGTTTGATTCAGCATTCTGTTAGTGCACAATGACATGTGCCTTCTTTCTCAAACACTCATTTCAAAGCTCATATCAAGATACGCCGGAGCGTTTTCAAATCCTGCGCACTTTTAGAGGCGGCCGACTGAAGCCAAAATGCTTGGTTTAGATTTTCATTTGTGCTTTATTTAATTATCAAACACATTCTGATTTGTAAATTGTAATTATTTGTTAATTATGATGCTTTTGATGGTAAATCCTGACTTCCTGGTGGCTTTAGATGACATCTTATGTCCACACTGAGGGCTCTTTAATGTTTGGCCTAAACTGTGCTAATAAACTGCAAAAAGGTCAAGTATAATTTAAGAAGGACGTCTTTGGGCTGGCTTATTACGGACTAATTGGTTCAGATTAGCATGCTGTGAATATGGTTAATGGCCTTAATTGTGTTAAGAGCAAAGCCATTAATCCTGTTCCATATTCCCCTGCCTTCTGAAGAATATACACATTTTTCTTTCTTGGTGCTGCTGCCACATGCTTGCATGCCACATTTAAATATATAAAATAATAATAATAATAATAATAATATAACAACAACATATATTATTATTATTATTATTATTACATATATATATAATCTACTATTAAATGAAATAAAAACATAGCCCATATGCATAAGTATGTAATATGTATGTTTATAAATCAGTCATAAGGGCAATTTTATGAAATTTATACACCAGAAATATGCTTTTCATTGATGTATGGTTTGTTGGGACAGAACAACATTTGGCTGAGATACAACTATTTGAAAATATAAAAATAAATAAATAAATACAATAAAAATACAGAGAAAATCACCTTTAAAGTTGTCCAAATGAAGTTTTAAGCAATGCATATTATTAATAAAAAATTAAGTTTTGATATATTTACAGTAGAAAATTTACAAAATATCTTAATGGAACATGATTTCTTTTTTTTTTTAAATATCCTTATGATTTTTGGCATAAAAGAAAAATCAATAATTTTGATTGATTTCCATACAATGTATTGTTGGCTAAAAATATACCCGTGGTACTTATGACTGGTTTTGTGGTCCAGGGTGTTATATATATATACCATTATATATATAACAATGTCGCTCATAACATAGGGAATATATGTCATATATTACATTTCTATATGTAATCTAAAATTATTTAAAGTATTGTATTAAATAACATTGTGTGATGGAAATTTATGGAATATAATGATGAAGGCATTGTAAAATGTTTTCAAGACCATTTTAAAGTGACCTTCATATGATAAAAAGAAAAAGGAAAATAAATAAATAAATAAATCTGCTAGTTTAAAAAAGCAGATCTACTCCTGAGACATAAAAAACACATTAAAGCACATTAAATATAGCAAATGTAATTACTGAAATTATTTCTTAACTGAAGTTAAAAGGGGTCATCGGATGCCAATTTTCCACAAGTTGATATGATTCTTTGGGGTCTTAATGAAAATTCTATAACATACTTTGGTTAAAATTTCTCAATGGTAAACAACACCCTTTTTACCTTGACAAAATCAACTCTGCAGACATCAACCCATTTTGTTGCATGTTGCTTTAAATACAAATGAGCTCTGCTCGCCCCGCCCCTCTCTCCTGCGCTCTGAGAGACTGTTTACTTTAGCCACATTTAGCTGTGAAACTAGGAAAGTCGATTGCAAAGTTTATTAATTTAAAAACCCTTATACTCACTTCTACTGTAGGTGAAGCTGGACCACGAATGATTTACATAAATATAGGCACATTTAGGAAGATCGGGAAGCGCATTCCCTTCAGAAACAAACGTAATCCTGTGTCTTCAACGGCTCAGATGTCGGGAGTAAATGATGACCACTGTGTTCATTATTACATCTAAGGTAAGACGGTCATGTCAATCAACTATCATGGGAGTGGCCTTGGTCTATGTGACGTCACACAGACAAGAATCTGAGAATGGACTGATTTGAAAAAGGGGATGTTATTTTTAGGGATTAAATAAAACCACTGGGTGGATTTTTAGCATTATAGGGTGGATATGTACACACACGCCAACACACATTTATGTTCAAACAACATGTAAAAGTAAAGTTTGCATCCGATGGCACCTTTAATCACATGAGTTGTCTAAATGTTCTTCCTGATTTGGGAAAAAAAAAAAAAAATGGTGGTTAAGAATGAGGTCCAGCATGGGGAGATGGTATGAAACTGTCCCAAAGAGGTGTCTGTTTTGCACTGTAAAACAGGGAGATAATTACAATGAGTCACAGTGAGAGGTGCATGCTGGGATTTAGTGGAGTGAGAGTCCATGCTGGTGAAGAATGTGAGAATCTTGCAGGAACCACTGCTGCTTATGAGTCGTACTAGAATCAAAGTATTCACAGCATGACTTGTGTTTCAAAAGAAAGAACAAACAGGATTAGTAAAGCGGAGACATTTCCCACCACTCTTCTCTCTGCTGTCCTTTAAAAGTCGTGGCCGAGAGACTATTTTTTAAAATATACTTTTAAGATTTGCAGAACAGTACACATGCACATTCTTTTTCGGGTTGCCAGACTGATTTTCACCCAAAAATTTAAATTCTGTTTCTCAAATTCTCATTTCTCTTCAAACCTGTATGAATTTTTTATCTTTTGAGCACAAAAGAAGACATTTTGAAGGTTGTTGGTAACCTGACAGTTGATGGCCACTGACTTCCACAATACGGAAAACATAACAAATAAAACATACTATAAAATTCAATGGCTACCAGCAACTGTGAAACTATTCCTTTAAGCTATAGCTAATAGTGACTGTTTTGAAATGTTGACATTATTTACTCACTCTCATGTTGTTCCAAACCTGGACACAATTCTTTCTTACAGTATGTTGAACACAAAAGAAGATATTTTGAAGAATTTTGAAGAACCAAACAGTTGTTGGTCCCCACTGACTTCCATAGTAGGGAAAGAAATAATGTGGAAGTCAATGGGGACCATCAATTGTTTGATTACCAGCATTCTTCAAAATATCTTCTTTTATGTTTAACATGAAACTCATACAGGTTTGGAACGACATGAGGGTGAGTAAATGATTACAGAATGTTCATTTTTGGGTGAACTATCCCTTTAAGATAAGTGTTTCATGACAAGAATGAGTGACTAGAACTTTCAAATCACTCTAGAGGTTTCACTTTAGCTAGTGTGCTGCTTTAGGGGATGTAGAGAGTAGGTAATTCACTATGTTTTAAAACAGAGACAGAATTTTATTCCTTACTCGATAGCACAGGAGAAAAATGACAATAAACCAACTTTGACTTTTGATTTTGGTCCATCATACCAACTTGAGTGACACATACCCAGAGGCTCTGCAGTCTCACAGTTTAAACCACCAGGCTTGTTAGGCTGGTCTGGTTTGATGATTTTAGAGGGGATTTGGAAACTTGTCAGTTGGTCAGGCTAGGGAAAAAAAAAATTAAGACTGAAAAAACCCTTTAGGCTAGTCTACACTGGATCAGCAGAGCTTATTGTATAACAGACCTTTTTTTCAGATAACATAGGTAGCAAGTAGCAAACAGTCGAATGAACAAAGTATACTTATGTAATTCTCAATTCTCAGGCAATTCTTTATTAAAGATATTCACATTAAGCATTCATCTCATGAATTAGTCAAAATTTCCACTATACAATATTGCTCAGAAATGACTTATGCTCAGGCTACACTTATTTGCAATACAGCAATACAGTAAAAACAGTAATGTTTAGGGGTTCAAGCGCATAGCGCTGAAATCCTATTGTAATTGTTAGAATAGCCAAGGATTAGCAATCTCCACGTAAATCTGATCATGCAGACCAAATTGTAAGTTGTAGAGACTTGAAACTTGAAGGGATGGTAGTACTCACACCGCCAACAGGCTTGCCCCACTCGGCCTATGGGGGCGCTACAGTGATTAAAAGTACGGAAACGCTCATAACTCCTAAACCATCAGTCGCAGAGTCATGTGTCTTATGTTGCTGGAATCCTTGGCTCACGCCAAAATATTCGGGTATTTTGGATTTTTTGGAAAGCTTACTTTTACGAACTAGTCTTAGGTTTTTCTCCTGATTGGAACCAAACCAGCGCAGGAAAATTCCCTGAAGAGTGAATATCAATAATTATCAAAAAAAAAAAAAAAAAAGTTGAACTTTCAACTCACCGTCGCAAAGGGATGCCAAAACGTTGGAAAGGGGCGGGGCCACTTTTAGTAAAAATGGCTATAACTTTTGAACGGAATGAGATATCTTTGTCAAACTATGTCAAACAAGTTATGTACGAGCTCAATCTGAGGTCACAGGGACAAAATTGCAGAGCTTGGCCACTTGATGGCGCTATAAGAGGGAAAAACCATAGAAATAGCTATAACTATGCAGCCGTTTGTCCTATCAACATGAAAATCGATGTGCACGATCTTGGTCCAAAGTGCCACAATGGTCTATAAGGACTTCTGCATATCGCAATAGACACCAAGTTTGAGCACCTATTAGACAAGGTTAACAGAGGCCGATCGGAACAAAACTCGGTGGGCCTATTTGACTCATGGCCCCAAAGGTCTGTAAGAAATTTGAAAGAAATCGGCCACTGGGGGATGCATTTTTTTAAGGGCGTAATCGATTGTACACAGTTTTTCCACGCATACACGCAATATTCGGATCATATGACAGAACTCCTCATTTCGGAAGACTAGAATCAATCAATCTGTCAATCAAATTGTTCGTTAAATGATTGAGAAGATGTAAAAAAAAAAAATAGTTTTGCAAACTAGTCCTTAAAAAAATACAGCAGTACAATGCTCTGGACTCTCTAGGTCAATAATTATCAAAAATATGTTGAAATTTACCCTTTGGGAAGCTATAACGGAGTCGTTTAGAAGTGGGGCTTATCCAAATTTACCCCAAATCCTATAAAGCCTAAAGGAAAACATCATATTTCTATGGTAAATTACTTGGATTTGCCAAAAAGGCTTTTTTGAATCATTGATTCAAAGGTGGTTATAGGCCTGCTAAATAATGTCTTTTTTCTAATGTGTTTAAATGCCTTAAAGTGCGTGAACCCTGATAATCACTGCCTGGAGCTATATTGTGATATATTTTTGCAATTTAAAAGACCTGTTTTCTATGTTAATGTGCTGTTAAAATTTATTTCTGTAATTCAAAGCTGAATTTTCAGCCTCATTACTCCAGTCTACAGTGTCACATGATTCTTCAGAAATCATTCTGCTCAGCAAATATTTATTATTATTATAAATGATGAAAACAGCTTCTTCATGTGTTTGTGAAAACCACATTACATTTTTTTCTTCAGGTTTGTTTATTAAAAAAATAAAATTAAATAGACATTTTTGTAACTATGTAAATGCCACTTTTGATCAGTTTAATTTGTGCCTGTCTAATAAAACTATTAGTTATATGCAATCCACACTTTTGAATGGTAGTGTTTGTTTGTTATGGAATTTTATACCAGTTTCAATGGATGATTATTAAGCTAAATTGTGTTTCCCCCTCTAACTGTCATGTCTGTAGGTGTTGAATTCAGTGCAAAAATATCTCTAGAACGGTTGCCATAGAGCCGGACTCATTGAATTGATGCAGGTATTATGCTGTGGCCGTGTTATTTGACTCGTTTCTATAGTTTCTAACATTACATTTCATTTCCAAATTAAATAATTCAAATAAGGCACACAGCATTAGATGCTTTGTGTGTAATATTCTGATGAAAACCTGACTTCATCTCTCATCTGAAGATTAAATACATCAGAAATATGAATCCAAATGTTTTTTTGTTTTTTTATTTTAATTTTTAATTGAACTTATAATTTCCAAGACGGTAACTTGTATGTTTAATGTGACGTTTATTGAGGATTAATGCCTGCTGTTTTACAGTATTAAGCTAGTTTTCCATCTACATCATAGCTCGCTGATTTCCACTTGTTTGGAAGTAGATGGGAAATGTTGGGCCAGCGGGTTGCTTTCACGCTCAATACTGTCAAAACGAAGTGTGTGTGAAATCCTTAAACGCTTTATGCCATACAGATTCCTCCACCATACACAAACACACAATGGCACTGATAACGGTGAAAAGTGATATTCAATATTGCTCAGCTTGCTGAAAATCTTATCGCTCATGAGAAACTAAAGATAAGGACTGCAGGAGCTGCTGGCTAATGCACTCTGGAGGTTAGAAAGTGGGGGAAAAAAAAACTAAACAGCTGTTTCTGAATACGCCCCTAAGTCAAAATATCACATTATTTGCCACAGCTGTAGAATATCTATATGATTACAGAGCTGAAGGATAGGGAGGATTTTATAACCGGTAAGGTGGATTAGTACCACTGTGACCTGTTATGTGCAATGCTATCGCTTCTACACAATAATGAGACTGACTGTTTATCATTTTTCTCCACTGGTATCTCTCAGATACTTGCTGAATCTCTGACAACACTGACAACGGAAAGTGAATCTGTTTGTCTGATGATATAAAGATCTCATTGACTAAAATGTACAACAGAAGTACACTTAAAGAGACAGTTCACCCAGAAATGAAAATTCTGTCATTAATTACTCACCCTCATGTCGCTCCAAACCTGTAAGACCTTCGTTCATCTTCAGAACACAAATTAGGATATTTTTGATGAAATCTGAGAGCTCTCTGACTCTGCATAGACAGCAACACAACTGCCTTGTTCAAGGCCTAGAAAAGTAGCAAGGACATCGTTAAAATAGTCCATTGGTTAAACCATGATGTTATGAAGCTACACTGTAAAAAACAAAAAACACAATTTGTTGAGTCAGCTTAAAATAATTTGTTACCCTGCTGCCTTAAAATTTTAAGTTCAGTCAACTAAAATAAGTTTGGTCAACTTGAAATGTTAAGTTGTACTAAGTAACAACTTAGATATTTGTGTTTGCTAAACATGACAGATGGGTAAGTAACCCAGCTGCCTTAAAATTTTAAGTTGATTCAACTCGAATATCTAAGTTGTCACTTAGTATAATTTAACATTTCAAGTTGAATAAACTTTTTTTGAGTTGACTGAACTTAAAATTTTAAGGCAGCCAAGTTACAAATTATTTTAAGTTGACTCAACAAATTGTATTTTACAGTGTACGAGAATAATTTTTATGTGCAAAGACAAACAAAAGTAACTACTTTATTTAACAATTTCTTCTCTTATGTGTCAATCTTCGCTGTGCATTCAGTAGAGTACCACGACTTACCACAAAGTATTATCATAGCTTCATAACATTAACTGTGGCAATAAAAGGCTGTTCATAAACATCTATTGTTTCTGTGATGCGAAAGCAAAGTTTACAGTTGATGTCAGACTGTGGCTTTGTGAAGATCAAACTGTGAGATAAAGAAGACAGCAAATCTCTGTTTGACCTTCTTCAGTAATTTCAGGGTCAGCAGGCGGATCGGCTTCTGAAAGTCAAAGGAGTCAATGTCTGTAACCTTCAAATACTCTTAACACAGAATAATAATATGTGCATTTTCTGCTGTTATGACAGAAAGTGAGCTACGTACCCATTTCAGTTGTATCGGCTTCATCTAGAACGATAACAAATAACTTTATTAATACACGCTTTTATGAACACTCAAAGCTTTGGATGCAGTCACAAAATATTTAGGTCTAAATTTAAGATTTATGTGTTTTAATTGCATATAAAATTTCTGTGCATTTGGATTACACTGATTTATTATAAACAAACTAATAAACTTAAGGTGATGCATATTTGACACATTGTTATTATAGGTAAATTAAACTAAAATAAAAACATGAAAACTTCTGTTTTTTAAAATAAAATAAATGTTAACAGTTTAATTTAAATTTAAATTATTTTAATTAAAAAAATGTATTTAAAACTAAAATGAAAATTAATAAAAACTATATAGGTATATTTAAAAACAATACACATAAAAATGACAAAAATTCACAAGAAAATTACCAAAACTTTAACTAAAATTAACATGAAAGCAGAAAATATAAAAATAAAATCTAATTCAAAATATTAACAAGGGCCCTTTGATTTCCACAATGTGGAAAACACAGATTGCAGAATCCAGTCATAAAAAAAAAAAAAAACAGAATTTACTGTATAACAAGGAACATCACAGAATTTGACAACTTTTGGATGGATAAGTCAAAAGTAGGTCTGTACACTTAAATCAAAACTATCAAATCAAAAAAGGATTATTTACAAAAATAAAAATAATAGCACTAATAATTTACCAGAAATTATTTAGCAGAAAAATGCATTATATTAAATGCATCAATATTGCAGACAACAGAATTTGGTAAACAAACAAATAAATAAATAAATAAAAACTGAATTGGGTGGTTGAATAAAACATTTCATAGGGCCTTAAAAATTTAATTTTTGTTAAACTTGTAATAAAATGTTGTTAAATATTGTCAGTTTCATGATTTCAATTAATTAGATATGCTCCTTGATTAAATTAATTAAATTAATTACACTTAATTGTTTTAATTTAATCAAAACAGAGTCTAGAAAAATGTAAACTGAAAAAAAAAATGTAATCCAGAAAAATTTAAACGAAAAAAAAAAAACAAAACAGAATTTGGGAAAACATAAAACTGAATTCAGCCTTAAAAATTTAATTTTTGTTAAACTTTTAATAAATTGCTGTTAAATGAACCACCGATGTCACATGGACTATTTTAACAATGTCCTTACTGCCTTTCTGGGTCTTGAACGAGGTAGTAGCATTGTGTCAACTGTATTTAGCAAGAGCAGTAGTAGTTACAGTATATATTTATTTGAATTATGTAACCAACGTGTAGTGTAAGATCATTTTTAGGGCAATTTTATTTTGGGTTGTTGTGAAAATTGTTAAATTTTTTATGAGGAATAGCATGAGTACATATGGTACTGTAGTCAATATTAGAATCATGAAGCTAGCAACATGTGTTAGGACCGCTGTTGGTCCCTGGTGAGCTAATATAACTGTTGTCATGGGTGCTGTGACAGAATATGAAGTTTAACTTTTTCTGCTGAAGTGTCTCTGTGACAAGGTACATCTCTATTTTTTCTCCTCTTCTCTTCTTGCTGGAGGGCTGACTAGCTGGTAGAGGTACTGTCACCGTTAATGTGTCACCCGCTGAATATATAACTTGATAACTTGACACTGAGATAGTTTTTGGCTAGATTTAGTATTGGTTTTCCATGTCTGAGTCATTTGATAAATAGAAACATGTATATTTTTCCAAAGTTCTGGCTGGGTTTAAAATAAGCTCTGGAAACACAAGGTTAATGAATTTCTCAGTTCTGCGTAATACCCATCTGCATTACATTCACAAATGACTCCTGTGTCTTTTTTCTTTGCTATTAGCCCGCTATTGAGGTTGATTCCACGGCTTTGTCTTTAAAGTTGTTTCCGTATCCCCAAGGCTTTTCTTGTTTGGTGTGCGTGCTTCTGTTGAAGCCCTGGGGAGAAAACTCAAGCTCACAGTGATCCTACATGCTGGGGCTGAAATTGTTGAGAAGCCAAAAATAGCCTCCCTTTGGGTTTGTGCTCGGAAGCGGCACTGCACAGCGCTGATTGTTCTACCCATATATCTCACATTTTAAGGAAGTGCATTTCTTCTAATGTACCTATAAACTGATAATGACAGGTCTTATAAAGTGTAAATGACAAAAGCAAGTGCCTCTCCTGCCTCGCCGTACTGAAAGAGTCCAAAGCAGGGGGTTTTAAAAGAGAATATTTGCATGGAGAAATAACAGAGGAAAGCTAAGCCCAACTGCAATTAATTTACTCCAGATGTGGCACTCTATCTTTCCCAGGGAGGAAACGAAAAATTGTACTTTTTCTATTTTAACCAATTTGATTTGTAAAGCCATTACCACCTCCATAGAGTTTGCTACATTGGCTAAGCAGCTCCGCTAAGTAATAAACCCATTCTCTTACTGTGGCACATTTTTCTAACCTTGTGCATTCATTATGCACATCTGATTATTAAGAATACTCCACAGAACATTTTAGGCTTTGATGAATCAGTGCTAAAATAAAAATCTCTTAATGGTTCTGTGCAACACTCAAGGTTCAGCAGAGAGACATATTCTAAATTACTGTATAGGTTTCTTCAGCTAACTAATCTAGATAAAAAAGCTCTTGAAGTTAAATTATAGATTTATCAGATCACTGTATTAGTTCTGTTTACAGAATCATCCATTAAAAAGTGGAAGTGAAGTTTAGGGTTCTGTTTGACAGACCATTATATAGATGTTTTTTAATGAACCAACTAGGGATGCCACCAATCCTCGATTAAATTTCAGTACTCGATTATAAAAATACCGGAAGTGGTGCATTTCACAGATGAGAACCAATGAAAATCATTATTAGAATGTTTTAGGAGGTTGCACTAAAAATTATGATTACTATCATAATACATTGGTAGCATTGTGCTATTGTGAATGCACTGTGGGTTTAATGCACTTTATTTAGGTTACGTGCATCTCAGTAATCACAGTAAATGCTGCTCCACACAAACAGTTATCAAACTCTGTCTCAAACTCCAGCTTATGCTGTGAGACTGAGTTGCTCATAATGTGCATTTGGGAACAGCATGCACCATTCATTTGTACATCACATCAGATTTGTAAGGTAAATAATTTATAAACCTACGCCAACACAGGAGAACAGATCATTTTCTTTCTAAATATGCTAACTGTTCACTCCGACAAAATAAGTTTAACCCCTCACTATGATATCCACATGTTCTTGTTCAAGAAATGACAGTGGCTGTAGAATTTCTATCATAAAGAAGTGGCCAAATATTAAAGATGAAGTGGATATTTTAATTAAATGTACAGTGTGTAATATTTAGGAAGATCTATTGACAGAAATGCAATATAATATACACAGCTATGTTTTTAAAGGTGTATAAAGACCTTACATAATGAACTGTTATGTTTTTATTATCTTAGAATGAGCAATTTCTACATGTATCTACATACACTGTGGGTCCCCTTACATGGAAATAACTATTTTGCGTGTTTCTACAGTAGCCTTAAACTGACAAACTGCTCTACAGAGTGTTTCGTCATTATGCTGTTTTTGCAAAAAAAAAAATAAAATAAAAAATAAAAAAATAAAAAAATAAATAAATAAAATAAAACGCTGACACAATATCTCAATAACATATTGGTTTACTGAATAATTAAGTAAATATAATTTCTTAATTCCTCAGTTGCAACCTCACCACTAGATGTCGCTAAAATTTACACACTGCACCTTTAAATGCTGTCTAGTCAGTCTTAAAGGGGTCATCGGATGCCCATTTTTACCACAAGTTGATATGATTCTTTAGGGTCTTAATGACAAGTCTATAATATACTTTGGTTAAAAATTCTCAATGGTAGTGTAAAACAACACCCTTTTTACCTTGTCAAAATCAGCTCTGTAAAATTCATCCTGTTCTGGTCGAGGTTGCTTTAAATGTTAATGAGCTCTGCTCGCCCCGCCCCTCTCTTCTCTCTGTGGAGTGACGAGCCTGTTTACTTTCGCGTTTGGCACGCTATTAGGAAAGGCAATCACAAAGATTCATAAAAAACCCTTATACTCACTTCTGCTGTAAGTGAAGCTGAATCACGAATGATCCGCACGAACATAGACGGATATATGTAGATCGGGAGGCGCATTCCCTTCACAAACAAACGTAATCTACTGTGTCTTCGTCAGTATCAATGCCTCTCATTTACTTTGAATGGAGTGACGTCAATCGTTGCCAATCGAGGTCTGTTGTGTTGCATTACTAGCATTGCTTAAGGCAGAAGTTGAAAACTTTTCAAGTCGCAACGCAGGCGTCGGCCAATCAGATCGCCTTATGCAAATATACTAGTGTAGACGCTAGCCAATCGCTGTTGCGTTAGCACCAAGCTTCAGCCACGCCTCCGCCAAGGGTTGATACAGATGCCCCGTGTGAATGTACTGTTTGATTGCGTGTAATGTGTAAAAACAATTGTCAGGTCATTGCATTTGATATAATACATAACGTACATAAGTTGTTTTTTCACATTATGTATTTTAAAGGGGTCATCGGATGCTACAACAACAACACAACACCTCAATCGGAGATATTCTTGTCTAACTTACATTCCTGCTCCGGCATCGAAACAATGGAGGTGGGACTGTTACAGCTGATCTGAGGTAAGACCCTCAATGTCCTGGACGGGATGCCCCCGGAGCAGGGGAGACATGATTCTCATGGGACGAGAGACCCGGATGCTAAACAGGGTATAGCATGCTCACAGAAGACCCTCAAATAGAGAGGAGCAAAGAATGCCGACTTACGTCATCCCACCAGGGGCTACTACCTGGAAAGCCAGAGCCGTAGGGAGCGGAGGTCCTTCTTATGTCAAAGAGAGGAACGTCTGAGCTCCGACTGAGAATAACAAGCTCACAAAGTACCCTCAGTGAGGGGAGCAATTGTCAATCTCATGCAATGTCAGGAGAGACATCACAGGGGCAGAGAGAAAAAACTGCTGTCTGTGGGGATTCAAGAAGGCCCCAAAAGGTAGAGCAGCTTCCGCACACACAAGTGGCGAAAGCGAAACACATCGGACGGCAGCAAGCGACCGATTTATCCGATGAGATAAGAACTCCATCCTTTAACCCAGGCGAGCATATAGCAGACACAGGATAGATATTCCGCAACGAGAGGAAGAAACCTCTGCACGACATACCTAAGCATCCCAAAGAGGGAGGCACTGCCATGCTCTTCACCGAGCAGAAACAAGGCTCGCAACCCGTACTGCCGAAGGGACATAGCCTTAGATGGAGTGACACGGTTCCCGTGCGCACAAACGCGACCGAAACCAAAACACGTTGGGCGACAGCACGCGGTCGACTAATCCAACAGTGATGGGACGCACAGCAGTTGAAGGGGTAGGCACCTAACCTACTGAGAGGAAAGGGCCTACTCATTCTGCCCAGAAAAGCTTGCTCGAGTGACCCTGCATAGCAGGGGAGCACAGCCTGCACACCCCGTGTCAAAACGACATGATGGTAGAGAAGAGGTCAAAAGACCCGAATCGCTGACTGCATAAGGCTCCACGAGGCAACAATCCCCATCCAAGTGGGGTGATATATCCCCTAAACACACACAATGCGGTGGGGGACCAAATCACAGCGGGCGGCAGCAAGCGGCCAGTCCTCCGATGTGGACATGGTGGAGCATCAGCGACTTCAAGGAAGATACCTGTCCCTCCTCAGAGGGGGAGGGAGGATCCATTCATTCTACCAAAGGATAGTGTGCTCTGAACCACCCATCTCCTAAGGTGGATACAACCCTTTCCTGGGATGACTGACCAGGAAGGAGCATAGAACGAGACCCAACATCGAGGGGGAGTCAAATCGTTCTTAAAAAATAGGTTGAAGCCAACCTATATAGACAAAAATGCCCTAGAACCTACAATAGTAGCTGAGGCGAGCACTAAGGCTAGCCCTCCATGGAGGGGAGCCTACCAGGGCGACCGCAATGGCTGGAACGAGCAATCATCACCATCCGCCAAGAGGAGTCTCAGCTGTATCTGCCCACGTAATACGTGCTCTAGAACCCTCAGTCTGCAGCTGAGGCGAGCACTAAAGGCTAGCCCTCCATAGAGGGGAGCCTCACCCAGGGCGACAGCAGGGGACGTCCTCACCTTCTGCCAGGAGGGGCTTTAGTCGTATCCGCCCAAGCAAGCCGTGCTCCAAACCCCTCGTCTCCTAGCTGGGGTGAGCACCAAAGGCAAGCCCTCCAGGGAGGGGAGCCTAAATCAGGGCGACCAAGATGGCTAGAAAGGGAGATTTTTCTTCCTCACCCTCTGCCAAGAATCTCAGCTATATCCACCCGAACAATACATGCTTCTCCTTCTCTAAGGAGAGTGCAGGCCTTGTTCAGCTAACCCGCAGGTATGCACGAACAGAGGCCTACAACATGCTTTAAAACGGGCTGCTGCTCCTCAGAGTCAGCACCGAGAAGAGGTTTCCGCAGAAACGTCTAAAGCATGAGAAATGGTGGATAGCTCGGCAGCAGAAGGCCCCTCGGGGTGAGGCATGGGAAGAGAGTGAAGTACTCAGCCATAGACGTAGGGGGTATCTCGTGAAGACATCCGAGAACCTGCCTGGAAAAAGGACAACAAGAAGAGTCCTGGAAAGAAGATGATCAGGGATAAAAATCAGAAAAGGTTACCTGAATAGCGATCGACACGCCCTGGGGGTTGCAATAATGTGCGAGGACCCTGATTTACGAGAGCTACCTTGTAGCATGTAGAGATGCTTCAGCAGCAACAGCAGGCAACTTCTCTGCAGCAGCCTCCAGGGGTCCCATTTATAGAGGGGAAGCGTCCTGCCCTGAAACACAGGAGAAACACGGCAACCCAAACGCACTTACTGCAACACAATAAACTTAATAGTTCAAAAGAAAAGGATCACACTTACCCATATGAAGAAGATCCTATGGCTCTATGACTCTACGTAGAGTCCGAACCATCAGTACGGCCGTTCTATATGAGATAGAACGAACCCAGCACATCATATGGTTCAGTAGAAGACTGCAGTTCTACATAGCAGGGGAATTAAAAGAGGGGAGGTGCGCCCTCAGAGAGATGCAAGCAGATGTTATTTGCTCTGGTCCTGGCGAGAGCGTTGAGAACGCCTCGCCTGAACCACCTCTCTCAGATCCTGGCGGCCTCCCCTCGGCCCGCGGCCTCTCCTGGAGCCACCCACAGGCGGAGGAGGGGCGCGGGCCGCCACACTAGCCTTCTGTGCCTGTCTCCGATCCTCAGACCGGGACGGGCCAGGACCCCTCTGGTGTTCGGGCTCGGACCTGGTCCTTCGAGGTATGAAGGTTTTGAAGGCAGCGGAGCGTGCCTTCGCCTCCCTAAACTTCTCGAAAACCGTCTCGACGGAAGTACCGAAAAGTTCAGAAGGCGAAACCGGCGCGTCGAGAAGAAAGCCCTTCTCTTTCCTCCCGAGGTCAGCCAGGTTCACCCAGAGGTGTCTCTCCGTAACCACCATGGCCGCCATAGACCTGCCCATGGCAGTGGCGGCCTGCTTGGTAGCACGGAGAGCCAAATCCGTGGTGCGGCGGAGCTCAGCCACTTCATCAGGGGAAAGCCCCTGACCTTTATCCAGGTCCTTCAGCAGATCGGCCTGGTAAGCCTGAAGCACTGCCATAGTGTGCAACGAGGCCACAGCCTGACCAGCTGCCGCGTATGCCCTGCCATTCAAGCTAGATGTTTTTTGAAGGGGCTCGGTTGGCAGGGAGGGAGCTTTAAGAGAAGATGCTTCACCCAAAGAGAGATAGCTCGCAAGCGTCTCTTCAATAGGGGGCATCTTCTCATAGCCATTTTCACGCATTCCCTCAATATTTGCATAACTGGTATGCTGGAACCTATGAATGCGCGCAGAAAATGGCTTATTCCATCCCTTCGCGACCTCGGTGTGGAGGTCGGGAAGAAATGGAAGGCTAACCTGAGCCGGGGGTTTATGGTCCGAAAGGAAGCGTTCGTCTAGGCGGCCCCGTGGCGTCGCCTTTTTCAAGCGCTTCCACGGGAGATCCAACCTAGCCGTAGCGCGTTCCATAACCTCCAGTAGCTCTTCATACGCGGGGCAGGAGCTTTGAGAAGGCTCGGATTGCATTTCTTCATCAAAAAGCTCCTGCTCTTCCTGGGTTGAACCCAGAAGAGCACTAGCTGCTGGGTCAGACGATGTGAGGGAAATCACATCGTCATCATTCAACAGCTCACTCTCGTCCTCGGCTGACGAGCGGGACAGGGAAAGCCCCTTATCCAGCTTGTCAGCCAGATCCACCTGCGATCCCCACGAGCTCAGTTTCCTCCGTGCCTCAGCAACGGCAGGACCCGAACCGCGGGGAGCAGAATGCTGTCCCTCCTTCCTCGAAAAGAGGGACAAACGAGAGCGGAGCGTCTTAATAGGAAGACGCTCGCAATGTACGCAAATCGCCCCCTCAAGGACATCGCGTGCGTGCTCTTCACCCAAACACATGACGCAAAGATCGTGTGTATCATCTGGTGTCAAATATCTGGGACACGGAATCTGCACACTTCTTAAACGCCTTGCTAGTAGTGGCCATGGCAAACAAAATAGATCGCTTACCCGTAGAATTTGCAGGCTTCAAACAGAACAGTCGTTGAAGACGAAGAAGAGGACGCTGTGTTCGACCGGCGCTCCTTTGTACTATGCAGTCGCGCTGGTATGACGCGCCAGCAGCGACGAGTCGCGCCGGCAGTGACGTCATAGGCTGTCGCCGGCCAGTACCTTGTAGTTTTTGTATATAGCTTCAGACACGGGTCACGTAGGAGACGTTCCCCATTAGCGACCTCTAGAGGACGCAGTTCGAGTTCCTCGAAAGGGAACCAAACAATTACTTGCATTTGACATTTTATTTCAACCAATTATTATTGCCTCACTGCTTTTATAGGCCTGTATGTATTTTAAGTCATGTTAAAGTCTATTGTTCACTTATGTCTCAACATAAGCATGCCTCTATATACATTTCTGCAAAACTGAAAAACGTACCTAAATGTACAAATCACTGCAGTTTCCAGTTGAAATAAACACTAGATTCAATAAAACTCCGACCACTTTGATTCCTTTTCACACAAAGTATGATTTACACACAGAGTTTTGATCAATAAAGTTTGCTCGGTAGCTCACGCGATACAGCATTGCACTTAAGTGATGAAGAGCTCCAGTACAAACCTCATGAAACTATAGTTCGACAAAAACCTCAAATCTGCTTATTTATATCACTTTTGCGTTTAGGTTTAGGGTTGGGTTTGGAGTAAGGGATATTTCCAACACGTTAGAGCATTAACCTTCAGCGATACTATCCAGATATGAATTCTAAACAGCTGCAATATGTTCCTCAAGCAGCCTGAAAACAAAAAAAAGTGCCTGTATCAACAAAAATGTACCACAGTCACGTATTGAATGTGTGTTTTAGTGCCACTCTCTGGACATTTCACTTTTTGAAACTGCCGCGAGACTTGCAGAAAGGTATGTAATGTAAGGTGTTGCAGGAATGTATATAGAGGCACGTATTTCCAATGAGCCTGGGTTGCTTATGTCTGTTTTTATTACCACAAAAAATGGTCAGATTACTCAGTTAATCATCAGAATAAATGACCAATTACTTGATTACCCCATATGCTCATATGCTGTAGGTGAAATTTAGGTTCATTTAGGGCAGGTCTAAGATAAGATGGTCATGTCAATGAACCATCATGGGAGCAGCCTTGGTCGGTGTGACGTCACTCTGACAAGTATCTGAGAATGACCTGATTTGAAAAAGGGCATATTAGTTACAAAGTTTTAGTTTTGCATCCGATGACCCATTTAAAGTCCTTACAGTTTAAAGTTCTTCAGTGACGTCATACAAACGTCTAAATCTTTCTCAACACTAGTTAATAGCATTCACCTATGGCGTTATAGAAAATGAAATGACATCACAGGAACTCTCCAGTGACATCAAACGAAGAGCTCTGAAGACACTACAGGAATGTATTTTGGTTTGCCAATAAAATAGGAACTTCTTTTGGGTTTCCAGTGACATCATAGAAACCTATGCCATTTTTCTTATGGTGTTACAGGAACTATGGTATCATGGGAAAATGATTTTCCAGTTATGCCATTGTTAAAAACCTCCTCTTATCACATCATATGGGAACTCTAAAAGTTCCTCAACTAAAGGTTGTCAGTTGTCTCGTGGGAGGTTTTCCAATGGCATTAGGTTAATACATTTTGGAAGCTGTGTTTTTAGAGTGATGATGCACTTCTACAATAAAAGCAGACACTCAGATCCTAACCGAGTACAAAGAGTGTGATCTACAGGCCTTTCAGGTGTGGAAGAGTGATGCTGTCCTGTTCTGCTTTAAGTCCAACTCATTCGCAGATAAAACACAACACTATCGCTTTCACAGTACCACGGCAATAAATATTTGAAGGAAACCAAACTATGTCTCTGTGAGCAGTGAGGTGATGGAGACGAGAGACTCCATGTGGAATTATTACTGCATGATACTAATTAATTTGTCAGGATTTTGTGCATGTTCAGCACTTGTGAATGCTGCAGTGCTGTACATTTAAACACTACTGTGGGGGTCAAAGCTAAAAGTGCTGAATTTGAATATCTCAACACTGACAGATGTCAAGGGGCTCTGTTCACATTCAATCATCCCTGCTGACCCATTGGATCACAGTTTGACAGGAAGCGTGTTTGCTGTGTGTACATTATATCAGGATCCACAGTTGACATTTTTCTACTCCTGTCAGTGACGGGTATTAAGACTTGTATGGATTAATATAACATAATTTATGTCTGTTACTGAAAGATGTAGTAGAAAACCCGTGAAAGATTAATGCTATTTAAAAAATCTACATAATTTTATGAATATTTTAGACTATAGGGGGCGCAATTATTTTGACAACGTTAAATGGTTGCACTCTGTGAGCCACTGGCGCTACCTGTTGCTATTTTTAGCACAACAAAACTTGAAATACACAATTCAGAAAATAAAATACTGATACGATGCCACATTGTGTGCCATTTGGTTGTTATTTTTTAGTTGACGGGCAACAAGAGAAACAAAGTCTTCACTGCTTTCTTAGCGATAAGAAGAGGAGAAAAGAATGGGAAGATGCCTGTGCTTGCATCTTTGTTCTCTCCAATTTAGTCCTGATGCCTTTGAGGCTTTTCGTAGACCACAGCTACTGAAAGAGCTTACAATTGGCAGAGACAAGAAACGCTAGATGCCATCCTGGTATGCTGACGCTTGTCATGACACCGCAGCTACTGAAGGAGTTTCTCAGCATGGATTTAACTCAATATCTGGATATGTTTACACTCCTTGTGGGGAAAATCAATAGTATGGCATTTGGGTTAAGCCTACGCTTAAATCCATCCACACAAGCTCTTTCAGTAGCTGTGGTCATTGTATCAGTATTTTATTTTCAGAGTTGTGCTGCGGTAAAAATAACAACAGATAGTGCCAGTAACTCACCATTTTGCAACCATTTTACATAACTGAAATAATGGCGCCCCCCATAGTCCAAAATATGTATAAACAAATCTTTATAACGTAAATCTTTCATGGGTTTTCTACTACATTTTTCAGTAAGAGACATCATTTACATTATATTAAGCCATACAAGTCTTAATACTGAGGGTTCTCTTTAAAAACGCAATATATATATAAAAAAACTCATGTCACCTGCATTATCAAAAGTCATTCGTATGATTTGATTTTAATAATGTATTATGCAGAAGTTTCTATTAAACTACCAGCCAACTGCCAAAGCCAATTTTTACACAACATGGTGCTTGACAAATGTTCATTTTAAACAGTGTTTATATGTTCATTTTACCTGGGGTGGTGGAGATGTACTGTTTTTCTATATGTAGGAGTGTCATGCATGTGTGTCTGTATGTTTTTCTGTTTACGCTGTTGGTCACTCTGAGGTCTGAGGTTCAGGACAGGAATGCAGACGAGTGGGCGTGAGTGGTCAGCTGTGGTAACTTGTGGATTTCCCCTCCTTCGGTTCATCTAAACTTTGCCTCCAGAAAAACCACTTGCCTTTACTTTCCTTGGCATGTGTCCACCGCAGGCTGCCAGGGAGGAAAAAAAGCAGCTTTCAGAAAGAGGTTTTGGAATGGCATGATATTTACCACAGCCGGTGAAAGAGCGGCATCGGTTCTAACGTCAATGGGAGGTGCAAGGAATTGACAAAATGCCCTCTTTGATTTTCTGTTGGCTGGAAGGTTGACCGTTCTGTTGTCTTTGTAGATGAGGTGGGGAATATGGAGGCACGGGGAGCGATAGCAGTGGAGGCAGCAGCTTTTCTCTTAATTACACAGGGGACCGCTGATTGACGCGACTCGCCCCTGCACGCTGGCATTTCCGCCCCACGTCTGGTTCCGCCTCGTGACTTGGATGGGGTCAGCTCCAGCACTGAGGAGCCCAGCTGGAGAGTACAGAGTTATGGTAGCAACAAATGTCACTGTGAAAAGAGGTGATGTGCAGGAGCAAATTTAAATGTTGAGGAAATAGACAAAAAGAAAAAAAGTGAGTGGCCAGAACTCATCTAAATGAGAACATTGCTTTGAGGTTGCTCTTTCATACTTCAGAAAACATAATAGTTAGGTTTAAATTTGAGTTGCAACTGTCTGATGTTTCTCATGAAATTACTTGGGAAAAACTGAAATAAGCCCTGTTTGGATAGGACTAGTTTTCCAGGGGGTCATTAGAAAAATTTGTGCTTCACAGACGTACTTTGTGATTTTAATCCTGTCTAAATCTGCCAAGTCTGTGTTCTTCTCACACAACCCCTGTAATGATTCTAGAGCAAATTGCCTACTGTTTTTCGGCAGACTCAGTGATCTTCTGAGAAATTTAATCTCATCCAAATCCAAATGTCTGTGATTGCCAACAGTATTTTTTTTTTACAATGTGTTTCCTTGTGTGTTTTGTCCAGATGGTCTTACTACTCAAACTACTTCATTTTCAATGAAAATGAAAATTACTACTCATTTTCAATGTGTTTGCCTCCCAAGGAAGAAATAAAAAAATAAAATCAATCACAAATTAGCCATGGTTTTGCTATACTAATCATAGCTTACCCATGGTATTTGTAGTAAAATACTATGGAGGTTAATCAGCGAGTTACGTTGTTGTACGGGAAACACATCCTTGGACGACCTTCAGTCCTGCGCTTTTTGTATGTCTCCCTCATCATACACACCCAATTTAGTTCTTGCAGTCTCAACTGCAACGACCTGATGAGTTGAATCAGGTGTGTTAGATGAAGGGGCCGTACAAAATGTGCAGAGCTGCAGGTCCTCCAGGTTTGAAAACCCCTGGTTTAGGGCTTGGGTGTCCAATCCTGCTTCTGAAGCTCCAACATCCTGGAGAGTTCAGCTCCAACCTGCCCCGACAAACTTGCCTGGAAGCATCTAGACATCCTGAAGACCTGGTTTAAGTGTGTTTAATTGGGGATGAGGCTAAACTCTGCAAAACAGTGATGCTGCAAGAGCAGGACTGGACACACATGTGGTGTGTTTTGAGTGTGTAGCAGGAGAGTGGGACATGCTGATGAAATACATGTTTACCTTTGAAATGCTTTGGGATATTAAGGATGAATAGTATGCACACTGGGACTCAACACCTGTCTAGGACAGGGGTGTCCAATTCTGAGTTTGACTCTTGCTCTAATTAAACACACTTGAACAGCTAACCAAGGTCCTCAAAATCGCTAGGCAGGTCCAAACAGGTGTGCTGGAGTGTGTTAAAGTGGCTATCCAAGAGCAAGATTTGACACCCCTGGTTGAGGCATTATTTTTATTTTCGTGCTATTTATTCATTGTTATTATAAGGCTTGTTAGTTCTTTTAGGATTTAATTCAGAATGCTGTGTTTTCGATTCCTCTTCCTGGAGACTCACGAAAATGTACACATTTTGAATATCTCCCATATCTGACCCATTCAGTTCAGGTCTTGGAGTCTCTACTAACAAGTTGACGAGTTCAGTCAGGTGTGTTTGATTAGGAAGGATTTGAAAATGTGTACTGTCGGATTGCCTCTAACAGGGTTGGGAAAAACAAATCTCAACATCGAGCAACGGCATTGTTTTTAAAATGCCCTTGACAGTGTTGAGTACAACTTGATACATGGCTTAATAATGTGTCATGTGAATTGTCTAGCAATCTTTTGCTGTGCTCAGCAGCACCTATTGATGTTGATGCAGCATCAGTTTTCTGCTATTGATGCCACTGTATAGAGGGTTAGTTCACCCAAAATTGAAATTTAGCCCCTTATTTACCAACCCTCCAGGTATCCTGGTGTATATGACTTCCTGCTTTCAGACAAATGCAATCGGAGTTATATGAAAAATTATCCTGGCTCTCCCAAGCTCTATCATGGCAATGGGTGGGTGTTTCTCTCCAACAGTCCAAAACAAGTCCAATAAAGTTCATCCATCCATAATAAAAAAGTGCCTCACACAGCTCCGGGGGGTGAATGAAGGCCTCCTGTAGCAAATCAATGCATTTTGTAAGAAAATGCCACTGACGTCTTATGTCTGCTTCCGTGTACGACCAGTTGGTGCAAGCTAGATTAAAGTAATTATTACACTTTAAATATAGATATTAATATTACGCAACAATCAATGACAGAAACGCAACAATTCGCTACAGGAAGTCTTCATTCACCTCCTGGAGTTGTGTGAGACACTTTTTATTATGGATGGATGCACTTTTTATTGGACTTGTTTTGGACTGATAAAAAGAGCAACACCCAGTCATCGCCATGATAGAGCTTGGGAGAGCTAGGATCATTTTTAATATAACTCCGATTACATAAGTCCGAAAGAAGAAAAGTCATATACACCTAGGATGCCTGGAAGGTGAGTAAATAATGGGCTAATTTCCTTTTTGGGTAAACTAATCCTTGAATGCCTTAACTATTTAAGAAAATGTGTCCAATAACAGGAAGTGTTACTGAGAAAAAGATTATTGAGCTTTTTATATGAGCTTAATGTGTTGGTCCTCATGAGACAGCTCTCATGAGGCCACTTTGTGAGAGTGTACATTCTTTTTTTAACATTTAAAAAGGTGTTACTGTACCTTTAAGAGATATCTAAGTGTGTTTTTTTAAGTGTGTTTTTTTTAAGTGTGACTTTTTTTCATCAAAATGCACGGATAACTCATCCAGCCCCAACGCAACCCTCCTTCAGATCTCTTTGATGTCGTACATGCAACTCCAACTGAGAGAATAATGAATGAATTGAATGAACTGCCAACAGTTGTGTTTACAGACAGCAGAAGATTGTCAGAGGGGGATGGGTTGGGTAATTTGCAGGGACTTTTCTGTCGTTCATCGAGTTCATAACTCTGGCCATCTTGGCACAATCTGTCCATGATGAGGGGCTAAATGGGTCTATAACTCATTTATTCAGCATGATGATGTACAACACAAACAGATCCAGTTCCTTGTGTGATAAATGGGTAAATCTCCCTTTACTTATGGGTAGCGGAGAGAAATGGGAGGTCTCCAGTGAAAATTGCCTGGAAGATTGCAGGAAATACATTTCGTACAAGATGTAGCCATTGTTGCTGAGCGGGTTTCATCTGATATCCTTATCACATTGGATGGTAATTTAGAAGAGTGACTGTGTGCGTAAGCCGTAGTGATTGGAATAATGGTGAAACTTGATAAAAATATTGGCCCATGAAATTTTATCGCTCACATTTGATGTTGAGTTTGATGCTTTTAAGTGAGTTTGCTGTGGACCTAAAATGGCGCTTACCATTCTTAAATATCTAATGTCCCTGATAATGTGCCTTTTTGGAGTTTTGAGCAGCATACAAAGTACATTAAGCAGATTTTTGCCCAAAGGAAAATCAAGATCAATCTCTTTCTTTTATCAGTGAAAAAACATAAAAAGTATCACAAAAGTACATGACTAAATCTAAATGTCAAGCCTTCTGAATTCATATGTTACCTCTGTGTGATGAACAGACAGAAATGTAAACTGTTAATCACATATAATCCATCTCCAGCGGGGAAAAATGTTTTGTTTGTGAACAAATCATTTAAGTCATTTTTTGTGACTTCTCTCATAAATGTGCTAAGAATAATGTACTAATAACTCAGTAATAACTAAGGTTGACCATATGTGACCCTGGACCACAAAACCAGTCAAAAGGGTCAATTTTGTAAAATTGAGATTTATACATCTTATGTATGGTTTGTTAGGACAGGACAATTTGGCTGAGATACAACTAAAATCTGAAATCTGAGGGTGCAAAAACTCAAAATATTGAGAATACTGCCTCTAAAGTTGTCCAAATAAAGCTCTTAGCAATGCATATTACTAATCAGAAATGAAGTTTTGATACATTTAAGTAAGGAAATTTACAAAATATCTTCATGGAACATGATCTTTACCTAATATCCTAATAATATTTGACATAGAAGAAAAATGTAGAATTTTGACCCATACAATGTATTTTTGGCTATTGCTAGAAATGAAGAGTTCAGATGCAAAAGCCTCTAAATCCATCTGACATTTTTCTTTAAAATTAGCCGACTACTTTGTATAGGTTTCTATGTAAGTACTGGTACTTCTAATTGGGCTGAGGCTGGAATTTAGTTTGAAGTCAAAGTATCTGATGGACGTATGTCAGGAGCATTCACTCAGTATCATTATCTCATTTTTGACCGAGATGGCTTTTAGCTGGTTTTGCATCTGAACTCTTCAAATATACCCATGCTATTTAACACTGGTTTTGTGGTCCAGGGTCACATATGGCTTCAGCAGTCATTAAATATGTTGCCCAAGGCATTTGAATTATGTAAGGAAAATGGACTCCCCGCCACTGAATTATTGAATTATTTTGTAATAATTCAACAGCCTAAAGTCAATTATTCTGCTTATACTACTCTTACCACACCTCACAAAATTGTTCAAATGTTGTATTTCAAGACATTCTTGAGGTTTTTGTCCTTAAAATGCTTTGTGTGTAGGACTTATTTCTTATCTCATCCCACGCCGCTGTTGCTAATTCCAAAATGTCATTTTAGATCTAGTAATGGAGGTTTGAGCCATTGATAGCAGAATAATGTTATTAATAATGAAGTTATGAGAGAGAGAGATAGAGAGAGAGAAAGCGTGAATTACTTGCATCTGTGTGTCTCTCAACTAATAGAGTGTTTTCACGACTCGTCATCAATCGGCCATATTGGCGGGACTGAACATGAAACAATGTCACTGAACCGAATGCAAATTTAGCTGATTATTGCTGCTGTAAATGGTCAATTATTGTCATGTTTTGGGCTGTACTAATTGGTCGGACTGGGAAAAACCTCTGTAGTGAAAGAAGCATGTCTACTAATAGCGAAACTGTACATTTTTGCCATTTTTTTTTACCTCGCAAGAGAGAAATGTCATGTAGCATTTCTAAGCTATTTTACTGATAAAATCAACTGAGCGTTCACTTGAAGGAGTGAATGAAAACGAGTGAGTGAATTCGGAATGACTGCCGCTCAGCATAGTTTGTGCTTGCTGTATAATAATCATTTGAAAATGGCAGCTCTGGTAGTAAGATTAAAGGATTTATCTTGAACTCTGTCATGAAAATTATGTATAGACTCTGGTTAAACAATACAATTTAATCAATTTACAATGTATTTGTACCTGTGTTGTGTTACGCTGTACGCCGTAGATGAGCGCTTTTAAAATGAATGGGTGATTCAGCTACGGCGCCATCTTCTGACGAGACGTGGGAATTCATTCGGTGCGCGGCTCTCACAGTCCATTATGGGTATTCTCTAGCCGTTGAGTGTACACAAGTTGTACACTTGTTTTTGCGGTCCATTGTGGGAATGAATGAGTGTACTCGAGAATGTCCACTATGGCTTCGGACACCATTAAAATGGCTGTCCAAATAGCTGTCAAATAGGGCACTATTTGAGGCTATAGGGGGCAATTTCGGATACAGTCTTGCATTTTGCAGAATGAAAAAAGGTTACATTTATTTGACCTCAGCTGTCTTTGACAGTCCATACTCTCCCCTTCATGTATTCCAGATTTGTGTCCACTGTCAGGTTTTCTTTGTTTTTTAGCCTTTTCTGATGACAAGACAGGACAAAGCACACTGTTTGCTTTGCAATGTTTGTTTTTTGTCTACTAGACCCTCTGTCTAGTCCCGCCGTATCAATGACAGCATGCACGTCATTAAAGCTGGCAATCGATGAATGGTCGGGTAGAAACGTGTAGTCTGACATGTTTCTTGTTCACAACATGACGATTTTAGGAGTCAAAATCGTATAATCTGACACAGTGACTGTCATAACCACCCCAAAAAACGCGTAGTCTGAATCAGGCTTAATGGTGTTTTTGTGGTAGTGTGATTGCCTCTTATTCATACAAATAGAAAAAAAATACCTTAGAATCAAAGTCTGTGTTCCATATAAAGTTTATTTTTTGTAGTGAACCATTTGTAGAGTTAATATCAAAAATGTATAATGAACTGTGGCATACTTTCATCATTGCTTATAATTTAACCAACCTGGTGTCTGGCGTGTCTGGTAAAAATGTCTCTTTGCTGCCAAATGGTTTCTCTTTACATAATGGCTTTGTTCTCTAATGCATAGGAATTGAGTTCTCGGCTCTGAAGATCTCAGTGCCCGTGCGTCTGTGAGACTGACAGTGGGGAGAATTAAATATATGTTCTGGAGGCCGCTGTCAAGTCCCATTGTGTTCCCCGGCCGCTAATCCATTCATACCATTCTGCTGGGGACGTAATTGGACGTTAAAAATGTGACTTATAATCCATGGCTGGATGCGTGAGTATTGACCGCTGTTGGTGTTACTCTCATGACTAAATGTCAGCCGCTATCATTGTCTGATGCCTGAGCCCCAGGGTCTCGTGATCTTAAGTGGCTCTCACAGCGCTGAAAGCCCCATCTCATATGTTTTTACCTAGCACATCAAGGTCAGAGCTGTAATTTTTGCAGACGTGGGGTAATGCATTTTTTATTTTATTGAGACTTTTGTCAAATCCATTATGTGAAGCCAAACATCAAAATGGATTGTTCTATTCAAGCTTTCCACCAGATTTAGGGATTCTGGAAAGAAAAACTGGATGGATTTTAAAGGAATTCATCCAGGGTGCAAAGCAAAACAGTCTTGTTAAAAGGCCTGTAATGTTCTATAATGTGTCCAAACTGGATTATTAAAGGATTAGTGCATTCAGAAATTAAAATTCTGTCATTGTTTGCTCACCCTTGTGTTGTTTTAAAACCACAAAAGGAGAACATTTGAGGACTGTTTTCCATCGTCTTATTAACAGTTGCAAAGTTCAAAAGGATGCAAAAGAACTATAAAAGTTTCATATGACTCGTGCACCACATTCTAAATCATGTGAATTCATATCTTTGTTTGACAAACAAATTGTTATTTACTGATAATCTTGCCCTCCGGTTAACAGCTACAGCTGAATGAGAGTTGTAACAAAACCCCAGTATCTAAATCAATATGGCAATTAATTAAATAGAAAGACAAAAAGAAATGTTATCAACTACAAAGGTAGCAGAGGAAAAGGTATTGAGGGATTTGGTATATTAATTCAAAATTGAAAGGATAGTCCCTGAGTTCTGTAATTAACACCATAGGTGATAGTTCATGGTTTGCTCTGTGCAGGGATCAAACAGATATTACTTTGAAGTCTAGTCTTAACTTCTTGGTAATGGAACATAACACCCTCAATTAAAAAAAAAAGTATACAAAACTTCTAATAGAAAGAATCCTTAAAAACTGTTATTGTAACTGAATATAAAAAACAAATTGTATTATATGTGCACTTGCTGTGCACTTCAAGTTTTTTTTTTTTTTTTTTAAGTATATCAGTGGGGTGCGGTGGTGTTTTGGATTTTGGAATGAGGAGGCAGCACAGCATACACTGTAAAAAACAATTTGTTGAGTCAACTTAAAATAATTTTTTAACCTGGCTGCCTTAAAATTTTAAGTTCAGTTAACACAAAAAAAGTTTATTCAACTTGAAATGTTAAATTATACTAAGTGACAACTTAGATATTTGAGTTGCATCAACTTAAAATGTTATGGCAGCTGGGTTACTTGCCCATCTGTTAAGTTTAGCAAACACAAATATCTAAGTTGTTACTTAGTACAACTTAACATTTCAAGTTGACCAAACTTATTTTAGTTGACTGAACTTAAATTTTTAAGGAAGCAGGGTAACAAATTATTTTAAACTGACTGATATTTTTAATATAACAATATTTTGGTTAAAATTTTTCAGACATTAGTTAACTACTTTAGTTAACATTAACTAAGAACGAGCAATACTTCTACAGCATCAATCTTAGTTAATATTAATTTCAAAAATAAAACTAAAACCATAACCATAAAAACATTTTTGGTGGAAATAAGATAAAACACAAAAACCTTAAACATATTTTAATTTAATCCACAGCTAGTTCAGTTTTTATTTATTTATTTATTTATTTTATTTTTTTAGGCGATGTACTAAAATAACTAAAACAGAAATGATATAGACATAAAAAGCAATAAAAATGACACAATTTACTAAAACTTACTAAAACAAAAAATAAAATAAAAACAGTAAAAGTATATTAAAAGTAATTATAACTATTAATAAAAAACTACAATATTATCTAATTAATACCAAAATAATGAATTATTAATGAAATAAAAGACCAATATAGTGTAGTATTACATGACATGGTTTGTTAAGTACATTTTTTAAAAAGTGCATATAGTATATTAAAGTTAATACAATTTAAATTTATTAAATTGCAACTTCATCATTGCAAATGTCTCAATTTAAGTACATGACATGCAAGTTTCAATAGAAATGACATTAAAGTATATTTTATTTTACCAGAAATGCTTGCCAGTACATTTTAAAGACAATAGTAATTCTGAAATTACATATAAATATGTGCACTGAAGCGGTCAAAAAAAAAAGAAAAAAAAAAAGCACTCTTAAGTTCAATTATTCAACATTTCAACATTTAAAATAAATAAACTTTAATACATTTTCATTTTAATAGCAACTAACATTTGCACTTACTGTACATTTAACATTATTTAATATGTACACAATCGTTCAAAAGTTTGGGATCAGTAAGCTTTTTAATGCTTTTATTTAGTTTAAAGTTTTTTATGCTCATCAAGGCAGTAATATTGTGAAATATTATTAAAGTTTAACGTAATGGTTTTCTATTTTAATATATTTTAAAATGTATTGTATTCCTGTGATGCAAAGCTAAATTTTTGCATCATTACTCCAGTCTTCAGGGTCACATGACCCTTTAGAAAGTAGCACAACTGTCTAAGAATAAGTAATTTTGTATTATTTTTATTATTTTTTTTAAGTATGCCAAAGTGTAGTTCTCTCAAGTGCAGTATCATGCAATTTGCTTTTTTAGTTCAAATTAGGCTAAAAGACTTGTTATGTCCTATATATTATATAAGGCAGAATAGTTTTATATACTGGAAAATTATTTAAAAAACACTCAAATTATGTCAGAATCAAGCACTATAAGCAGTACTAAAATAAGATGCTTTCAAGCAGTCCCTTCGGACAGAATGACGTGACAAACGCTGACCACACAGTACCAGTTTAACATGTTTCCACTTTCCTCTCATTTTCAAACCTAATCTCTCCTTAAGAGCGCATAGGTAATTGATTTCATTTGTGCAACACAAGCTAATATTCCATCACTGCTAGCCCTGACCTTTGGAGTGTGAAGCACTTAGCTGCGCTAATTCCAGCGCCATTAGAGAGGCATTCTCTTCTGAAACCGCCTTCTGCCACAAGGCAATAATGGGTTATCTGCTTAGCCTGTTAAATGAGGTGTAAAATGAAATGGCACATGATTTGTTTTTCATACTTAAAGCTATTTCTTAAGCAGCAGACAGCCATGTTTGCTAAATGAATCAGCATTAACGTGGTTCTACAGTCAGGGCTTCACTGATTCAGTTTAATCAAAAGAAGTTTAGATTACATTTATGGATTTCAAAATTTTGATGATAGCAGGACTTTTCCCCCCCTTTTACTTATTTATTTCAAATAAGTTTTTTTTAGTTTATTCATAAAATTCATACACAAAGTATTTATATTTTCCACACAGAGAATTCAAACTGCTGTAATACTTGGTAGAAATTTAGAAATTGCAGTTGTTTGTTTTTAGACTTTAATTTGAACATTGTGATCAAAATCAATGACATTATTGATTTTTCAATCTATTATCTCCTAATAATTTTTTTCATCTATTTAATAGATTAATTTATATCTATTTATCTAATATAATTTAATATAGATAGATAGCTAGATAGATAGATAGACAGACAGGCAGCCAAATAACAATTATAAATAAATAAATAAATAAATAAACAAACTTTGCAAAAGCAATTTGATTTTTGGAAATATTGGTAAAGTTGTGCACACTTAAATGTATTGATTTAAGAAAAAATGCATATGGTTACATTATTTAAATCAAAATTAAAAAAAAACAACAACAAACAATAAATAAGTAAATACATTGATAAAAAATAAAATATAAAAAATCTAAACCAACATGAATACAAGAAGCTAATAATTTGCCACATTGTTGTAAACTAGATATCTGCATGTTTTTTTTATTATTTTTTATTTATAATAAAAGAAAAGGTAAGTGGCAATTAAAAAATGAAACTACAGAATAAGAAAAAAAATACCTTTTTCTGTTATTTCTTAGACAAAAATACAAAACACACAAATGCAATTTTAACAAAAACTGCATTAATGTGTATTCAAGAAATATATCCACCTAAATGCAATGTCATTCCCAAAAACGGAATGATATTTAGGAATAAGTAATTAATGAAACAAACAAACAAATGAATGAATAAATAAAAAACACATTTTGTAATTGTTTTTAAATTGTTGTTTTTAAAACAATTAAATTTTTGAAAATAATCATGAAGTTGTGCAAACTTAAATGTATTTTATTTAAGAAAGAAATACATGTGGTTAAAATCATTAAATAATTATTTAAATCTAAATTAAAACAAAACAAAAAATAAAAAGATAGATAAAAATAAAAATATTTAAAAAAAATCAAAAGCAACATGAAAACAAGAAGCTACGAATTTGACACCTTATTTATTTATTTATTTATTTAGCAAGGTGAAACTATCCTTATATTATAATAACAGAAAGACCAAGTGGCAATAAAGGAATAAAACTTTAGATTTAGAGAGAAAAAAACAAAACAATATTTTTATGTTATTTCTTGGACAACAATAATACAAAAATACAATTTTAACAAAACTGCTTTACTGTGTAAACAAACAAACGAAACAACATTCCCCATAACAGAATGATATTTCTGAATAAATAATTAATGGTAGATAGATAGATAGATAGATAGATAGATATGATGGATATAGATAGAATTATAGATTTATAGATAGAAATTTTGCACACATACATTTACAGATGTAAGAAAAAATGCATGTTAAATCATTATTTAAAACAAACAAACAAACAAAAAAAATATATATAGTATATATAATATATATAAAAATCTTAAAATTTTATTTTATTTTATTTTATTTTTGTCAGGGTGAAACTGTCCTGATATTATAATAAAAGAAAGCAAGTGGCAACAAAAGAATAAAACTATATATATATATATATATATATATTCTGTTATTTCTTAGACAACAATACAAAAATAAAATTTTAACAAAACTACAATTTAAATCAATTTAAATCAAAACAAACAAACAAACAAACAACAACAAAACATATTTATCAAATGCAATCTCATTTCCCAAAATTGAATGACATTTATTAAGTAATTAATGCTAGATATATAGATTTCAAATAATTTGATTTTTGAAAACAATGATGAAATTGTGCACAAGAATGTGGTTACATTCATTAAATCAAAGTCAAAATGAAAACAAAAATAAATAAAAAATATAAAAAATCAAAACAAACATGAATACAAGAATCTAAGAATTTGGCACATTGTTTTAAACTAGACATTTTTTTTTTCTTTAACAGGGACACTCTTGCTTGTCATTGACCCATGCTAATAGACAATTGATTATGGATTATTTTTACTGCAAAGTCATTGCATAACTTACAGAGATGTCATGTTCCCATAATGATAGTATAGCTTTGTAGAATTTAATGCATACTTTTGACAGACTGATTACAGTGTAGTTCGTTCTCACAGGCTACTCCCAGCTTAAACTAATTGTAGGCTTTTTCCTCTAAAAAATGTGTTTATTCTCTTCAGTCCCGAGGGAAACGTTAGGCCGTCTCCATCTACTGTAATATTTGAAGTGTTTTTTAATTTTTTTATTAGTGAGGGGTCAATAGCTTCTCTACACAGATACCAGGAACATTGTGCTCCTGCCAGTACTTGGTTCCCACATCAATATCCTGTCTATCCAGTTTTTTTATTAGTTTTTGATGTCAAACCTAAAAGCACTAAAACCTTAACCAGCATTACAGCAATCAATAGCGTAAATGACAAGGGCACAATACCAAGAGAAGACTACAAAGATTTAAAAGCCATCATTTGTCCAGGCCATTCTCCACCGGGCCATGCATTTGTTTTACACATATGTCATGCTGCAGGATGAGGTGTTCAATACCGCAAGAGCGATGATGCTTTGATACCCACATTCTCTCACATGAGACGCTCTGACACGATTCAAAATTCTCAGATAATACTCATCCATGCTGAGAGAAAGCACACTTTCTGTTATTGGATATCACATTAAATATAGAATGTGGTGTGTGGCTTAGTGGTTAAACATCTGAGCTGCATGTACTGTAGGACTGAATTCCAGATTGGGAAATTCATGAGCTACCACCCGTGTGCTTTTAATGACTTAAAGGGATAGTTCAGTCAGAAATGAAAAATCTGTCATCATTTAAGGCCGGAATACACTGCATGATTTTGCTACGATTTACAGTCTGGACGAGTCAACGCTAGTTGCTGAAAGCCAGAGTCAGATTTTTTTTAGTTTCAGATTATGATTTCTTCCAATTGGAGTAGATCAGCGTTTTATATTTTGAGCCAATTTTAGAAAACATATTGCTTTCATTTGTCATGCATCTCCAAGCTTGAGGCATGTGCTTTTGTGCGTGTTTGTTGTGTTGTTGTGGCCCATTTCTGACTGTAAAAAAGATCTTGTTTTGTGTTCTAAAGAAGAAAGAATGACTTGATAGTGAGTAAATGATGACAGAATTTTCATTTTTGGGTGAATTTCCATGTGCACCCATCCTTGTAATACTGTACGTGTATGCTAGTTTGAACAGAACTGTCTTCTAAATGATTATTTATGCCAATTTTACAACAACAACAAAAAAAAAAAAATACAAAAAATAATAATATCTGTTGTAATTCTTCAAACATTAAGAATGTTGTGTACACATTAATTCATATGAAAATTTAAAATTAAGTGATTTTTTTTCATCTGGCCATAGCCTTACAAAAAAATGTCATGTGGTGCGACCATGATTTAAATTAATTTTTTTTTAAATGTTCTTAGTAATTAAAGTGTTCAGAAACAAAGTATTTGCATTTATTTTGAATTTTTGTAAATAATGATTGCGTATTTTGTTTTATAATTTCAAAGTTGCCTTCTTAAATGTAGTTAGCAGACTTATTTTTCCTGTAAATTGCATAGAACTGATAAAAATGTTCTAAAAATACCATTCACCTAAGCATGCTGTAGCAGTGATTCATGTTTCAACCACAGAAATTAGACATTTTATTTCTATTATTGGTTGCACCACATGATGAGTGGTCGCTCCAAATGACGCGAAGCCTTATATCATTAAAAATCTATTTAAAGAGACGTGTGAAAAGTGCAGCACGTGGAATTAAACTGCTGGCATTACTTTAGCCCCAGTCATTTCCAAACTTTGCTCAGTCCTGGCTGCTCAACTGACCCTTTGCCGGGAGTTTGATTAACAGGTGATTTGACCAATCATAACACCAAATGCGTCATTTTGTTCAACAAACAAACCAGACAGGAGAGTAGATTAAAGTCAGTGGACTTAAACTTAAAAAATGGTGTGTATTGGCATCTTCTCAAGGGTGAAACACGGGTGTCACTTCTAGCACGTCATGTGGTTTAGGGCATAACGTAGATGTTAAAGGGCAGATTTTAGAATGTAATTAGAATGTAATATTAATGGGGTACATATTTGCGTGGACAATGTGGCATGAAAGCTGATTAACATTTAATGTGAAATATGCAGTATTGTTTCATGGAGACATGAAATCCACCAAAATGTAGGATTGACCCAGATTCAAAAATGCAGAAGTAACATCTGTAGTTTTCACAGAACTTCTGGAGCTGTCAAAAGTCCCCTGGATGATGTGTTTCACGTCAAGTAAACAGGAATATTTGGGTGCGGGTAACAAAGAAAGAACACACATGGTTTATTTACAAATAGCATTGACATTGTAACAATACAAAGCTGGTTGAAAACCAGAGAGAAAAAAAAGCTAGTTCTTTCATCATTTACTCACCCTCAAGTTGTTCCAGACCTGTATGAAATTCTTTCTGCTTTTGAACACAAAAGAAGATATTTCGAAGAATGCTGGTTGGAACCAAATAGTTGATGGTAGCCATTGACTTTCATAGTATTATTTTCCATACTATGGAAGTCAATGAAGTTTTTTGAAATGATTACTCTTTAGTGTTCAGCAAAAGAAAGAAACTCAACTTGAGGGTGAGTGAATGATGACAGAATTTTCATACTTAGGTGAACTATCCCTTTAAGTCTGACACAGGCCTCCAGAGATGAAACAGCAGATAGTGTATTAATGATGGTGTGAGACTCAAGTGGTGACTGACTGCAGTAATTACAGTGAGGTGTGTTTAATGTACCGTATGTACTGGAGGTGTGTGTTCAGCGCTGGTCGAGACAGGGCGGAGCTTCCTCCTCGTCGTAAGCTGTCTTCTCTGGTAAAAGTGAGAGGTGATGATAGACTGAGATAGAAAGCTAATAAAAGCCCAGACAGAGATAATGTCAAGTTTGCTAGCTAACACCACGAGGGGATCTTAACAAAGGAAGAGAATCACAGATGTGCCTGACTAAGGGAGTGTCTGTCTCACATTTTTAACAATGTGCTTGTAAGAAACAATCCAAATGGGGGCAAACTATTATTCAAAGAGGAATACTGTTAGAATATACTAACACAATCACATTGCATAATCTTTTAACCCCTTTATAATAGTTTATGCAGAGCGATAGTTGAGGGAAAATGAACTTACAGTCATGGCCAAAAATACTGGCACCTTTGCAATTCTGTCAAGAAAATGCAACCCTTCTCTCAGAAAATTTACTCACGTTTATTTATTTATTTTTTTGCTTGTATTGGAACAGCACACACACACACACACACACACACACACACAAGAAGAAAAGTCAAATCTGATACAATTTCACACAGAACCCAAAAAATGCACTGGACAAAATTATTGGCACCCTTAATTTAATATTTGATAGCACCCCCTTTGGAAAAAATAACTGAAATCAATCGCTTCCTGTAACCATGAATTTCTTACACCTCTCTATTGGAATTTTGGACCACTCTTCTTTTGCAAACTGCTCCGGGTCATTCAGAGCTGAAGGATGCCTTCTCCCTGTTTTGAAATCTCTCCACAGGTGTTCTGTGGGATTCAGATTGCTGGCCATTTCAGAACTCTCCAGCGTTTTGTTTGTAGCTATTTCTGAGTGCTTTTTGAAGTGTGTTTCGGGTCATTGTCCTGCTGGAAGACCCATGACCTCTGGTGGAGACGCAGCTTTCTGACACTGGGCACTACGTCCCAAAATTCTTTGATAATCATCAGATTTCATGATACCGTTCAACCCCAAAACATTTTTGAACCTCCACCATGTTTGACTGTAGGGACTGTTTTCTTTTCTTTAAAGGCCTCATTTCTTTTTTTGTAAACAGTGCCATGATGTCCTTTACCAAAAAGCTCTACTTTTGTTTCATCTGTCCACAGTACATTCTCCCAGAAGGACTGTGGTTTTTTCACATAAGTTTTAGCAAACTCCAGTCTTGCTTTTTTATGCCTTTGTGTCAGCAGTGGTGTCCTCCTAATTCTCTTATCATAGCGTCCCTTTTCATTCAGATGGCGACACATAGTGCGAGCTGACACTGTTGTACCCCGTGTCTGCAGATCAGCTTGAATTTGTTTGGAAGTTAATCGGGGTTCTTTATCCACCATTCGAAATTAATTTTTCATTAATTTTACTCTTCTGTCCAGGGAGGTTAGCTACAGTGCCATGGACTGTAAACCTCTTGATGGTATTGTCAACTTTTCTCCATTTTAACTGGTTGCAAGTGTGATTACTATATTGGCCACACCTGTTACTTGCCACAGGTGTGTCTAAATACAAATTACAGGAGCATCACATGCTTTAAAAGCAATTACTTCTTACAATTTTGACAAGGTACCTATAAATTTGTCCGGTCCATTTTTGAGTTCAGTGTGAAATTTTATCACGTTTGACTTTTCTTCTCTGTTTTTTTGTGTTGTTGCAGTGCAAACAAAAACAATAAGTGTGTGAATACCAAAACATTTGCAATTGGAACAATTTTCTGAGAGAAGTTTTGCATTTTCTGACAAAATTGCAAGGGTGCAGATATTTTTGGCCATGACTGTATATGCATGCCTCCTCTTTTCTTAAAGGGATAGATCACCTAGAAATGAAAATTGTGTTATTAATTACTCACCCTCATGTTGTTCTAAACCTGTAGGACCTTTGTTCATCTTCAGAACACAAATTAAAATATTTTTGATGAAATCCGAGAGCTTTCTCACCCCCATAGACCGCACTGCAACTGAAATGTTCCCAGAACCAGAAACATAGCAAGGATATTACAGTTTTAATGATGTCCTTACTACATTTCTGGGTCTGAGAAAATTTCTGATGTATTACTGTCTATGGAGGGTCAGAACGCTATCAGATTTCATCAAAAATATCTTCATTTGTGTTCCAAATATAAGTGGTTTAATTTAATTTAATTTTTTATTTTAGTGATGTAACTTAGTTACTTACTCAGTTACTATTTGTGAGAAGTAACTAGTAACTATAACTAATTACTTTTTTAAAGTAACATGCCCAACACCATACATTTATTATATTAATGTAGAAATGTATCAGCACAACAAAAGCATGTGAAAACAGTACATTCACAAAATGACTTACATTTTCTGACTAGCATGTAACTCAGTTACATTCACTTGTGAAATTGGTCTTTTTGTAAATGGCAAATAAAGTGATTCTTACTTAATTAACTTGCTAGTTTTACCAGTGTTCATTAATTTTTCAGCCTCAGCACAGTTCAGTAAATCTGCCACATTATTGACTATGATTGATTTTTTTTTGCAACATTCATATTCTTTTAGACTTAAAGACTGCATTAAAACTGTTTTGTCTAAAGTTTAACCATCTAGAGTTGACATGCACTACATATTTCTGTAAAGTTTAGGAAATGTGATTTTTGCTTTAGACACAGTAGTGTATGTCCTCATGACGTAATATAAACATGACAGCAGCTCTGACAATAGTTTAATGATTTCTGCTCAAAGAGATGGTATTAAACCTTGGTATTAAATGATGCCATGGCCCCACTGCACAGTCCGGCTCTCAATCACTCACAAAAGGCCAGATGAGAGCTCTATTGTGGGTCAGAGCCAGTGGGCACTAGAAAAAGAGCTTTTTTTTTTTTTCTGGGATGAGACCTTATTGATGAGCCTTGAACCATAGCTGAGCGAAATCATGTTTTTAATGCAGCCAATGCATGGCTACACCTGTAGAAAATTGAAGTCTCTCTCTTATGTTCTCCATCATATACACACACAATATTGCCACAGCGGTCCCCTGACATTCCTATTGCTGCAGATATGAGTTCTGGCACAAAGATTTCACAACAAAAGGCTTGGTTGTATTCTCAGACGCATCATAAAAGCACATCATGTCCTGCAAGGGAACAAAAACAAATCAAGGACAGTTTGTGACTGCTAGTTGAGTTATAACTTTGCAAAGGGATGTGTCAGAGCCAACGTTTGATAAAATGCATAGACTACTTGTGACAAGAAGGCAACTTAATTGTACTTTAATCCTTAATATATACAGTTGAGGTCAAAAGTTTACATCCCCCTTTCAGAATCATTCAAAATAAGAGGGATCATACAAAATGCATGTTATTGTTTATTTAGTACTGACCTGAATAAGATATTTCACATAAAAGATGTTTACATATACACTGTGTGCAGAATTATTACAACACGTCAGCTTGTTATTCTTATTAAGTAAGGGGCATTTTTTAGGATTTTTTACCAAGCAAAGTCTCTGAGAACCTGACACAGTGCACTTCTGAAGACTCCAGGTAGGTTGCAGTTCTGGAAAATGGTGGCGCTGGAGACTAAACGGTTCCTGATGGTGTCACACCTAATTCTTCACCTTAATTCCTAATTCTTTTGCAGTTAACATGCATCTTTTCTTCCACCTGTTTTTTCTGACCATGCAGACTCAACAAGCATTTCTCTGTCCAATGGTCAAGCCTTAACTTTGCAAATTCTTGTAATGCATTAGTATTGCATTCTTCTCATGGGCATTTAATAATTTGGACTTTTCAGTCTGGGTTAAATATCTTTTTTGGCTCATTTTAGCTGTAAACGAAAACATGCCTAATAATGCTGCACACCTGAATATAAGGAGTTTTTCACTTCCAGCCTTCACGGACAATTATACATCACATATAAATGATTAAATACAAAATTAACAGTAGTTACTAAGACTGATGTGGTTTGGAATTGGTAAAATGTGTTTGGAAAAAAAAATATGACCAGAATATCAACATGCCTAATAATTCTGCACACAGTGTAGTCTACAAAAGAAAATAATAGTAGAATTTATAAAAAATGACCCCCGTTCAAAGATTTTTAATACTGTATTGTTACCTGAGTGATCCAAGCTGTTTTTTTTGTTTAGTGTTTTTTTTTTTTAGTACAAGAGTCCCTTGTTTGTCCTGAACAGTTAAACTGTATGATTGGTTACATTTTATTATTCACATTTATCATAGATTTTCTCTCCTGCAACCCATTTTTATACCGTAACATACTAATTCACTAAGGAATTCTTCAAGAATTTTTCTAAAATAAAATGTCAAATGCGAAGCTTTCTCAAGCATCTCTACAATGTTGCTAATTGGGGTCTCTGAAGCATCACTTCATCTGCCATTTCCTGCTTCCAGCAAACCCACTTCCTCTCTGTCTCTTTCATTCTCTGTAAGACGTCACTTGGTCCAAAGAGGGTTCCAGACTTGTGCACAACTGGGACTGAGAGCCAATTCTGCTCACCAAAAGCTGTTTTACTGAAAATCTGATCCAGGACTACATCTGCTGTGAATTACATTTAGCTTTCGAAAAGACTGAGAGTTGAATTTCACTATTCAGATTAATATTTGTGTTTTGGTGCGTATTTAACCACAAAATTAAAAAGAGGAAAACTAGGAAATTAGGAAGTTAGCATTGTAAACTAGTTGCACTTGCGATATGTGACTAGTTATTCAAATCTGCATTTGTGTACTTGTGTAAAGTGTGTTTTTGGCCTATGTCTGGTTTAGTTTGAGGATGGCACATCTGAATGGTCTTTAAGTAGTCCATATAACAATTAACTGAAATCTACTGTCCTGGTTTTTCACACTCTCTACTATCTATTCCATATTCTCCAAAACACAGGCAGTGTATTTATGCTTTTTTCAGAGCAGAGCTTTGAATGTTGTTTGCCATTGGATTCATATTCACATATTTTATGTCTTTCATGTGGAGGCCAGCTCTTTGAGTCAGATCATGCATCATTCATGAAAGGATCTAAGGCCATCTGACTCACAAAACTGATTTTCCGAGACAACACGTACATCAAGATGGACTACGGCTGTTTCCTATTGGACGAGAGTGTGAGTGGACAAATCTTTGACCGATGAAAGAGGTATCGCTTCTGTTTAGCGTGCTGGAGAAATGTATGATTATGTGTCATGTCTGTATGAAGCATTGCATTATTACATTGAAAATCAATCCACATAAGAGCCATAACTTAGCAGAGTTAGGAATTCCTGACACTTTCACTCTTATAAAACAATACTAATTTAAATCCAAAAAAATAAATAAATAAAATAAAACCTCAAAGAACTGTCAGAAAATCTCTGGGTTATATTTTGCCCCCAAATCAAAAGAAACAGAAATTACATTCTGCATGAGTAAATATTTACTTCAGTTGTCACTGGTGTTAGGCATGCAAACTAATCCCCTGAAATGCAAAATATCCCAAATTCCTCACTATATAAACTGCTAGATTTATTTTTTTTCAAATCTCAGGAGAGACATTTTTGACTTTGTTACATGACAATGCATTCCTTTTATTGTTTTCTCTTGGGTTGCCAAAATAAAGCTGAAAATTCAGCATATATTATATATAAAGTTTTATTTTGCATAAAGACATTGAATCCTATTCTTAGGAGCAACATATTTTGCCATGTGATATTTTCATGATAATTAAGCATTTTGATACCATATTACCGTAATTAGAATGAGATCTTTGCTAATTAAAGGGCTCCTATTATGCTCCTTTTTACAACATGTAATGTAAGTCACAGGTGTCCCCAGAATGTGTCTGTGAAGTTTCAGCTCAAAATACCCCACAGATAATTTATTAAATCATTTTTAAAATGCCTATTTTGAGTGGAAGCAGAATGCCTTTACACCTGGTGCCTCAGATACTCTACCAAAAAAAACATCTGTTTGGTTTTGATTATCTTGTCTGTTGTGCTAAAATCATGCATAAACCATATTAGTTTAAACTTCTGATATGGGTTTTTCTGAGCACAGCACACGCACAGAAAACGCTGTCACACAGCATATGAGTACTAAATTAAACTAAATATTTTTTTCATGTCTTATTGCTCTTGAACGGTCAAATACAAACAAATTTATGTTGCAAACACACGAGTTACAAAAACACAGTCGGTTACATCTGTGAAGGTAAACAGCTGGGAAAGAAATTGTATGTTTATATTAGATCTGTGTATTAAGTGACAGGTGTCTATCAACAGTCGTGGGCGTGGCCTGTAAAATGTGAAATCAGTGTACTTGCACTGAGTTTGTTTATTTTGGAGTGGTAGTTTTCCATGGCATGGAATGACTAATTATACACATTTATTGATTTATATATATATATATATATATTTTTTTTTTTAACCCAGGTTCATTGGAAAAACATGCATGTGATGAGATTTCCAAAAAAATTTAACTTTGTTGCATGTTTCACGACAATTTGAAAGTAAAACATCCAGTAAGCGGTGCTAAAAGCATATTTATTTTTATCTGAAACAGATGATGTGAATCTGGCAACAGCATGTTATGTTGGTTATTGTATGTAATGGGATGGTTTGGAAGTGAGTGAGTTGTGCTAAAAGGTTAATGATTTATCACCTTTGAAAATAATATACCACCTACACTAAACCCACCCTAAATCTAAATGTTAGCATTAACAAAAGCAAATGTGAGGTAAAAATGCATTTGCTGAAGCAGCCAAGGCATTTTAGCTTATACAAGTTTATGTGCTCTTTTATCGTAAAACCTGTGTTGCAAGGAATTTTTACCCGAGCACTTGGCATCTTGAGTTAGCTCACCAGGTGGGCTACCAAGCAATTTTACTGTATCACAAAGGTCATACTTATGGACTTGTAACCCGAAAGTCATGGGTTTGAGGTAGTTATGTGATGAAACCAAAATGTCACTGCCAGAGAATTACAACAAACTTTTTAAAAACCCAGGCTCACTGGAAAGTGCCTTTCTGCAAAATTAAATTACGTTGCTTGTTGCTGTCACACCCCTTTGGACTTTTGTGTTGGTTTTTCCCTCATGTGTCCATACATGGTTGTTCCTGTTCCTGTCCTTGTCAAGTCACCATCAACTGTCTGTGTATCATTAGCCACCCTTTATAAGTTGTTTGAGTTCTATGCTTTGTGTCGGGTCTTGTCAATGTATACGTGAGTTTTACCTTTCTGTTGTGGTTATACCTATGTGGATTTACGTGTGGATTATATTAAAGACTTTGTCTTTGACCTTCATCTTCGCGCTGCGTTCATTCCTCGCACGTTACGTGACCGAAGACAGGTGTTACCCCACGTTTTATTTTTTGTTTTCAATCAGTGTTTTATTTTTTCCTTTTTGTTATGGATGACCCTGCCGTCCTCGTCCTCCTGCTGGAGCAGGGGGAACGCTCTCTCGAGGACCACACCATGGACTTTGTGTTTCTCGCGAACTTGACACACCACCCGGAGAGCTGCCTCTGCTCATTTTACCAAGCTGGGCTGAACACTGCCACACAAGCGCAGCTGTCCAGGGAAGGTCCTCGAGAGAGCCTCACCACCTATGTTGAGTGGGTGCTGGTGTCTTGCTGATCTTCGCTGACTTTGTTGACGACACCAGCTCTACTCATGACCCAGAGCCCAGCCAACCATCACCCTGATTCGGGGAGCATGAGTCTGAGCCTGAGCCCACCACGGATGGACAGCCTGAGCACAATGCAACCTACGAGCCATCACCAAATGGAGCGACAGAGCTGAGGATCACCCCGGAGAGATCTGCCTGCTGGATTCCCCAACCCACCCACCCTCCCTCTCTTGCCTCATCTATTCATCCCTGCCTCAGCCACTCCAGCTCTGTCTCCTGACAGCCCCTCTGCTCACCCTCAGCCCACCATCTGAGCAGTGGGGTCACCGTGGGTCTGGCAGTTTCCATCGGCATCGTGACTGGAGGATCCCTCGTCTCTGCCTCCAGCCTCCACGTCCTGGACCAGGCTCCCTCTTCCCTCCGGCTCCGCCTTGGTTGGTTGTCGACCCTCCATCGCCTCAGGACTCCACTCCTCTGGCTGTGCCTCATTGCTCCGTCCCACCGGCTCTGTTGGGCTCCTCCTTCCCTCCAGCTCCACCTCAGTCCTCTGTTGTCTAAGCCTTGGACTCTGCCTTGGCCCTCTGGATCCTCGGTGTCGCCTGGACTTGTCGGCTCTCTGTCTCTGCCTCGGGCTCCACCTCCACTTGCTCCGCCGCTGTCGGTCACCCCCCTGGAGTCGTCAGCCCTTCCCTCCCTCCCTCCCTCTATTGGCTCCTCCGTGGGCCACCATCATGGCTGCGGCCTGGGTCTCGTCTGGCTCCTCCTGCTCCGGGTCCTTTCTGTCTCTACCCTTTCTCCTTTCTCCGTCTGATCTGCCCTGGACCCTTCTGTTTCCACCCTGGCTCCTCCCTCCATCGTCACCACCGTGGACTTTGTTCATCGTCCTCCTACCAGGAGTCCGTCCTCCGCCAGAGCCTCCTCCTACACTGACTTCCACTTTCCATTCCACATCCACTCCTTTTTCCACCTCCTAAGTCCCCTTCATTCATCCCTTTTTTTTTCTTCTGCGGCACGAGGTCATGCCTCTTGGGAGGGGAGCGAACTGTCACACCCCTTTGGACCTTTGTGTTGGTTTTATAAAACTAAATTTGCTGAAGCAGCTATATAGTTGCTTATAGGCTAAGACTTTGCACTCTTTTGTGAGACTCATGTTGCAAGGAACTCGTACTCAAGCACTTGTCACCACAAGTGCAACGCTGTACCAGGTGAGCTACCAAGGAAGTTTACTCTGTCACAAAAGCCATACATATAGAGCTGGTTATGAGAATGTCAAATCATGATAAAAGTGTTTTGAGGTCATATTGTGCAAGGAACCATGAAAAAACAAGTCTTTATTAGCCAGTGTTTGGCCCCAAATTATATTTTGAAGGGATAAAAGTTGTTGATGTTTTATTGCCACTAGTGTTCATCCCAGTTTAAAGCTTAAATGAATTGTATGTATAAGTATGTTTTTGGAGTTTTGGAATATTTTTCCAACGAGTCAAAGTATTTATTAATTTTGCAAATTTAAGTCCCAGTGATCTATTCAATGACGTACGTAGGTGACAAATTTTGGGGTACTGGTGCTGCTTCAACTCCTCTCTCTCAACTGGCTCTATCATACACTAGTCTACACTGGTCTTATCCAGAGGGAATCCTGTCTGGCCTAATGTACTGTCCCTCAACAGATTGGACTTCTGCCTCTTTTTGATATTTCTGCTCCAGTGGAGAGTTAAATAAATGTCCTGCTGGCCCGCAGCTCTAGACTCAGCCCCAGCACTTGCCGTTCCAGGCTGCACTGCCTTTCCAATAGCCTTTTAATTTGGGTCAGAGTGATTTAGAGGCAAAGCTATGCATGACAAATTAAGCACCTCGGAAGCAAATGTCTCCCCTGTAGCCTGAAGTGAGTCTGCTTGGTTACACAATAGACTTGGGCTCCGCAAGGTGCAAGCAGCAATAAAAAGGTTCTCAAACGCAGCGGCTTATACAGAAACAGCCTGTGTTCTGAGAGAATATAAATGTTTAGCCAATTCTGACAATGTGCAATGGTGGGTGAAAGCCAACCACTGTGTTGTAGACCAGCATAATGGCGGTTTTCTTTCTCGTGAAATCCTCCTACGAGCCTCACCCAAACAATGCCAACAGGCAGCATGTATCCGTGTTCAAATAAGCGCACCTGAGCGATGGGAGATGCTTATTTATGTGCGTACAAATATGAGCAGCTATGCACAAGGCGCTATCAACCATAGAGACAATGAATTCATTTTCAGTCCCTCGCAAGACACTGTAAGGTCTTCAGCCTCTCCCATCCAGCCCAGTGCCCTTGAAGGAGCACATCTTTCTTGATTACAAGTGTCTGTAAACTGATGAATTGTATATGTTGAATGAAGGACTGGTCTTGAGCTATTGTAGCCTAATTTTCAAGGGCTCTCCATCAGAACGATGATGGTTGAGGTTGAAATCATCCTTTGAAACACTCGCTGGTGATTTTCCTTACAGTTCCAGCAGCTATACATTGTAAAAATGAAAATGTAAAACTTGATTAAATTAAGGAAACATTTTTTCTAGAATCAAATTCAGCCATTTCTTTAACAACAAATCAGTCTATATATCTAGCTCTATGAAATGAAAGGCATGATGCAATGAAAATATCTGCACATGCACTACAACAGATCTATAAATGCACATAAAAGCACAATAAAAAATACAAATTTTGGTCTCTCTATGGGTTAAATCTTAATACTAGCAGAGGAACATTCTTTTGGTTATTATGTGAGTTGGGCTCCTGCAAATCATGGTTAAAGACAATCATCTGATCATTGCAAATGCCACTAACGATGATTGATGCTTATTAGTTCTGGCTACAAGCTTTCAGAACTATTAAACACTGCACTTAACACATGCTGTAATAACCAGACCTTCCTATCTTTCCTCACACAGGCGAATGATGAAAGTGCACAATTTCCAAGAAAATCCATCCCTACAGCTCAAAAGTATAAATTATTATGAGCTGTGTGAATCACAGTAAGACACTAGTACAATTTGAAAGATGGACATGGTGTACTTGACGATCAATGACATTTTGTTCGTTTTCGAACAAGAAAATCTTACATAGTGTCCTTTAAGTAAATCAGGGCTGCATGGCAGTAATAGAGCGGGTCTGCCAATTATTGTTTTCATGCCAAAGCTGTTTTATGGATAAAAATGAAAATATGCATTAAACAAATATGTCAAAGGGATAGTTTACTCAAAAATGAACCTGCTAAAACTAACATTATTTTGTGCATTTGGTGTAACGCAATGTGTTTATGCAGTTTAAGGTTCAAAAAACATTATTTTTTACATACTGTACATTATTATTGCTCCTCTCTGCTCCGCCTTTCTGAAGCATGTCGATTTTTAGCTCATCGCTTTGAAAAGCGTGGTGTGCTCTGATTAGCCAGCTATCTAGTGTGTTGTGATTGGCCGAATACCTCAAGCATGTGACGGAAATGTTACTCCCCTTACCATGTTGTAATGCCGTGTTTCGGCGCGACGAGACAAAAACAATAAAACCCATTATAAATGAGGCATTTGTTGCATCCATTGAGAACATAATTACTATTTTGTGTTGTGCCGTGCCACATAAACATAACATACAGCAATATTATTTTTTTGGGTGTCCATTTCAGTGAACGTCTGCTAAGTTTAACTCCTCAGTTTAATGGTGGTTCTATTCTTTTATCCACAAAAAAAATATATAAATAAATAAATAAATAAATAAAGTAAAATAAAATAAAATAAAATAAAATAAAAATCCTTGGCCCCCAAATTAAATTACACAAGCTGAATTTTCTGTATACCCATCACTGTTTGTATATACTAAAGGAAAGACATCAACAGCTTGCTGGATATAGCCTACAGTCTTCTGAATGAAAGAGGTTCTTGATCAGTCGATCCTGTTTGTATACTCGTCAGAATATCTTCACTCTGGAGTTTAACCCCTTTAAACCTCTTTACTGATTCCTTCTAAGAAGCTTTCTTTTTTGTGTTTTACTTTAACATGCATTTACCGGAAAAACACCCAGATGACATACTTTGCTACATGAATATTGCTGTTGGGTTTTACGAGTTTGTTTGTTTGTTTGTTTGTTTTTGTTTACTTTTTTAAGTAGCGTTCTCCTAAAAGAATAAAAAGGCCCAACAGATATACATATTTGAGAAAGAAATAAGAAAATGGAGTGTCTATTTACACAAAGTGCAAATAGCCTGCCTTGTTGGCAGAGGCTATTTACACTAACTCCGCCCACCAACGTGTGATTGAGCTAGTCAACACTACAACAACAGCACATTCTCACTCCCAACTTGTCACATACTGATGCTTGGTCAGGGCCCCTTCACGCACAAGGTACCCCATCCCTTTAGCGTGATTTTTCGATGTGCAGGGTCCTCCATTGCTTTAAATAAGAAACCTTTGGCATCAATATGCTGACGCGCACTGGGAAGGCACTGGGATTTTTTCGGCATGATTAAATTACATATTGGGTAATAATCTTGCTATTATTGCATAAATGCTGGGATGTGTTTTTTCAATGTAAACAGTCAAAACGATTATTTTTACATTACACTATTTACACATATGAGCACATAAACCAAACCCTGCCCCTAAACCTACACATTTTGTCAATATAAAACACAGGATATAACAGGCTGATACAACTACAGTCACTCTTTATTTAAAAAAGTATTAATCTCCCAAGTCTTCTGAGGCAAAACAATTGATTTCTGATAACAGTTACGAAACCCTTGTGGTGACACTTGCATCTCAAATCAGCCACCATCATCTGTGAGGATAACACATTCGGCCATTTTTAACCTCTGTGTGCTTCGACTGGGACTTCATCTATTAGTTGTTTTTCTCCACCTCCGTGTCACCTTGTATGGATCAGTCGCTCATGGGAGGAGAGCAGTCCAAGTGTCTAAGTGTCACTCAGACTATCTATCAGCAAGCACTCTGGGTAAACCGAACACTGTGTTTGCATCAAATTAGGCGTGTGTGTCTCCTAGGGAGCTGGATGCTTGTCTTTCTTCTTTCCCCCCACTCTCTGTCTTGCTGTATGGATGAGATAGACGGGGGAGTGATGGAGGTCTTTCCTCTGTGTTGTGGAGATAAGTATAATTCAAGTCCTGAATGCATTTAGGACTCCGCTTGCTGATAGAGCTCCTCTGATGAGCCCATTCAAATCCTTAAAGGATGCCCTACTCCACCCATCCCTATGTCGGGCAGATTGCCACGCGATAGTTGCGTAATCTTGTCGGAGTGGTAATGCCTCGTTTTTGATGTGCAGTATCCCATTATTTCTGGGCGGCTGATAGGAACTTAATTAGAAACATAATGGATGTGCCGCACATCAGACAAGGCTAATTAAGACGGCCCGGCGTGCGGGGATAATTGGGGTTTTTGTGAAGACCTTGGGTCAGATGGACTCCTTTTAAAATTCCAGGCCCCACTGGTCTGTGGCGTTCAGGTTAGCCACTCGTGAGATCTGAGAGAGCACAACGGACAGACGGTTCCTTATTTAAACACTTGATGAAGCCCAGAGAAATAGAGGTGTTTTATTTGACGTGAAGTCTGGAATTTTTTTCTTTATTAAAATATTTTCACCTACTTCGGTTATCACTTACTGGGTGCGTTTACTGTAAAATGACGACTTTGGTTTAATAACTAAAGTCTGATTACACTGATTACAGTTTTGAAAGATGTCTTACTCTTATTTGTATAAATGTAAGTGATGCAGCATTTTATGTTCTTTTGACTGTTATCAGCAAAAAAATGCAAGTGTGCTTTTGTTTGGGGTAAAAAAAACAAACAAACATAGTACAATGCCTGAATGCAGATATAGAATAGTTGTTAACAATGTCATTACTCAGGTGGTGAAATAAATTTTTATTATTGAGTTTGAGATTTAACCAATTGTACCTCTCAGCTCATATTCCAGGGTTCCTCTAGTGTTTTAGAGCACATGGTGGCAGTTGTGGCGTAATGGTTAGACATTTGGACTTGTAACCCGCAGGCCACGGGTGTGAGTTGCAGTAGCATTTGCAGGTGGGGGGAGTGAATGTACAGTGCTCTCTTCCACCTTCAATACCATGACTGAGGTGCCCTGGAGCAAGGCACCGAACCCCCAATTGCTCCCCGGGTACTGGAGCAAATGGCTGCCCACTGCTCTGGGTGTGTGTGCACTTGGGATGGGTTAAATGCAGAGCACAAACTGGGTTACCACCCTTGGCAAAGGTTACAAGTAATGCATTGCAATGTTGTGTTACTCTCTAAAATAGTAACTAATTAAGTTGCTTAGTTACTTTTTATGGAAAGTAATGTTATGTTACTTTTGCGTTACTTTTAAAATCTGGGCTGGGCTTGTTTTTTTGTTTTTTTAAATTAATGTAAATGCATGTAAATGTCTGTACAGTAGAGGGCGCAGCTCAAGCAAACCTTTCTAAAGTCATTTTTGCTTATTATTATGGTTGGTTGATAAAATGTGTAATTTAATATATATAATATGTTTGTCACTGTTTTCATTTTTTTGAGGAATACTGAACCTGTTTTGTGCAAATGAGATGAGAAAATGCATGTTCACTCCTAGTGAAAAATAAATATACTAAAACGTATTTAAAAACATTTATTTCACGCTAAGTATACTACAAATAGATTAACATATTATGTACTTAATAAGATACCCTGCAGTTAAGTATATTAAAGTATATTTGATTGTCCTAAAGTGTAATTATTGCAAATATATATTAGGTATACTTCAAAAAAAATTTCATTTAAAGATTAATATTATTTAAAGATCATACAATCTTCATAAATAGTGACATTAAAACACATTTGAGGCTTAATATTAACAAATGTGCATTGTGCACAAGCAGTACTCCAAATAAAGTTTAGTTACAATTTTTGTATCAGTAAGTCTCAAGCAATATGTCAGTAAATATGTTAATAGACTTGAACTATAAAATAAATGCATTTTAAATCTACTACTTTTTTTTACTAGGGACATTTAGTCTAGAATTTCAGTAGTGCACACAATGCCTCTGCACTTACTCCTGATTTCTCTCAACATGGGTACAGGAGAGTTGTCAGTTGGCAAATGGGAAAACAAAGTAACTGCTTTTACTTATTTGAAAAAGTAACTCTGAAATTTCTTGTAAATGAAACAGTTACTTGAAAAAAAGTTACTGATTACATAACTCTTGTTACTTGTAACTCCCATGAATTTTGCGTCTGAAGGGAAACATATGGCATATGCAATAAGGTCAGCCACAAAGGTAACTAGGTCTATGCATTTTCATCACAAATTTTTCACTGTTTGTCTTTTGTTAATCCAGACACCAAACGAGAGTTTGTGCTGGCGCAAACTGTTAGTAATTCTGGCCAATAGAATGAAATTTGTATATGTATCCACCTTATTTTTCCTGTAAGTGTGGGCACAGCCATTTGTACATTTTATGGGTCTGGCTTCTAGTGTCATCCAGAAGCATTTTGCTGCTTGATATTGCAAATTGGTGTGTCATGTTATTTTAATATATTATCTTAATTATGAACACACTGGTTTGTAGTGCAAACAGTTTTACTGTTTACTGTGTGTTGTTATGTCCCTGTTGTGGATAATGAACTGGAAAACTCGCCCATAGGCATATTTCTGCATTAAGGAATAAGCTGGATAGAAAATACATGAAAGATATTGACTGTACTGCATGATAACTTGCTTTTTTTTATTCAAGAGCATCATCTATTTAAGTCCACAAGTCATACTAACAAGAAACTATACTCTAAAACACAGGTTGAGAGCTGTAGATCCAACCACACAGCTTTGTGATGATATGCATGAATGTTCATTGGAACTATGGTTTCAGGACACTTCAAATCAGGTTGGTATTGATGGAACTTGCTACAACAGTTGGCTAACAATGTTTTTGGAAAACACTCCCCAGCCCAATGAAGTAACGCTGGATCCACCAATGGTGTGAGCTTAGGGCAGGAGTATTTAATTGCCTGTGTTGTCTCTTTTGAAGTATAGGTTGTTTGCACATGATGTCATTGCTGTGGCGCGAAATGCAGCTGGAGGGCAGGAAGTGATATTTCTCCATAGGAATCACTAGCAGAAACTCAAAAATGCCTATGTTTTGTGTTGTTTATGGATGCTCAAATCGGTCAAACCGAGAAACCACAAAATATCTTTTATCATGTATGAAAATTTGCTGTTCATAAGGGCGGAAAGGCAAGAATTGACTGAAAAGCGCAGGAAAAAGTGGCTTGTAAACCTCCGTATGTGGTCAGGAGGAGAGTCGGATAATGCTTGTGTGTGCAAATGGTTAAGAAAAGATATAATAATATGTTAAGATATTAATAAAGAAATATATAAATATATACAGGGTGAGACTGTGAGAATTCACCTAATGCTAAACGCCACACGTAGACACAATGTAAGATATTATATTTGTAGTTTCGAGAGCGTCATTGATTATAACGGAACGTTGTGAGATTGCAATAAATTGAAGTGAGTGACAGCTTTTTAGTGACTATATGGAAGCGCTATTTGCTCGCTTTCTATAAACAGTTCGGAATTTGAATAAAATTTTCGCTTTGCGTGCTGCTAACAGGACCAATAGCCACAAAACCCTGCACATGCAGCGAACTTTCAGGAGTGACTGAAAAAGCAGAACGGATGAGATGGAGGAATGTCTGTACTGTACAAGAGAAACGTATAAACAGAAAATCACAACATATGTTGGATGTGATCCTTATGTTATGAAGAGGAGTGATTTTTCAACTAAATTGAAATAGCTGCCTCAGTTGCCTGTCATCGAGGCGGTGGAAATAAGCTATGTACCTAAACCTGATAGCAAACAAACTCTTTCGAAAGTGATTCCCGCATTTATATGAAGGATGCAGGATATATGTCACTCCTAAAACTACTGCTGTACAGGTTTTTTGGCCATTGGTCCTGTTCGCAGCATGTAAAGCGAAACTTTTTTTCAAATTCTGAATTGATTATAGCCTAGAAAGCGAGCAAATAGCGCTTTCATATAGTCACTAAAAAGCTGTGACTCACTTCAATTTATCGCAATCTCACAAGGTTCAATTGTAATCAACTGCAAATATTTGCATTGCATGTACGTGTGGCATTTAGCATTGAGTGAACTCTCACTGTCTCACCCTGTATCTATTTATATATTTCTTTATATCTTAATATTATTATATCTTTTATTAACCATTCGTACACACAAGCATTATCTGACTCTCCTCCTGACCGCAAACGCAGGTTTACAAGCCACTTTCCCAATTTTTTTTTCAGTCAAGTTCTTGCCTTTTCCTCCTTATGAACAGCAAATGTTCATACACAATATGAAATACAATTTCTCGATTTGACCGATTTCCATAAACAACTGAAAACATAGTCATTTTGAGATTCTGCTATTGATTCCTATAGAGAAAAATCACTTCCTGCCCTCCATCTGCATTTCGCACGTCCTTAGAATCACGTGATTGCAAACAACCTATTGAGGATTATACAAAAATAACCCGGTGGCTCCAAATTAAAACAATAGTTTACCCTGCTTACCCTCATGTTCTTCAAACCTGTATTACTTTCTTTCTTCCATGGAACACAAAAGAAGATTTTTGAAGAACATAAAGGCAGTATACAAATAATCCATACAACTTTAATGGTTTCCAAGACTTCCGAAGTGATACAACCAATATAAATTATTTCAGAATCAAATCTTGTATACTATACAAAGCCCAAACCCCATATGGTGACATGTCAAAAGCTCTTGTGCCATAAAGTCAGGTGTCACACAAAAACCAATGAGGTTTAATGATGAATGTATTCCTTGGAGCAAAAATCACTGATATAGTTACAGTAGACATGCAAATACTCAACACACAATAGTCCAACCAAAAGAAAATTGGGAAAACAGTTTGAAAACAACCATTGTTTATTTATTATTAACTTTTTCTTTTTTGGACTGGGGCTCAGTTTGGTTTTTCTTCTCTACCCACTTTCTTCTTTGACTTGAAAGGACCCCATTGTGATTCACTGTGTTCTCTGGTTCCTCCAATATTGGGTTTATGAAAGCTTTCATGATCTACTGTGGTTTTGGCTTTTTCCAAAGTCATATTGCAGTGTATTCTGAGATTTTGCCTTCAGACCAGCAGCTGCGTAAGAGGTTTAAAAATGGTTTCGGAAAGCAGTGCATGCAGTATGTCTAGATCATCAAGAGTTTTGCACCCCACACAGGAGTGGTGATAATAATTGGTGATGTTGTTGTGGCACTCGCAATGTACTTCACAAAATTACAAGAGCTGTTGTATAAATAAATTGGATTTTTTTCTGCCAGTAATTTCAATCAAAAACTGTTTTTGTGGACAGCCAAATGAATAAAAAAGACGTCAGGGGTTATAAACAACTTAAGGCTGGTGGAATCACATATTTGAACATGTGCATGTCTGCAGCAAGCTTAAAATTTCAGATTTTATTACAGCTAAAATAAACCTGCAAGGTAAAATAACCAGTCCCACTTTATATTAGGTGGCCTTAACTAGTATGCACTTACATTTAAATTAATTATTTGATACAATGCACTTATTGTGTACATACATGTTTTTATATACCTCTATATACCTTATACCTGTAATTAATTTCTGTAATTACATTCTTAATTACACTGTTAGCCAACCTCTTACACCTTAGCCCACTCTTAAACCTACCCATACCACCAAACCTGTCCCTAATCTTACCTGTATCCCACCTCAAGAGCAGCAAAAGTGTTTTGCAACACAATAAGTACATTGTACTTATTTCTGATGTAAGTGCATACTAATAAAGGCCACCTAATATAAAGTGGGACCCTGTTAGGTTACAATTTATTATAAGGTGTCTTTGTTACAGTGCAATTACACAAATTCAGCATATTTTACTATTATTACTATTGTAAATACATGTAACGTGTAACAAGGCCACTGTAAAATAAAGTGTTAACTGGCATCTCATTTATAATGTGTTGACCTATTTATGTTACCTATAATAAAAAAAATTGCTTTTGTTTATATAATCTTTTAATCTTTTATTACTATTTACTCATATTTTGATGTGCAACACAACAAGGCTTGCTTTATATTTACCACATCTATTTCTCTTCATTTAAAAGGTTATAAATGTTGAGATGTGTGGGCTGTCAACAAATTTTGCACATTTATATAATTATATCGCTCAAATTAGTCAATAAATAGAAGATGGTTTACTTTATTTTCCCTTTGTGCTGCTAAAACATTGAAAAATACGCAGAAAAGATTCAAAGCTACAGTGTCTCTGCTGTTACAAGCTTAAAGCTAAATCATACCCGATTCTAGACTGCGACAGAACGGTAATACACACAAACACCACCCGTGCTTTCTTAGAACAGCATGTTATTGAAAATGGCAGTCTGAATTATTACATGATAATGTGTAAAATAAAATAAAATGATATATTAAATAGCAGGGCCTGGGCTTTCAAAGGATAGATAATGCTTTCCCATTGCGAAAAGAGAATTTATTTCACAACATGAAATGCAGGCAGGTCTGTGAGTTCTTGGGAGAGATTTCTATTACTCCACTGAGTGAACAAAATTAGGGGGCTGCAGTTTTGCTTGAGAAACCCTGTGGAGTTCCAAAGCAAGCAGCAGCGATAACAAGATCATGTCCAAGCCTTTTATCGAACAGTGTGAGCGGCGCAGGAGTTCAGAATCAGTGTCTGGGAAAATTCATTATTTTTCCCTGCTAACAATGATCAATGGCTGTCAATGGACACACTGAGACCAGGCCTCGCTTAAATAGATCTTATTGGTCTGATTGGAGCGTGCTGCGGATCGACCGCTCTCCTCTGATCAATGCCGGTGAGATGGCCGGTGAGAGATTGCATTTTGTGTATCTGTGTGTGTCTCCGTGTATCTGTGGAGGATACAGCACGAGAATAGGCCCGGGGAACAAGTGCGCGGGAGAAAAAATGGCTGAAACCCAGGTGACAAAGAGGCCTAATTAACTGTAATGGCTGCGGCTTTTATATGATCACAAAAGGCAATTATTGGCCAGTCGCTCCCAGAGGTGGAGTTTTGGCATAGCCTCACATGGTCAGGATCTCTGCCAATCACAAAGACATACTGTACATAAAACAGGAATATGAATTCAGGCACAGATGCTATGTGTATGATGAAAATTTGCAACTGGCTAGTTACTCCCCTAAGAGTCACTTATCACTAAGTGGTCGTAAAATGAGCAATAATCGAGAAAAAGCAACAAATTAAGTGCTGGGTTCTTGTGGTGTATATTACAGATCTTGTAGAGGGCCAATAAGCAAAAGGAAAATGAACTACTAAATTTAAAGATGACATAAAATATGACTTTTTTCATGTTTAAGTGCTATAACCGGGTCACCAGTGCATCTACCAACCCAGAAAAAGTGAAAAAGGACAACCCATTAACTTAGTTTTGGTAAGCCATTCTCTGCAACCAAGTGGAAAAAAAAATAAAAATAAAAAAATTTGATTTCGCTTCTCCCAAAATATTTATGACTTGTTTACTTTACGCTGCTGCCACACAGATCTAATATAACAACGTGACCTCATGATAATTCGTATGTATTTTACGTAAAATGTGGTTCCACAAAACGTATATTTACTTACGTTTTTACAGACGGTAAAACGTACAATACTCATGTATTTTCAGCATCTAAACAGACAAATACTTACGCATTTTTAGCATTTAAACGTACAAAACTGACATATTGAGGACACCTAAAAACGAATTCATATGAATATTGAAATCGCTGCATTAATTTCATTATTATTGTTGTTTTTGGTTGTTATACCAATGGCCTTATGTTTTCAGTTGCACTTTTAAATAGTTTAATAGTTTATTTAATATGAAATTATAACATTTCATTCAGTTCTGTGTGATTTCTGCTGCCAGTACGTTTCCAAGGATAGGTATACATAATGTTAAACAAGACTACACTTTAAACCCTTAAAATAAATAACATTTCTGCAATCGTTTAACCATCCATGTAATATTTACTTAGTTTGCTGTGGTGGGACACAAAAGACATTTTCTCTGACATGCTGTGACTAAAAATAGAACCATAAAATACACCGAACATGCATCATAATTACAAAATGAAACAATTTTATTTGTGCGCTATAATCCAGATCTTCAGAATCCATACAATTGCGAGGAACAGACCCAAAATCAAGACTTTATCCGGCGATCTTTATCTCCATCCGAGCAGTGAGTCCAGTAGCAACAGCAAATAAACCCGTGCTGAAGTGCATTTTACAAATTTTACAAAGAAACTACAGGTTTTACGGCAGGAAAATCGAATGCTCATTGGCTCTCGCCTGCATTCATCACAGATTTACAACATGCCGTGTTTCTGGTGAGAAGTGTTTGAAAGATGCGCGGATGCCTTCTTCACAGAGTGGATCAGGATAATAATTTGGATGATATTTTCACAGATTAACTATTTAAATTTTGCTCTGCATGTCAAACAAACCTACTGTATTCCGCCAGAGAGGACTGCGGCTGCAACGCATCGTCATTTGGATTACTTTTGGTACTGCTGTACGTTTTTGCAATAAATAAATGAATGTGATTGCCATGTTTTTGTACAGAGAGAGTTATGATTAATGTTAGGTTTAGAGGTAGGAGTGGGATTAGTGACTATAAAAATATTTTAATGCTGTATTGTTACTAAAATGTTAACTTCCCTGCATATTTTGGTCAGTTACGTTTTATATCTTTTTATATTCGCTATAAAATGGGTAGGTTTAGGTTTGGGGGTAGGTTGAGGGGGCTAAAAACCTAAATCGCTTAATAAAATGACAAAAAGGCATTGATACGAATGAAATAAAAGATACGTAAATATTTTACGTTTTTTAACTAAAATTACGTAGCGATTTGTACGTTTTAAATGTTGAAATACATCTAAATTGTACGTTTTAGCATCAATAAAAACTTACAAAAATGTACGTTTTGTGCCTCCAAACGTTACGTATAAATGCCTACGTATAAACAATGAGACCAGGCTGAATATAAACATGTGATTTCTTTCCCAGCTGTTTATCTTCACAGACATAACCGACTGTTTTTGAAACTCCTGTGTTTTTAACATAAACTTGTGTGTATTTGACAGTTTAAGCGCAATAAGACATGAAAGGGAGCTTTAGTACTCGCGTGCTGTGCGACAGCCACTTTCTATGTGTGTGCTTTGGATGTGTGCGTTCAGATAACCGGATATCAGATTAAACTAATATGATTTAAAATGTATGATTTCAGCACGACAGACATGATAATCAAAACCAAGAAGATGTTTTTTAGCAGAGTATCTGGAGGGTGAGCTGCAAAGGCACAGCCCTGTTCTGGAAAAGGGGGCGGGGAGCAGCAACTCATTTGCATTTAAAGAGACATGCATGAAAACAGAATGTTTCTTCTTCCACTCAAAATTTTCAAAATAAATAATAATCTGTGAGCTGAAACTTCACAGACACATTCTGGGAACGCCTGAGACTTATTGTAAAAAGGGGCAAAATGGGTCTCCTTCAAAGCCTTGATGTATTATTTTCGGATTCTGAATTATTGTCTGTGTTTTTAGAGGATACACCATTATTGTATTTACAATGGCCATCCAAGCAGAACAGAAAGTAAGTCACCGGCAAAGCACAAACCAATGTCTTTGACATGGTCGGATGAGTCATAAGTTATCAAGAGAAGTCATTGCGATTCTCGGTTCTCTTTGAAGTTCAGGTGTCTGACCTCTTTTTGACAAAAGAAAGGCTGTCCACGGCCCCTATTATAGCTTTACACGACCACGACAGCCCTGTGCTCTATAATATGACCCATCTATAACACATGTCAAACAGAGTGCCTTAAAAAGGGTTTTGTGTGTCACCTGGTGGGTGGTGGATGTGAATAATAATGACAGGCATTGTACATTTATAACGCTTTCCTGTTTGTGTTTATACGGTACACAGATTATAACAAAAATGGTCATATTGCGGGTATACAAATGGTACACACACTGGTTAAAATTGCAGCATTTTCATATAAAAATGTTCCAAGACAAGTGATGTTAGATTTTTTTCCCAAAACAGACAAACAGACAAAAAAACAAATAGAAACTGAAATAACCTGGGTTCACAAGTGTGCACTCTTCAACTAATACTCGGTTGAAACACCTTTTGCTTTGAATACAGCAGCAAATCTTTTTGAATAAGAGTCTACCAACTGTTTTTGCCAATTTCCCCCCATTCTTTTTTTCAAAAGAGCTCGGTATCATATTGCGGGGGGATCTTCTGTGTACCACCCTGTTCAAGCCATTCAAGCTTTTTTGTCAGGATTTAAGTCTAGCCTGTGACTGAGCCATCGCAAAACATTTTTCTTCTTCTGAAGCAATTCCTTTGTTGACATAGATTTATGTTTGAGGTTATTATCGTGCTGAAAGATGAAATTTCTCTTCATTTTAAGATTTTAATGGAGGCCTGCAGGTTTTTGCCAAAATGGTCTTGTACTATCCCTTTTTCTTTTTTGAACGATTTGCAAACCAAATTATTTGCAATCCTTCTTAAGTTCTTAATCTTAACTCTAGAAAAGCAACCCTACAGCACGATGCTTGCACCACCACGCAAGCAAGAAAACCCTACAGAAACAGATCTTTATTCAGGGTTAATCAGCATCACTTAAATTATGACCAGAGGATTATAATTACTTTCAGTAAAAGTTTGAAAATGATTGGTTAATTTAAAACAGAGCACCATGTCTTATTTTCGGGTTTTAATTATTCTATTCTTTTTTATTTGTTACATACTTTTTGTTGGTTTCAATAGTATATTAAAGGTGTAAAAGATCTGACATGTATGACAGTGTTTTAGTGCCACCTTAAAAAACAACAACAACAAAAATCTAAGATTACTAAAGTCGTAATATTTTAAGAATGAAGTGGAAATACTACGAGAATAAAAGACGAAATATTTTGAGAATAATGTTGAAATGATGACAATAAAATCGAAATATTTTGAGAATAAAGTTTAAATATTATGGGAATAAAGTCGAAATGTTTTGAGGATAAAGTCAAAATTACTAAAATCAATTCGTAGCAATTACAAGATTAAAGCTATAATATTTTGAAAGTGTATATATAGTCTATTGCAGCTTCTCCTGGTGCTCCCAATCCAGACCATTTGCATGTGCAATATAGGCTATACTCTCAAAATATTATAACTTTAATTTCTAAATTCTCTAAAAATTTAGACTTTATTCTCAAAACATTTTGACTTTATTCTTGTAGTATTTCAACTTTATTATCAAAATATTTTGACTTTATTCTCATAATTTTGACTTTATTCTTGAAATATTTCAACTGTTTTCTTATAATTTCGACTTTATTATCATAATTTTAACTCTATTCTCAAAATATTTTGACTTTATTCTCTTAATATTTAAACTTTATTCTTGAAATATTTCGATTTTATTGTCATCATTTCAACTTTATTCTCAAAATATTTTGACTTTATTCTCGTAGTATTTTGACTTTATTCTCTTACTATTTCGATTTTATTCTCATAATATTTAGATTTTATTCTTGTAATTTCAACTTTATTATCGAAACATTTCGACTTTATTCTCATAATTTCAACTTTATTTTCAAAACATTTTGACTTTATTCTCTTAATATTTAAACTTTATTCTCAAAATATTTCGATTTTATTGTCATCATTTCAACTTTATTCTCAAAATATTTTGACTTTATTCTCTTAATATTTAAACTTTATTCTCAAAATATTTCAATTTTATTGTCATCATTTCAACTTTATTCTCAAAATATTTTGAATTTATTCTCTTAATATTTAAACTTTATTCTCGAAATATTTTGACTTTATTCTCTTAATATTTAAACTTTATTCTCAAAATATTTCGATTTTATTGTCATCATTTCAACTTTATTCTCGAAATATTTTGACTTTATTCTCGTAGTATTTTGACTTTATTATTGAAACATTTCGACTTTGTTCTCGTAATTTAGACATTATTCTTAAAAATTTCGACTTTATTCTCATAATTTCAGTTTTATTACTGAAACATTTTGACTTTATTCTCATAATTTCGATTTTATTCTCGGAATATTTCGACTTTATTCTTGTAATTTTGACTTTATTCTTGAAATATTTCAACTTTTTTCTCATAATTTCAACTTTATTAATCAAAATATTTCAACTTTTTTTCTCATAATTTCGACTTTATTCTCGTAATTTCGTCTTTATTCTAAAAATATTACGATTTTAATTTTGTAATCTTTTTTTTTTTTTTTTAACATGACACTAAAACTTTTTTTTTTCCTCAAAAAAGCTGCAATTTGAACAGTTATTTGTTAAAAACAGTTAGTTTTTTGAACAATATTTCTCACATGGGGGTCTGTAAAAGCATTTGTCTTTACTTCACAGAGTGAAATGTCATTTTGAGAGGCAGCCATTTTGTCTGTGCTCCTAGTTCACAAAGCAAAGACAACTGGTGAAGTCTGAGGGGTTGAAAACTGACATTTAAAGTCTTGCTATACGCTGGTGAGACACCAGCTACAGCCCATTCCTGCCAGGAGGAGGTTATAAGTTTGGACTGGTTGTGAGCATTAGCAGTCAAGCTCAGCAAGTGCCATGCCAGCAGATTGTGACCAGCCTAATGCAATTACATGGCCAGCCCTCCCAGGCCCAGCCTTAAAAAACAGGGTTAGTGATTCGCCCTCCGCTCCAGTGGTCAGGCTAGCTGCCATCGCCGGCTAATCCCCATATTAGACACATGCTGGCAGAGATGAAGAAATAGCCCAGTGACTTACGGCGACGGATACAGACCCCGTGACAGCGTCCAGTGGAGTTTATACTGACGTCTGCACGGAGGGACCTGCCTGGATCTGCGTTTCCCTGGTTCCCTTGAAATACATGAAGCGAGTTAATCCAGTTAGCCACAGACATGTGTAAACACTCACTTACTATTGTGCATGACAACTATTTAAATACCATGTACAAAAGGAATCTGAGGGAGAACTTTTTTTTTTTTTTGGAAAAATAAATAAATAACTGAACTCATGAACTGAATACAGCGAGCTCTGGTGAAAACCATCACTTTTTTAGCGTTAAGATAGGATGGAAGTAGCAAAACATTTAATACTGTTTTACAATAGAATCCAATATAATAATCAATGATGCAAACTACTGAATTTTTTTTTAAAAACTTTTAATTAAAAATATGCTATCATTTACATGATTCATGCAATTCCTGAATGTGACAAGACATGAAATATTTTGTATTTTTGACATATTAGGTGTATAAATAACGGCGAATGTGTGCATTTTTTGAAATATTTTTTGCAAATAGTTCAAAATGTTCTTCACTGTTTTATTTCTTTTTACTTTATATTGTTACAACCCCTGGCTCAAAAGGAAGCAACAAAAAGGGACACACACAACCTTAACTGTGCTCAAAGGAAAAGACTTTATTAATCAAAAATTTATAATAATAAAATAAAACAATAAAACAATGTTTCTGTAAGCGTCAGTTGTTGCAGTGTCGAAAAAATGTACAAAGCAAAACCCAAAACATAAGCAAAATGGGAATCAAACGAAACCAAAGGCAAAGCAAAATCTAAGCCAAAACAAACAAACCAAAAAGAAGGAAGGGCTCAAAACAAAACATCAAACCCAAATCCCCACACTATTAGTCTATCAGTCTCTTTTAAAAGCCAGCCAGGGTGCAGTCAATGAACCACCCATCAGGTTAAGTCACAGGCGGGGCAACCAATCACCACAATCAGGGATTGTCACAAAAATTATATATATATATATATATATATAAAACAACTACTACAACAACAACAACAACAACGAATAATAAATAAATAACATAACATAACATAAAATTAAATAAAATTAAATTACATTAAATTAAATAAATCTGACTTTTCATCTTACAATTCTGATACATTTTCCCTCGGAGTTCTTGAAAATAACTAACAATTATGAGAAAAAGTAAGAACTGTGAGAAAGAAAGTTACTTTTCTTTATTTATTTAAAATATTAAATATTTTTAAATATTTTTTGCAGATAGTTCAAGATTTCCTTAACCATTCTATTTCTTATTACTTCATTAAAAAAAAGTTGAATGTTGTCCCCAGTGTTAAAGATATGACTACAGTCTTTTTGTATCCACAGTATCTGCCAGTGGATACAAATAAATAAATAAATAAATAAATCTGACTTCTCATCTTGCTATTCTGATATATTTTCCCTTGCAGTTCTTGAAAAAAACCCCTGAATTGCGAGATATTAACTAACATGAGAAAAAAAGTAAGAATTGTGAGATAAAAGTTGCAATTACCTTTCTTTATTTATTATTTTGTGGTGCAGGAAAAAAAAAACAAAAAACAGAACTGTCGGACTTTAACTCAGAATTGCAAGAAAAAAAGTCAGAAGTCTGAGTTTATATATTGCAAAACTGACTTTTTTTCCCCCTAAATTGTGTGCATGAAATTAGGTGTTAAACATGCCTGATGCATTGTTGTTTTGAAATTTAACGAGTATTAAATATACCCTGGGACCACAAAACCAGTTATAAGTAGCACGGGCATATTTGTAGCAATAGCAATAGATCAGGTTCCATGAAGATATTTTGTAAATTTACTAGCATAAATATATCAGGCTTAATTTTTGAATAGTAATATGCATTGATAAGAACTTTAAAGACAACTGTAAAGGTGATTTTCTCAATATTTAGATTTTTTTAAAGATTTTTTTCCACCCTTAGATTTTCAGATAGCCAAATATTGTCCTATCCTAGCAAACCATACATTAATGGAAAGCTTTCAGATGATGTATAAATCTCAGTTAAAAAAAAAAAAAAAAAAACGTTAAAAAATTGACCCTTATGACTGGTTTTGTGGTCCAGGGTCATATATGTAAGCTGTAATATAAGACATTATGAATGCATTATGTATAAAAATGTTTTATATAGGCTTAAATAGCAATATTATTGTTTTCAAACAGATATTAGGGGATTTTATGTTTGTGACCATTCTCCAATTTGCATAGAGTGAGCAGTTGACATTGCTGAAGGTGAACGAATGACTCCATGAGTCTGGGATACCCACTGAGATTGCTAATAATTGCTGCTTTGATGCTAAAAAGAGCATATTAACCGATAGCAAACTCAGCAGTGTGCCAGCCAAATGGACAGCAAGTTAAATGAGGAAAGATCAATGTTAGCATTCTCCATTTTAGAAACATACCACTTTCTAAATTACTGAACGACGGGTCAAATCTCACGAATTCGTTTTGAAAGATTTTTGCTCCTGTGAGACAACTAGATGTGCGTGTTACTCCGCTTCTGCCACGATTTCATCTTTTGCAGGCTTTGAAGTAAAAATATCACATTTTTGGTGAATTAATGTTGAATCGTTGTATTTTGGAGTTTTGTACTTTAACAGGTCTTTGTTCTGAAATGGATGCGGATAAGCAGATATATTACGCATTTTACACACATAAAAGAGCGCACATTTTGAGTGAATCTTTATTAATGCAAATGCTCGGCTTACATCTTTATTTGGAACACAGAAAAATGGCTTGTTTTGACAGCATGTAGTTTTCTTTTTTACAGGTTTAATGAGCTGTTAATTGGCAGGTACTTCTAGCTGGTGACATGTGCCTGAACCGTAAGGAAAGCAATCTGATCTTCTTAATTTCCCTGCTAGGCGAAAAACGAACTCATTACTGAAGAACCCCCAGTGTAAATATGCAGTAAATGCTTCGTTTGCAGGGTGCCAGCTTTATCAGCGTGATCTCTCACAGCGGGCGGCCTGGAAATTTGTAAGAATTCACCTCAAAAGGCTGCTGAAATTGGACATCTCTGTTAGAATATATAGCGTAATTTTATAGAGCTCTAAGCAGAACATTTTCCTTCAGATCACACAGAATCTCTTATAATGCTCAGGTTACATCATTCCCTCACCCTTTTTTATCTAAGCATCTCAGAGTGGATGTGTTCCAGTGCTTGCTCCTGCAGGGCCTGACGTCTTTCTGGCAGATGGGTACATTACTGTCCACTAAAAGAAAGAAAGTACCCCTGAGTTTTCCTTCTCGCATACTGGATAAGGCAGTTAAAGGAATAGTTCACCCAAAAGATGAAAATCTGCTGAAAAAAGACTCACCCTCAGGCTAAATGGTTGAGTTTCTTCATCAGAACAGATTTGGAGAAATTAGGCGTTTCATCATTTCCTCATCAATGGATCCTCTGTAGTGAATGGGTGCCATCAGAATGAGAGTCCAAACAGCTGATAAAAACATCACAATAACCCACAAGTAATCTACACAACTCTAGTCCAGTCACTTCTAACCATAATTCCAATCCGTAATCCATAATAATGCTTTTCTCGAATAAACTCGATTCCCTTTCATCCTCTCACATCAAAATCAAAATTCGGACTGTTTTTGCTTGTAAACGGTGCTTGATCTCTCAGCCTGGTCTCATTCTTTATACGTAGGTATTAGTACATAGCATTTACAAGCACAAAACATACATTTTTGTATGTTTTTATAGATGCTAAAACGTACAGTTTAGACGTATTTCAACTAGGGCTGGCAAACGATTAATCGCGATTAATCGCAAATAAACGTTCGAGTTTGCCTCATATATTTGTGTGTACTGTGTGTAATTACATATATATAAATACACACAAATTAATGTATATATTTAAGAGATATGTACAAAATATTTTTATTTATATATATAAATTCTAAAAATTATAATAAATACATATACTTGTAAATATTTCTTAAATATATATATGAATGTGTTTGTATTTATATATACATAATAATTACACACAGTACACACACATATGAGGCAAACTCAAACTTTTATTTTGTATGCGATTAATCACAATTAATTGTTTGCCAGTCCTAATTTCAATGTTTAAAATGTACAAATCGCTACGTATTTTTAGCTAAAAATTAAAAATATTTACATACCTTTTATATCATTAAGGTATTCAAATCATTTTTAAAATCATTTTATCAATAAGTGATTTAAATTTTTAGACCCCTTAATCTACCCCCAAACCTAAACCTACCCATTTTATAGCGAATATAAAAGGATATAAAACGTATTTGACCTAAATATGCATGGAAATGACCATTTTAGTAACAATAAAGCATTAAAAATATTTTTATAGTCGGTAATCCCTCTCCTACCTCTAAACCTAAACATAACTATTTCTGTACAGTATAAAGAAAAGCATGACAGATAGATAAATGCAATTACAATCATTTATTTATTGCAAAAATGTCAAAAGCAATACCAAAAGTCAACCAAATGACGATGCGTTGCAGTTGCAGTCCTCTCTGCAGTGTTGACAAATCTGTGGTTTTCCTGTGGAATTGGGCTACTTTAACACTGTTGCCCCTGGTTGTTTTTCATGTCCGCGGGTTGAAGCGCCCCCTATAACCTAATATTTAGCCTCTGGAATGCAAATTTTACCAGAGGAACCCTGCCGAAAAACGTATTTTACCCCCCGGAATGCATTTTTTAATAGAAACCCCCTGAAAAGGTGATTTGGCTACTTTTAGGCTGGTTTTAGCAATTGGGTGGGTTTTGTTGTGAAAACTTGGCAACTCTGCCTCTCTGGCAAAATACAGTAGGTTTGCATGCGTCATTCAAACACACTTCACCAGAAACCAGGGTTGCCAGGTTTTCACAACAAAACCCGTCCAATCTCTACTCAAAAATAGCCCAAAATAGCCCAGTCGCATTTCAAGGGGGGTCCCCGGTAAAAATCAGGGGGTAAAATACAAGGTTTTTGCGGGGGTTCCTCTGGTAAAATGAATATTATAGGGGATAAATATAATGTTATTGGGGTCACTTCAACTCGCGGCAATAGTATGAAAGTAGCCCAATTCCACGGGAAAACCGCAGACTTGGCAACACTTGCCAGAAAAACAGCATGTCGCAATCTGTGACAAATGCAGGCGAGAGCCAATGAGCATTCGATTATCCTGCCGTAAAACCTGTAGTTTGAAGTGGCAACATTTTAATTTATAAAAAAAAAAAAAAAAAGGGCTTTTATGCTTATGGTCGCTAGACTCGCTGCTCAGGATGGAGATGAACGAAATGTTATCATTTCATATTAAGTAAACGAGTAAACAATTTATTAATGCAACTGAAAACATAGGGCCATTGATATAACTAAAAGCAACAATAATAATGAATGCCGCAATTTCAGTATTCATAAGGATTCATTTTTTGGGGGTCGTGATGCTGTAAATGCAGAAAATACATAGGTATTTGTACGTTTAGATGCTGTAAATGCATCAGTATTGTTTGTCTTAGTGCCTGTAAATATGTAAGTAAATGTATGTTTCGTAAAACCACATTTTACATAAAATACATACAAATTATTATGAGATCACATTGAATCTGTGCATATTTCATTTTGATTCAGACAAAATTTTTTCATTTATGGAAAGGAAGCAACATTTGAAGTTAAAAATGTTTAAGACTTGTTTCTTGCAAACACACAGCATTTCATTTCACAAGATATTATTATGATGTTTTTTATCAGTTGTTTAGACTCTCATTCTAACGGCACCCATTCACTGCAGAGGATTCATTGGTGAGCAAATGATGTAATGCTGAATTTCTCCAAAGTTGTAAGGAAACAAACTCATCTACATCCTGGATGGCCTGAGGGTGAGTACATTTTCAGCCTTTTTTTTTATTTATTTTTTTTTCATTTTTGGGTAAACTATTTCTTTGAAGTTTTTGCATATAAGGCACTTCTGTAGACAAGCAAGTTACTCTGAGAAGAATTAACTTCAGGGTAATGAATTGTCCCCACTGATAGCATTGTTTATTTGCAAACACTGTCTACACTGTTTTATTGTGAGTTTCACAAGGAATTTGTCAAATTGATGGGACAAACAAGCACAAAAACAGCACCTTGCAGAACAATTCCACAGCACAGTATCTTAAAAGCCTCCAGCTTCCTCTTTTTCGATGTTCAAATTGACTGACATTGCAGCCGGGGGAGAAAAAAGCTAGAGGAATGATTTTCTTTCATATAAAAACTTCAATTTCATACATTTTCTGGGCAAAAATACACCAGGACAGGATTTATCTCTTTTCATCAGTTAGACACTACATGTGAATAGTGCAGCTTAAACAGTAGATCATAATGTTAAGAACGCCAACGTCATGGGTTTGATTTAGTACAGAAAGTTTTGAAAGTACAGTGTATCTCTTAAAGGCAATGTAAGCTGATTTGTGTAAAGGTGTCAGCCAAATGTGTAATTAACATTACAAAGATCATTACTGAAAATACTGAAAATAAATTAAACATATAATTGAAAGAAACTGAAATAGAACTATAAGAGCATATCAATGGTACTAAAATAACACTGCATAAATCTTATTAATATGAAACCTGACAAAACATAGTTTTGTCAAATTCTTTGCTCGAGAAGTGTGCTTGACTTGAATCAAATGCCACTTGGTTTGATATCTTTATATTTAATGCAGTGACATTTAGATATTTTTAAGTGTGACTTTAAGTGTCTAAATCTCTTTTTTTTAAGTCACTGAGGATGCATATACGCTCACCTCACACATGACAGGGGTCAAAGAGGTCAAATCCAGCTTGGCATTTTAAAGAGAATGTTCATTCTCCTCAAAAATAAACTGATCTCATGAATACTTTTAGCTTCAACTCTCTGTTGTACTCTGCTAAAGACAAAGTACTGTTTCCTCACAGAAAAACACAAGAGCTTTTCCATATTTAATGCAGCCCTGAGAATAAAAAGCTTCTTTTTTTCCAAGAGAACAAGCACTTAAGAGCTTAGAGTATCATAAAAAAACAGAGTAGAAAGAAAATACATGTTTTCATTAAACATATTAGACGGATTAAGAGGAACCGAAATATCTATTCAATTTTTAACTTTCCCCCTCCATAACTGCATGTTTTTAAGAGTATGCATACTTCCAGCAGGGCTTAAACCTTGAATAAATGAGTCGTTTTCCCTGCTGTTAATAACTAGGTGCTAAGTCTGCCAAATTAAACTTTTTCAGAATGACTTTCTGCTATAATAAACCTTGCGTAAAGTTTATAGGAAACACTTTTTCATCTCTTTTATTTCAGCTCATAAATTTACCCCAAAATCTTTCATATATTTGGTCAGCTGTGACATATGTTACTCTTTTCCTCATTATCATTCTTTATGGAGCATTGCAGCGGCTTCTTTATAGCCCACCATTATGCCCCCCTCCCCCTTTTGGCTTTTTAGAAATGAATAAAAGTTTGTAATCCATTCCCCGATGGAGACCTTCACATCTCCATGAAACAACGCAGCTCGTGAAGAAATCACGAATGGCGTTTGAAGCCTTCGCCATTTGATGTTTCCTAGAAAGGAGGGGTCCGAAATTAATTTCTTTTTCTCCTAAATGCTCCGAAGATAAATGACGACTGAAATATGGGCCACATTTGGCGCAGTGGCACATGTTGCCGGGCGCTTTTCCCTACAGTACGTAGGCTTTTTAGCAAACCGAGACCATGGTGTCATGTTGTATAAAGAAGTGTAATCAGCCAGCGAATGGATCTGCCTGCAGGCCGACTCTTTATTATTTACTAAAGTAGGTAAAAGGAGGTTTGACATTGCTGGCAGACATTATACAACAAGCTGCAAGTAGTACATCAAATAGACTTTGTATGTGAGCCTTTGCGTGCGGGGAAGTCACAAAACTCTGTCCCATTAGAATACGGCTCACAAATATAGTAGAGAAGGTAAATGGGATATTTATCAGCGGTGGGCACCAGGGAAACGTCTTTGAAAACAAACAGCTGCGTTTTATTGAAGGAAAAACACATTGCGTCTTAGATGCAACCATTCCCATTTGCAAACACAATACTGACCGAATGACCTGTTTGTTTTCCGTTGTTTGGAGAACTGCAAACTTTATAATGCAGCCAGAGAAAGAAAAGGTGTAGATAAAGAAAAAAACATTTGTTATGCATTGGCAGGGGTTACCACAGCCTGCTTTGCTGGACCAATGCTCTGTGTTTGGCAGCTATCGATTGAAGAACATTTAGTGGTATCTGTTGGAAGGTTGCAACTGTATCTATTGGTCGGTAGGCATTGACATTCAGATAAAAGCACCACGTTCTCTATATCCAATTATGTTTATGTGGGTAATTTTATTGACAAAGGTCTCTGAAGATGTCTCAAGCTTCTCCCTTAAGAGAAAAGCTCTTTAGAAAGGCTCAATAGTTTAACAAACTCCAAAAGAAAAGTGGCGCATGGCCACCATTAGGCCCACAGTGCATTAAAGAAAATACTAAAGTGGAAAAAGGATACTTTACTTACTTTAAGTGGATTTACAGAAATACAAGGGTTGGAAGTAAAAACCCATTAATTTTCTCCATAAAGTAATTGATTTTTAGCGAAACAATATTGAGACTGAGAGCTCTGAGATTGTTAAATTATGATACATGCTTAGACAAAGTGTCTTTTTTTCCCCATTCTTTGGGGAAAATTTGTGAAAAATCTTGTCAAAAGAGCATAATCTTCCAGTCCCATGAAGCATTGCAAATGACATAATAAAATCATGAATATCAAATATTGTCTGTGACACCTTCTTCCACACCTTTTAATTCAGCAACACCTTTTACAATGCTTCATGGAATGAATACATAAAGGACATTAAGAACTGTACTCAGTAATACTGAATGTACTTTTGTAGTGAACTTCAAATCTTAAAAGTATATATATATATATATATATAAAACTTAAAACTGTACTTAAGTGTACTTTGTAATAATGTCAAATTACGGCACGTACGGCAAGTTACAATATAAATTGTTTTAACCGTTTGTTGTGCTTTAACCCTTTAACTGTCACCCTCATTTAGACGTGAAAGTGCATCAAAACTTAAATTGTTATAATTCATGAACAAATACGAACAAAAAAAAAATTAGTATAGTTCGATTTATACGTTCACCACGCAGTCATATTATAATTATTGAATTATTCTGCGTCCTCCACATATTTAGGTTTTGTCTGGGACTGAGCACGTCTCTTATTTAGATATTAAACTGCAGCAACCCCACTGATCTGCCACTTAACATCATATTGAGCAAAACATCGGTGGGTCTACAACAGGGGTATTCAACTAAAGCAGCCTTCACTAACAGGCGGACCGCGGTCCGGGTCCGGACCGAGAAGCCATCCCATACGGACCCGGACCTACAGCCAAAACGTCAACGTTAAGGTTATGATTTAAAAAACTGTCGGGACGCTTCTATTTCAACCAGCGCAGCTGTATGATTGTATGGTAGTGGAAACGCACAAGCCAATTGCATGCGAGCTAAGCATACCATGTGATACCACTCAGGCTATCAAGTCTGATAAACATTGCGAGTCTACAGCGCAGACAGGTGAGAGTGTTAAGCCCCGTTCACACTAGCAGCGACTTTTGTCGCTGCATGTCGCCAGAGGCTGGCCACAAGGTTGCTAGTGGGCGTTCCCTCTACTGGTTGCCTTGACAGCGAATCAGGTTTCTAGCCGCTAAATTCAAACATTTTGGAGGCAAAAGACTAAATATAATATAAATATAAATTAAATCTGTACATACAAACAAAAACGAATGAGAAGCATAGCATGTATTTTTTCATTGCGTATGTTTATCTACGGCTGAGAGGAGAACGATCACACAAGCTCTACCGCCTTCTTTCCTATTAGCCTTTTTCACACTTCCGTGTTTCTGGCTTCCGGATTGGCGCTTGCAGGGTAAACGTTTTTCCGGTGACAGCAGCGGCCGTACTGAACAAGAGTAAGTTTGGGAATCAAAGTCTATTTTTACAAAATAGATACTATGATACTATGATATATACCGGTGTTTTACTCTAAAAATAGCAAACATTTATTCATAAACTTTGTGTCCGCGTCTGGTCATCACAAATACTATGTTTATTTAATTATGAATGTTAGCACTTATAATACAGTACAGTTTTAAGTTTTGCCGTACTGTCTATTTGGTGCTGGCTGTGCATTATGACTCTTCACATCATTTTTTTTCGCGATTAATATTGTTATTATTATTATTATTAAAGTAATATTGTATTTTATACTTGCTCTCCTTTGCATTATTAACTTCAGGGTGTAAATGTACTTTGCATAATGTGCCCAGGGATATACATAATAAAATAATATAATACTAAATAAGACATGACTCCGATTAATGGCTTTATTCCTTTTGGATCTGGATTACGTTGTTGTATTGAGTTTATGCATCATCCGGACTCAGAATTGTTTCATTTATTCTTGGGGAAATGTGCATTTGGATATAAACGCTGTCATAATTTACCATGATGTAGTGATTCGAGGGAAATTACTGAGTAAATTGAGAAAATACGCTTAAATATACCGGAGATGGAGAACAGAAACTATAGCTGGCGCTATGTTGCGCATATATTATATTGACGAGTACCGGTCTGAGTGCCCATATAAATTACAAACAAGTAAAATGTTGTTTCTTTGTTGATTATATAACAACTTGGAAAGCAGACAAAAAAGAAAAGGTAAAAGGCATTATTTGAGACAAGAGCATATTAATATAATAGGCACAGACCTGTAGCGGAACTGACTTTACCCTGCGCTGACGTCACTTCCGATTTTTGTGAAAAAGGCTAATTGGCTGTCGCTCCCGAAAGTCGCTCTTCATTTGCATAAAGTTGAGGGATTCTGAACTTTGTCGCGTCGCTGGACACGCCCCATCCGGTCGCCAACGGTCGCTGTAGCTCGCTGTCGCTCTTGTCGCCGGAAATTGCCAGCTCTCCATTGAAATGAATGGGATTGTGTCGCTTTGTCGCTGCCTGTTGCTTGTAGTGTGAACGGGGCTTTAAGCGGCAAGTTTCACATTAAAAGAGATGGTAAAAAAGAAAAGAAAGATAGCCATACATGAAACAGAGACACAGGCGACTGCGAAACAGGCGAGAAAGACAGAGAAAGAGAGAGAAACCGACGAGTGAGGCGGAGAAAAAGAGAAACAAACGAGTGAGACGGAGAAAGAGAGAAACAGGCAAGTGAAACGGAGAGAGAAACAGACGAGTGAGACGAAGAGAAACAGACAGAGAAAGCGTGAGAAACAGGCGAGTGAGACGGAGAAAAAGAGAAACAGGCAAGTGAAACGGAGAGAGAAACAGACGAGTGAGACGAAGAGAAACAGACAGAGAAAGCGCGAGAAACAGGCGAGTGAGACGGAGAAAGAGAGAAACAGAGAAACAGACAGAAAAAGAGACGATCAAGACTAAGAGAGAAAAAACTGAACAAATGGCGCTCTCCAAAAAAAGAAAGGTGGACAGCGAAAACAGAGCATTTAATCCGGAATGGACAGATTCATTTATGTTCATACTTCCCACTGGGAGCACTAAACCAGTGTGTCTCATATGTTCAAGAAATTTTCTCTGACTGGACCTCTTTAAACTTTAGTTCAGGGGTATTCAACTAAAGTTTAAAGAGGTCCAGTCAGAGAAAATTTCTTGAAGCAAAAGTCCGGAAGATCATAATGTCTAAGTTAGTGTAATAGCTGCACTCATGCATTCTTTTACAACCCCTCCATCAGTAAATGGCTTTTTGTGTTTACCCAAAATCCAAGCAACTCTGAGGGAACACTCATGAGCACATTGTTGGGCAGTGAATGTGTGGCTCAGGATCCTAGTGGACTGGTCATATTGGGCTCTGAGGCTACTTATTTTTTGTGATCTTACTTCAGATTTGAGTGGGTATGTTTGTTCATAACCTTTATGTTTTGTCTCATAATGGCGTTTCACATTGGCACTTTTAATAAGAGCCACAGTTTCTGAACATATGAGACACACTGGTTTAGTGCTCCCAGTGGGAAGTATGAACATAAATGAATCTGTCCATTCCGGATTAAAAGCGGAAACCAACATTTGGTTTTCGACCACTGAAAATGGGTATCATTCAACAATCTGCATATGGCACTCCATTGAGATCCCCATATCTCTGGGACTGAATGATACACAGTAGGGCCTTGAAAATTAAGATTCCAAAAGAAAAGTTTATTAAGAACTAGAATGTAAAATCATATTGAGATATCCTTAATGCTTCTTGAGTTACAGGCATGCAAACTTCGGAAAAAGATTATTTACAGCACTCAGACAGGTATGTTTAATCCAGTTGTTTTGACAAAAGGAAATGACATACATTCCTAGTTTTAACATTATATGTTCTTCAGACATTTTTTTAAAGAAAAGAAGTATCATCTGTATGCAAAGTGACCCTCATTTGGTTTTTGACCACTGAAAATCTGACAATGTAACAGTTTACTTCTGGAGCTATATTTAAATTGCAATATCTCTGGCACTGAACCATATACCTTAAAAATGATGATACCAAAAGGAAAGTTTGTGAAGAGGCAATATCTAAAAGGGCATTAAGATATTTCTAATACTTCTTGTGTGACTTCTTGAAAAGCTCTTTCGCCATTTTTGAATGGTCACCATGGACACATAATGTAACAAAGATTGCTAAAGTCAACAGATTTTACTAACAGACCTACAAATCTCTGTGTAAAAATAACAAAATAACAAGTAATTTTTACCCCCCCTGTAATTTGGCTCTGTATCTCAGGTGAAAATTGTGATTTTGAAGAAGGTCAAATATTCAGTGTGTGGGGAAATACAGAGAAATTAGCCACATTGTCACAAATAAACATATGCGGATAATTATTATGTGTCCGCTGGGAGGGTATAGGATAATGTCACATAAGATAAATTTCCTCAGGAACAACGGCTATTTCCTCCCCTCCTGCTACACTGTCAGAAAAAAACCCCATAAAAATTCTGTCACTGGGGCGGTACTAATATGCATAATTTAATGTACTCTTAAGGTAGTAATACGCACCTTTTAGTGAGTTCAATAATGTAAAATGAAGTGGCAGCTTTTGTACCTTTTCTTTTTTTCTCTTTGGTCCTAATGTTTCATGGCTTATTTGACATATGTTATTGGTTTTTCCTGAGACTAAAATGTCATGTTATCTCCAAAGGTCTTGAATCAGATAGCATGAAATGTGTCTGACAGTAATGCAATGTTGTCACTGAGCTGGAAGAACTTCCCATAAAATGTATGTCAGTATCAAGGATGCAACCACATGGAGTGAAGACTAGGAGGACCAGAGGTTCAAGAATCTGCATTGAAAAGCTCATCGACCACTAATCTGACTATTGAATGTGGAAGGGGGTGACTGTTCCTTTGTATGTTGAGGGAATGTATTTGTTTATGATGGTTACAGTCACCGGTCAATATATATTAATAGAGAGCAATGAGGTGTCATTTTACACTCGTTTTTGCGATCGCTTGTTGCCAGAATAAATTGTGATAAAGGTAATCAATATAGCTGTCATTATTTGACTTCAGAAAGGAAATGTGAAATGAAAAATCATGCAATCAGCTGACCTTCATGCATGATTGACAAGCAAGAGTCTGGAAATGTTTCCTTGTTCCTCTGATTGAGAAATTCTGAAATTGTGGTTATACCAACGGTAAAAGAAACTAAGCCAGATGCTATGTTTGGAATTGAATACTAGCTTGTGCCAAAGTGAAAAAGTACACTTTAGCAAAAGAGTACTTATTACGGGAAGAATATACTTAAGTGCGAAGTGAATGTAATGTTACATCACCCGTTGGTGGTAGCAAGTTGCTATCTTTGAGTGTTTAATTAAAATATTCATTCAGATGATATTAAAAAAAAATCTGATTATTTCAACCATCTTGCTTATTAAAGAGCAAAACATGTGAGCTGTCTTTATAAATGAGTCATTGTAATATTCTCTCAACCAATTTGTTTAAAAAGCATAGAATTATTTATTAATGAAACCATGTGTTACAACTAACAGAGGCTTGGAGACTAACCTCAATTAACCTAAACTAGATCTTGAATTTGTGGTGTAAGAAAATATTTCCACACACACAAGGGTCTTTGTGACACTCCTTACTTATTTACAGTACCTGTCTGTTGAACTGTTGTAGGAAAGCAATATCACACTCGTGTGAGTGTGTTATGGCCGTATATCAGCAGGGCTGTGATTACCTGTGGTGCTGATGTATGTATACCCATAACACACTCTTGCAAGTGTGATATTGCTTTTACAGTAAGAGCAGGCAAGATGGTATGCTATGCATACAGACAGCATGGCAGTTTTCAGTTGTTTTAATAAAATTCTTGATGCTGCTAAGCATCGAATCCACAAAAAGACAGCTTAAGTTGAAATAAAATTACAGTTTTGTTACAGAGCACCTGCAATATTTAACTTTGTTACAATGTGATTTTTAAAAACACATTTTCCACAGCACACCTATTTAATCTTTATGAAGTTCCAAACATAGGTTTGGAAGGAGCCTAATTATTCAGTCCTGTCAATCATCATTACAAACCTATATAAGCAGCTCTCATTGCACCATCCCAGCCTCCGTTCTTCCGGCATCCCTCCACCTCCCCTTCTCCTCCTCTGTTTCTGTTATTCTCCCTCTAGATAATATCGCAATGAGGGGGGGTCGAACTCTGCGCTCAAGCCGAGCCTCGGGTTCGAGCCTCCATTAAGGACAGAAAGCCAAGTTTGTTTACTATTGCCCATCAGGACTGGATGGGCAGGCGAACTCGTGAAAGTTGGGTTATAACAATGTGACCTGCTTTGTAGACCAAAAGAAAAGACATGGTTATAGTACATATATAGTAGAAATTTATCTGTTTTTACTTCAAGTTTTTGTGTTTGGGCTTTTGAATAAGATGCATTTGAATAAAGCTAAATGTCTTTGAAAAGAGCTGCTGTTCAGTAACAGCTGTTTTCACTTTTATAATGCAGAGATAGAAATACATTTAGATGTCTCTTAACTTGTGAACTTTGTACATTTTATTTAATGACTGTTTTAATGATTTTCAGGCTAGAGAAATAGATGATATCATCATTGTGTACAATATTTTTCATTTTAGCATTTTCATTGCAGTTGTACCAGGAGAACCGTTCAGTCATCTGATATTTTGTGGTGCAATTATGGCAAAACGTGTCTGTCACAGCAGGGGTTATATTCAGTCAGTGCAGAAATTACAGCACGGCCCAAAGAAGACTCGTGTATCTGAAAATCAGTGTTTGATATCTTCAGTATCTCTTGTAGTAGCTCAAAGACTCACCTTAAAACACAACAATCAATACAATTCTTGAGTGGCCACTCATCTCTCTGAACCGAGACTCTTTGAATTCAGAAAAGGCAAATGTTGGTTTCCACTATTTTACATCATTAGCTAATGCTCAGGGCTACATCATGGGACATGATATTTCACTTGATCATGTTGATCATGCTGCCATTTGAAATGCTCATTTAATGATGTTGCAATCAAGGAAAAGCTTTTGAAATATTTCCTGGTTGGATAAGTTACACTAACTGGTGTGAATAAATGAATGAATGAACAAACGAACGAACAAAAGTGTTTCTGTGGAGTTACTCTGTAAATTCAATCAATGTTGTTTTTTCACTGAAAATAGTACTTTAAAAATGTACTCACCCCATGTCGTCCCGGATGTTCATGTCTTTCTTTCTTCACTCGAAAAAGAAATTAAGATTTCTGAGGAAAACATTCTAGGATTTTTCTCCATATAAAAAAGGGAATCAATGGATTGAAGGTCCATTGCAGCTTCAAAGGACTCTATGTGATCCCAGCCAAGGAATAAGTCATTTTCTTAAAAAAATCAGTCATTTTCTTAAAAAAAAAAAAAAAAGAAAAAGCACATACTTTTAACCACAAATGTTGTCTTACACTAGCACGACTTCACGCATTACATAGTCATGTTGGAAAAGTCACTCGTGATGTAAACCCAATGTTTATAAAGCAAACATGCAAAGAAAGTCAAATGCCCTTTACAAAAAAAGGTCAAAAAAATTATGTCAGGCGATTTTGACATGAAGTTGTAGACACATATCTCAGAACTAGTGCAAGATTAGCATTTGTGGTTAAAAAGTACATTTTTATTTATTTATTTATTTATTTATCTATTTTTTAGAAAATGACCGATTGTTTCACTACATACAACCTATATTCTTCAGGATTGTGTAGAGCCCTTTGATAGTTTGCAATATACCAGTAAAAAATTTCCCCATGATAAGAATTAGTCTTCCTGCGATAATAACGATAAAGTCTAGTTGTTGACATATTTCTGTGTGCGACAGTGCGGAGTGATATGCTGAAGGTGGACGTGAAACTAGTATATCACTAAATGAGGAGCTTCAACCTGGAAGGGGTTTGGTCAAAACTGTGCTTAGCGACAAAAATCGGTTTGAGCCTTAATAACGTTAACTGTAGAGCGTGTTTACAGACCTGTTGTCCAACAAAGATATCATTTATTGACATGCTTTTTCTCCAAATTAACTTCATAACATGGTCAAGTGTTTGAAATAACCTTTTGTGATCAGCCGTGGTTTCATATCACAGAATGAAGCTGAAATCATACTATTTTATAGTATTATAAAGGCTAAGTTGATTAGTATTGCATTATAAATATAATTTATCCTTATAAAAATAGCCAAGATTGCTTGCAGAACACAGACAAACCATATATTGTAGCAGTCGTATGAATTAAACAGTCACAACATTATGTGTGTACTGCTCACAACACCCTATTTTGGGTAAAAATAGGAACGATAATACTTTTCTCTAAAGAAACAGCATTTCCCTAAATTATCGTCATTGATATCATTATCGTTAATTTTTAAGCCCATATCGCCCATCCTTATTTGAAGCTTAATTGAAACTGCAACTTGGACCTTCAACCCACTGATCCCCATTGAAGTCCACTATATGGAGAAAAGGCCTGAAATGTTTTCCACAGAAACCTTCATCTTTTTTGACTGAAGAAAGAAAGATATGAACAGCTTGGATGACATGGAGGTGAGTAAATTTCCTGGAAGTTTTTATTCTGGAAGTGAACTAATACTTTAATAGATTTTTATTACTACCTTTTAAAACATTGTATTTTTTTTTAATCCTTTAGAAGATAAACATTAAAGGAATAATTTAACCAAAAATGAAAAATATACTTAAAATGTACTCACTAACTGCAATGAGTTTGTTTATTCACTGAAACAAATTGGGAGAAATGTAGCATTACATCACTTGCTCACCAATGGGTCCTCTGCAGTGAATGGGTGCCGTCAGAATGAGAGTCCAAACAGCTGATAAAAACATCACAATAATCCACCAGTAATCCACACAACTACAGCCCATCAGTGAATATCCTGTGAAGTGAAAAGCTGCATGTTTGTAAGAAACAAACCCATCATTAAGGCGTTTAAACTTTAAATGGTTGCCTCCATGATAACCTCCATAAGAACACTTCAAACCAGTGAAAAAGTCCATCCCCTGTTGTCCTCCTACTTCAAAATCCACCAACATATTTGTTTTTGCATTTAAACAGTGTTTGTGCATATTTCTCTCCTGATTCAGACAAGATGACTTTTTCACTGGAGAAAGCAATATTATGAACAGTGGATATTTGTTGTAACAGATTTGTTTTTACAAACACGCAGCTTTACGCTTCATATTGTAGTGCATATTGTAACCAGTGTCAGTTTTTGGTTATTCATCCTTTGTTTCCTGCATCCACCCGTACCACACTTTGGTTCAACGATGTTATCTAAAAAGGGCTTGATAAATACAGTGACTTGAGAATGTGTTCAATAATCAAAACTGCAATGTGTGATCCAGGACAACTGAAGGTGGTCGAACTCCTCTGATGAGATAATCCTAGTTATTTCGGTGCTTACAGTTGATGGGGTGGAAATTCACTGTCTCTGACAGACTCCTGAAACACAAGCACTCTTAGAGTTGTGATAGAGACAGTGAGAATATGTCTTCACAGCTAAGTGTAAGGACCTCACTTTCACTCAGCAAAAACATGTAAAAGTCATAAAGAATTAGGTTGGTGATACCTGTGACTAGAGTCTCTCCTCCCATAGGTTTTCATATCTGTATCAGGCATAGTGCTGTAAGTAATGCATGAACCATAAGGCTGCTCCTTTATAATGGAAATAAAGACTTAATGAATGCTGTGAATGTCAAGGTGAATAGCTGATGAAGATTTTTTAGCAATGCTGAAGCAAGGTTGTATAAAGCCTGCAAGGAAGGCTAAATGTTGTCAAGGTTAGTGATAATTAAGAAACATTCATTCTCACCAACAAGAATGTGAAAACACATAAAAGATGGTTTGCAAAAGGGTGTTTCTTATATCGGACTTTTAGAAATGTAACTAAAATATAGATTTAGGTTATAATTTGTACATGGTAAAACATTTCCAAGTTATAATGTGACCTTGTTTAAAAATATGAAAACCTGAAAAATCAAACGCTGAGACATAAAGTTGAAAAAAATGTAAAGACAGAGAAGCATACATTCAATGCAGACTGACTAACGGTGGTATAGGAGTCAGATAAATTTGTTTCAAGTAGCAAAGCATATGCACCATATAGAATATAGAGCCACTGCTTGCACGTAATGAAAAATGCCTTCATGTCCATCTTTATTTACGATTGTTCACTGTACGTTTCAAATAGCAGCGGAATATCAATATGAGCTAGAGTGTCAGGCCATCTGTGCACAGTTTCATCTCCCCTTTCCTTTGGTGGTATGAGATGAACTGTCCTCAGTAATATTATCAGAACAAGTCTAAAATCAATAGACACCCGGGGAGCGTCTTACTCTCCTGAATTCAATCTCAAACAGTGGCAAGAGAATCCAGCTCATTCTCTAGGATATTTAGGAACAGAGATTGTGTGCACTCGATTGTGAAGTTAAATGCAAGATAGTTTGCATGGCCTTGCTTTATGATCTAGTTGCTTCATGATCTTGTTTCTGAGTTTTAAGTAATAGAAAAACATATTGTCATGACTTATTGATGACACCAATTTTTGAGTTTCTCTGTTCCAAAACCTAACATGCTAGATGCCGATTCATCATTCACATCAAACTCCGATGAGGAGAGTTGTGTGTTTTTCTTTGTTTAGTCAGTATTTACCTGTTGGTGGTTTGTTGGGGTGTACCTCTAGGCTCTGTCATGAGCCCGTGTAAGTTTTCTTTGAATATTTTGGTGCAATGCATACTAAATATACATTAATACAGTCTTGACTTGATTAGTGCTTCAGCTGATACAGATTTATGACTGTTGTATCATTGTTATCCACAAGAGACACGTCAGTCTTGACAACTGAAACATGCCCGTCATAGGCTTGTTTCGGTCAGTGGGATCTGGAACAGAGCTTTCATTCCAAACTTCATTTTCATTGTCTCCTCTTAATCAAAAGGTTTGATTGTAATTGTTAATGCAATCAGGACTGAAATATCTCTTTTCAGGTACACTCTCAATAAGTGATTAAAACCAAACACAATTGGGAAGATGGGCTTAATCACTCTATTACTGGTGTTAGAGTCTTGTGACCTTCTCTTCCTCCGTCACGGACATTGCGGTAAATCTCTCGCACGCTTATTAACAAAGATTAATATTCCTCTGCAACACAAGGTCATTGCACTGAAAACCTCATAAACAGCACTGAACTCAAATGACTTACAGCATCCAGTACTATGCAACCATTAAACTTAACAATCCCTGTTTTAGCATGAACTTAAACATTGCGAAAATGTTGTTTTGCCATCAGATGAAATTAAATTGATCACTCCAATGGCTGTAATTTCAATATTGTACATATTATATGATCAGTAGATTTTGTTACAGAGGAGAATGTTAGACATTTATGATATATGGACAGTGTTGGGGTTAACGCGTTACAAGTAACGCAAGTTACGTAATCAGATTACTCTTTCAAGTAACTAGTAAAGTAACACATTACTTTTTGATTTACAAGAAAATTATTTTTCAACAAGTAACAGCAGTTACTTTTTGTTTCCTTTATGTATTTTATCCCATTTTATTGACCAATATGTCTTTGCTGCTGACCTTTGTTGATCCAATTCAACTATACTAATAATTTTTCTCATTGTTGAAGAGTGTTGAACTTCCTTCTCCTACAGTTCTACTGTACAGATGTGAATTTACTTTTCCTTCAGCCTTAGGCTTATTTATTTCACTTTTTGGTGTGAAAGGGCTTTTACAATTGCTAAAAATCAAACTTTTTATATTAAAAAAAAACAAACAAGCCCTGCCCAGATTTAAAAAGTAATGCAAAAGTAAGCTTAACTGATTATAAGAGGAGTTATGAGTGCTTAAACACTAGCTAGACTGACTGTGCTCATTTAAGAGTGCGTTCTTTCACTGCGTGATTCAGTCTAATAAAATGCATTTACAATTCATATAGTTGATCAATATCACACTAAGAGTGCATTTTTTTTTGTTTGTTTGTTTGCAAAAATCACAAATGTGATATTGATTTTATACAACAGTTCAATAAACTAGAAGTTAATATTAAGAGACTTACGTTTTAGACACCATTATTGCCTATTTTTGCTCTATTTCACCAACAAAAATCATTCTAAACACAGCCAAAGCACTGTTTTGCAACATGACGGTGTTTCGTTCCTGAATGAATCAACCGTTAAAATGATTCGGTTCAATCGCAATGACTCACTTATTAACAGCGATTTGCTGACACCTACTGGTGGATGTAATTCCACATTTAAAGTACTGTTTCATTTTTTAAAAATAATTTCAAATATTAGCATTCAGGTTTTTAGGATTAAAATATCAAAACATTGCAAATGCATTTGTAACTGCAGGTTAAATGCATTCATGTCCTGCATTAAACAGTGGGTAAATGCCAATTCAGATGCATCGTTTGTGTTTCCTTTATACTGAAAAGATGAATTTTGGTAATAATGATTTTATTTGTGTGATAACAGCCTAAACTGTCTTATTATTCTAAGTGACTTTATTTATTAAATATAAGAATTTAACGCAAAAGATAATGCACACTTTCAGAAATGTATAAAGGTAAAAAAAAATGCCCACAAAAGGTAAAAACCACTTTAAACTTGTTTGAAAATATTAATTTCCTTGGCTAGATATTTTTTTTTTGTCAGGTGTTTACCTGTTGGTGTTTGTTGGGGTGTACCTCATTTTTAACAAAGTCAAATGATTATTTCACCATGTAAACGTTAAAGGAGGAGATAAACTGAGAAGCTAAATTTTATTGGTCTGTGTCAGTGCTCCTTTTCCTTACCTTTCTTTTGTTGGAGAAATGATCCAGCTGAATGGCCTAACGTGAAAAACACTGACATCTACAACTATTTGTGTCTTTAAATGCTCGTTTTTTGGATCGACAGCTTATAAAAACATAGTTCTGTGTTTTTTAGCTTGTTTACTGTACACTTTGTCACAAAGCAGCTTTTAGACATTGTTCTGTTTTTTGTTGTAAGTCAGAAACGACAAGGAGGCAGCTTCCCGCAATACAAAGTCAATGGAGAGCATTGGATTGTTTTCCCCTAAAGTGTAGATGTGGCCTAAATGCGCTCTGTCTTTATTGTCTTATCCACAAGAGACACGTCAGTTCATTCACGGTATAATAAAGTAAATGATTGGAAATAATATTTAACGTCTTCCATGTATTATTTATAGTGCAACAGTCGCCCAGTAATCGCAATAATTTTGTGCTTTGTTGCTTTTAATATAACACAGCAACACAATTTTGATTTTATTCTTGAAATATTTCTACTTTATTCTCATAATATTTTTACTTTACTCTCGAAATATTAAGAATTTAATCTCGTAATCTTAGACTTTTTTTATTTTTTAACGTGGCACTAAAATGCCTTCGTACTTAAGTACATCTTTATAAGTAATTTTCATAATTCTAGAATTTTAAATTATAAAGTTTACTGCTGAATGTATTGAAAGGTGTTCATGGATAAATAAAATTTAATTTTGATTATTTAATTTCTATGGGATCTTTAAGTTCGGTGTTTATTAAATTTATAACTACATTAATACATATAAATGAATTACTGGTGACGTTAAAATTTAGATTTTAACTTTAGCATTTAAAATATATTTACTTTAAACTAAGTATACCTTATTCGCTTGTTAAGTCTGACGTCGAGCGTCACCTCTTCCGTGACTTCCGGGTCCAAACGCTCAGATGACACGAGAAAACAACAAACCAGGGGTCACCAAACTTATTCCTGGAGGGCCGGTGTCCTGCAGAGTTTACCTCCAACTTTCCTCAACACACCAACCTGGAAGTTTCAAGTATACCTAGTAAAACCTTGATTAGCTGGTTCAGGTGTGTTTGATTAGGGTTGGAGCTAAACTCTGCAGGGACACCGGCCCTCCAGGACCGGGTCTGGTGACCCCTGCAACAAACGGTACTAATTATACACTCACAATGTGATATAATATTACTAAAAAAATGTATTCTTACCCTTTAACTCCATACCATAAATCCCAGATAGCCATTCAATAAAAATATAAATATAAATATAAATATAAATATAAATATAAATAAATAAATATAAAAATTATTTATGTTTGCGACGCTGTGAGCATGAAGACTGTAGTGTATGCCGTAAATTTGAAAATGTTTAATATGAATAAACAGTGCTCATAAACGGCTGCTGAGATAGCATTCTCAAGTGTTGGGTTGGGGTTTGGACCCCGCTTGAAAAGTCTCCAAATGTCGCTAGATGATGTCATACACTAATTAGCATATTCGTGACGTCAGTGCGTCCTACTTTTTTTTGCCTCTCTGGGCTCATATACTGCATTTTAAATTTTAAAACGGTTTTCATTCATATATTTCATGCATATATTCATATATTTTACCGTTTCTGTTGTCAGACAACAGGATGAATATAAAATACGTTGACTCAAACGCGGCCCATTAAGACTACATTTCCAGCTCTCCAAGATATTAGGCTAATTTAAACTAAAATATTGATTCGTAATCACAACATTTTTAATTAAATCAAATACATATACGATCAAGACAATGGCTGTGTTGTGATTTCGGCTTCACACTTGCGTGTAAAATAGTTAGAAGCAACAGAATATCTTTTTAACTGAAAGCGCTGCTCTTTTGGCGCTCGCTGAACAGAGCAGACGCACCTAGAGAGAGAGAGAGAGGTGTGTGCGCACTGGGAAAGCACGACCTAGTGCTTGTGCAGCAGTACCGAAGAGTCCCAGAAACTAAATAAGGTTTGTCCAAGAAGTCGCTAGATTTGTCGCTAGGCGCTTTTTTGGAAAAAAAAAAAGTCGCTAAGGGGTTCTGAAATGTCGCTAAGTTGGCAACACTGACCCGGAAACCCGGAAAGTTTTTGTTGGTGAATTTGTTGGTCGCATAAAAAAAATTATAATAACAATAACTCTTAAAAAAAACGCCATTATTTTATTTGAAAAAGTTAATCATTTTATTTTATTGGCAAAATATTTTAGTTTGTCATGTATATTTTTTGCATTCAATTAGATAACATTTTAAGCTGTCATATGGCCATGTTACAATGTGCCCACATAAGGGGCATGCTGTCACTTTTCGCTTCCTTTCTTTTGAGGTAAATAATGAAAAACGTATACACTATAATTATGAAACAAAGCGACATATTTGTACAAGACAAGTGTGAAATTAATGGGGACAAAAAATTGTACTCTGAACCCCACGTGGATTTACACAAACTGAGAAATTCAAAAAGTTTAGGTTGTGTGGGGGCAGGACCCCTCCTAACTGAGTGTTGCCCCCCCCTAAAAATGTCATTACAAGTGACTCTGTGTATTGTAAATAATATAATGGACATATAGTTCAAATAACTGTGTAAGTAGTAAAACAATATAAACGAAAAAAAAGCGTTTTAATTTCAGAAATATTTTGAGTACCCCCTCCCTTGCCTCACAGTGGTTTGGTCCACTGCCTGCTTTCCCTCTTTACTGATACACAATACGTTACACACGAGTCCGGTGTAGTGATGGGAGGTTCGGATCATTTACCGACTCGGACCTTTGAGTCTCGTTCAGCAAAATTAACGAATCTTTTTTCGAGTCATTTCGTTCATTTTAGCAAAATATTATAAACATGTTACGTGTTACTTCCCTAAAGGCCCTTTCAAACGGGACGCATTAAAGATTCGTTCAAAATGAACGAATCGTTCAAGAACGACGAATCACTAGTCCGGTGGGAGAAAGCGTGTAAGTAACTAGGCTGTGAAGGCTGTTTTATTCACTTTAAACATCGGATGAAGTGATTCCTTCTAAATAATATTGATGATGTTGGACCATTATTAAAGTAGCCATGACAAAAAATGATGATATCATATATGATATCATATATATATGATGTATTTTTATATGAGCGTTATGAGGCTGTCAAGCTTAGCGTAGCTTGTCACCCACTGCAATTAACACAACAACAACAACAGCGATATGCCTGTGTGTGAACTGACATTAGGCTAATATTGTAGACCAGCCTTCACTAACAGGCGGACCGCGGTCCGGGTCCGGAACGAGAAGCCATCCCATACGGACCCGGACCTACAGCCAAAACGTCGACGTTAAGGTTATGATTTAAAAAACTGTCGGGACGCTTCTATTTCAACCAGCGCAGCTGTATGATTGTATGGTAGTGGAAACGCACAAGCCAATTGCATGCGAGCTAAGCATACCACGTGATACCACTCAGCCTATCAAGTCTGATAAACATTGCGAGTCTACAGCGCAGACAGGTGAGAGTGTTAAGCCCCGTTCACACTAGCAGCGACTTTTGTCGCTGCATGTCGCCAGTGGCTGGCCACGAGGTTGCTAGTGGACGTTCCCTCTACTGGTTGCCTTGACAGCGAATCAGGTTTCTAGCCGCTAAATTCAAACATTTTGGAGGCAAAAGACTAAATATAATATAAATATAAATTAAATCTGTACATACAAACAAAAATGAATGAGAAGCATAGCATATATTTTTCCATTGCGTATGTTTATCTACGGCTGAGAGGAGAACGATCACATAAGCTCTACCGCCTTCTTTCCTATTGGCTGTCGCTCCCGAAAGTCGCTCTTCATTTGCATAAAGTTGAGGGATTCTGAACTTTGTCGCGTCGCTGGACACGCCCCATCCAGTCGCCAACGGTCACTGTAGCTCTCTGTCGCTCTTGTCGCCGGAAATCGCCAGCTCTCCATTGAAATGAATGGGATCGTGTCGCTTTGTCGCTGCCTGTCGCTTGTAGTGTGAACGGGGCTTTAAGCGGCAAGTTTCACATTAAAAGAGATGGTAAAAAAGAAAAGAAAGATAGCCATACATGAAACAGAGACACAGGCGACTGCGAAACAGGCGAGAAAGACGAAGAAAGAGAGAGAAACCGACGAGTGAGGCGGAGAAAGAGAGAAACAGGCAAGTGAAACGGAGAGAGAAACAGACGAGTGAGATGAAGAGAAACAGACAGAGAAAGCGTGAGAAACAGGCGAGTGAGACGGAGAAAGAGAGAGAAACGGACAAGTGAGACGGAGAAACAGAGAAACAGACAGAAAAAGAGACGATCAAGACTAAGAGAGAAAAAACTGAACAAATGGCGCTCTCCAAAAAAGAAAGGTGGACAGCGAAAACAGAGCATTTAAAGCTCATTCATGCAGTTTTATAGAAAATGGGTCAACTCATCATATGTAGGCTGAGGATTTTTATCAGCTCATCACGCTACAGCAATCATAAAATATCTGGAAACCAACAGATGTTTTCCTTGTTTGTATGCATATAACAGCGCACACCAATTCAACATAAGATGCTTTACTTGGACAGAGAATTTTTTATAATACACTTTAGAAGAATGTGCGACTGAGGGACCATAACACAGCTCATTAACAATGGTTGTGAAACCGCTGCGCTTCACTGGTTTCCAAATAATAAATAAGAAATAATAAAACGAGAGATGCGAACGACCAAAACAGAAGGTAATATATGTGGCGATACAGCACACTAGAGGAGAAATACAACGCTTTCCCTTAGAAGTGTTTCTGCAGCGTAATCAGCAATAATAAAACATCTGTGATTCTAAAACAGATGGATGGAGTCCATATTCAAAGAGCTCTGTGGCAATTTCAGAGCTCAATTACAACAGAAAATGCGCTTGAGTTCTCAATAAATCGCTGAATTTGCGTATGATAATGCCACGAGGGAACATATCATGTGGAGGAAAGAGTGTTTAAGAAGGTCTGCTGTTTGAAAATCAGTATCTACTTTTTGAAATGTCACAAAAAGGTTGATGTAAACAAATGGGAGGAAAACAAAAAGACCCTTTCTAGTCCACCATGAAATTATTGGCCAAATCCACTTTTACATTTATGTTTCAAAGAAGATTATATAAGGTTAGAAAAAGTAGAATTGAAAACGTATGAAACCACAAGTCTAGTCCTGTTACCAAGCTGAGGGCAGATGTGAAGTGTGAAATCTACCACCTCAAGATTATTTTATTTTATTTTTGAAATTCAAGAGGCTGCTTCTGTTTCTTGAGACCCTGCAATAGGTCATTACAATAAATTGGACCTGTACTGACAACCACATGACAGCCCTGATCGGGTCAAAATGACCCTCTTCCCCCAAATTACTTTCATTAGGTCTTTCCTGAAGTGTTAGACTCTTCTCACTGACAGAGAGGAGTTTTACAGTCCTGCCTAAGGCTTTTGACTATCAGCATAAAGTCTGTCTACTGTCCAGGTCTATATGGCCAAGAACGGGCCACTTAGAGCCATTAGTGATACCACAATGTAAATATATTTCAATACATGACATACACATTTTAATAGAAATTACATTAAATGTATGTTTTATTGTACCATAAATGCTTCAGCACGCTTCAGTACGTTCAGCAGTACACTTTAACCATACATTCAAGACAATAGAAGTATCATGACTTAAAGGGATAGTTCACCCAAAAATGAAAATTAGCCCATTATTCACTCACCCTCCAGGCATCCCAGGTGTATATGACTTCCATCTTTGTAGGAATCCTATTTGAGTTATATTAAAAATTATCCTGACACTTCCAAGCTTTAGAATGGGTGGGTATTTCTCTTCATCAGTCCAAAACAAGTCTAATAAAGTGCATCCATCCATAATAAAAAGTGCCCCATATGAATTAAGGCCTCCTGTAGCGAATCGTTGCATTTTTGTACAAAAATATTTATATTCAAAATCACATTAATCTAGCTTGCATCAACTAGTCGTAAACGGAAGATTTTCGAATGATGGACGTCGGTGTTGTGCATGCACCGCAAACGTGCTGTGGAGATAGGTAATCTGCAGCACCAGTCATGAATTAGAAGTTAATGAGGATTTGTAAAGAAAAATGTTGGAGGATTTCAATATAAACCAAGAGGAGTCTGCTTTTCCTTTGTTAAAGTAAGCAAACTTTGCTTCCTTTGCTCCTGTAAACAAACGTTGGTTTGTGTGAGACTCTCTGGCGCAACACCGACGTCCTACGTCATCCGCCCAGAGCTGCTTCCGTGTACAACCAGTCGGTGCAAGCTAGATCTAATATGCTGCAGAAAATATGTGCTTGTGGTATGCTTCAGTTCTGCAACACTGTTATTACGTGCTTTACTTAAAACTCTCAGTATGTTAAAATTGTAAGGAATTGTGTAAAAATTAAGCTTTCTTAATTGAAACTCTGGCCCTGTAACTCCAACACTATCTCACGATCATTTCATGCCTATTTTACGAAGTGGCTAATTTGTATGACCTCATATGATTTTGTACGATTTCTGTGACCATTAAGTTTAAGGGCAGGGTTAGGTGTGGTCCTTCGTAACATGAATGTATATGATTTAGACCATACGATGGTAAATCTTAATTTGTGTGAAAATCATCAGAGTTTTAATGTTCATTTTTATTGAAAACTGCAGCAATTCACATATTTTTTTATTCACATATCAGTTTAGCTGACACAAAGGTGTACTGTATTCCCAATAGTGCAAATGTCCGAAAACATTGCATTCAGGTCTTTTAAAGCATATGATTTCTGTAAAAAGTTTTTTATTTTTTTTTTCCACAAGGATATGTCTGACATGCAGTGCTGTATCCATGCATATGATAAATTCATGCAATAAAACTGCATTTAGATCTTGAGAAAAACTAGATCATAATATACAGTACAGTAGGCGAGTGTGTAGGAGTATGTGCATACAACTGATGTTTATGAACAAATATGCATGAGAGAGTGCAAGTGAGACTTTTACACAGTTTTTAAAATGGTAAAAACAGCCTTCGCTGAATAACTTTACAGCATACTCCGGTGCATCTATTAAAAAGCCAGCAATCTTAAATACAAAACTCTCGATTTTAACCAAACGCAGTTTGGCTCCCAGAATAATTTGTTCAAGCTGAGGCAGATTCCAAAGAGATGTTTTGCCATTTCAAGGTTACATAATTTTAAATTTCTCTGTCTATTTTAGCATGACTGAAGGCTACATTGTGAAGGACATAAGTCTGTGGTATCCACTTCTCTGTGTTTCTATGTCCCTGCTGACCCACAGGCGGCTGGAGTAGGAGAGTCGGGACTGATTCTCCGTGACTCTTTCCCATGTCAGTTAACCAGCAGGTACTCGGACTGACGCACTTACTGAGAGTCCGCGGGCGGAAGCGACTCTTTTGAGCCCACTCCGACGCTAAATTGCATTCTGCCCTCTTCACCCACAAGTCCCTGCAAACAACACAGCGGCATCGAGAGAGCTGAAAGACAGGAGCTTGCTGCTCCCTCTCCAGTTTCCACTGCTAGGCCTACAATTTCTTGCATACCGGAGAGAAAAGGTTGAGGTGCCTTCGGGCTTGTGCGAGGGTTGGGAGAGCTCTTATGTGCCCTTTTCTACATCTCCCATTTCTCTCTCTGCCTGTATACTCTCCGCTTGCTCTCATTCACTTTGTCCTTTTGTTATCTCAATGCTTTCATCATGATTTTCCCTATGTGCTTCTGTGATTTTACTTTTACAGCGATAAAAGATCCAGGCTTTGTTTCAAAACCTAGTGATCTACTGATGAATTTTATTGGATAATCAAAGTAAAAAAAGAGCACAAAAGTCCAACACACAATCTTTAAAGAAAACACTGACTAATAACCTAACAAGAAACACCTGAAAGCAATGAGACAATAAACTAATCAGAAAAAAAAAACATCCAGCTTTAAAAAACTAAACACAGGAACAGGGGAAGGACATGACTGGATCGCATGGGGACAAGGAATTACATGACAGAAAACAGGAACCATGACTGTGACAAATATCGAAATAAAAGCCATCAAAACGTGACGTATGCTCTAATACAGGGGTGTCAAACTCAGTTCCTGGAGGGCCGCAGCCCTGCAGAGTTTAGTTCCAACCCTGCTCCAAAACACAAACAGTGTGACACCTGTGCTCTAATATACATCTAGTACAGGGGTTCTCAACTTTCTCCACTTTCCTGCAGAGTTCAGCTCCAACCCTAATCAAACACACCTTTGAACAAGGTAATCAAGGTCTTCAGGATTACTAGAAAGTTAGCGAGTTTGATTAAGGCTGGGGGGAAACTCTGCAGGAAAGTGGACCTTGAGGCCCAGAGTTGAGATCCCCTGATCTAGTAAGTGAATTTTAGATAACAGCTTTGTCATTCAACATCCCGCTAGCTCCTACCCTTGTGCAATTAAAAGCTGCAGCTGTTATGTGTGTGAAGTGTCCATAATTTCACACTTCATTTTTTGGTTAAATAAATGAATCGGTTACACTTTATTTTGATAGTCTACTTTGGACATTCTACTAACTATAAGTAACTTTGCAACTGCATGTCAACTAATTCTCATTAATTTGCAACTACATGTTTACTAACTCTCAGAGCAGACTGTTAGGTTAGGTTTAGGGTTAGTAGAATTTGAGTTGACATATACTTGCAAGGTTTAGAAGAGTGCTAGAAGATATTAAGCAGACAATCTACTAATACTCTGATGTCTAGTTGACATGCAGTTGCAAAGCTACTTACTGTTAGTAGAAAGTCTAAAGTGGACTATCAAAATAAAGTGTTACCAATGAATCATCCATGTATGTATGCAGTGCATTTTCTTGTGTTCTGTCTCAATTTAATTTAGCTATACTATACTATACTATAGCTATAATTACAGCGATTGACCATTTAGACATAGGCAATCAAAACCGTGCTGATATGATTTGGGTGTCTGCCATGACACTCGCTGTGAGAAATACTGTTGGAAACGGTTGGAGTTCTGTTATAACTAGAATATTGCACCCCTGGAAAAGGCTCTCAGCCAATCAGATTCGAAGACCAGAAAGAACTGTTGTATAATATAGCATAATAAGAGATTTTATTATATATTGCATTTGTAAATTCAAAGATGCTGTATATGAATAAATCATTGCAGATATTTGAGTCACTGAAATGGAAAACCACATTATACTTGAGAAGAAGAAAAATCTGCATGAATATACATATATGCTATGTTCATGTTCATATGCATATATGACTGTTCATTTCCATTTCTTAAACTTGCATCTGCAATTCCTGCTGTGGCAATTATTCAAACTCTACCTGTTAATATAGCTACATATATCTGTGCTTCCGCCACACTATCTATTAAGGGTAAAGGTCATGATGTTTAATCCAAATCACAATTCTACTCAATTTTTTATTTCACAGTAATAATCTAATGCTCTGGACAGATTGCACTACTTTCCCAGAAAGACCCATGGATTAACATTACACTGCAGTCTGTATATAATTACAGCAAAACAGTCTTCCCGTAGCTTCCTTTAGCTCAGAGAAGAAGCCTAATCAGATTTATCGCAGGCTGCTTCTGTAATTATTTACTCCATTAGCCATTAGTGGCCAACACAAAGTGCACTGGTTTGCAAAATTAGAATCCTTATCTGAATGTTCCAGAAACTTCACTGCATCCTCCACCCAAATGTGTAAATTTAATGGGATATGCAGAAGTTTGTTTAAGGATATGTTAAGGACATTCCAATATCGGCTGCTGTTCACCCAGAGTTTTAGACAGGAGTTGCATGCTTGCTTACAACGGAGAAAACCAGGAACATTGCACATGGAATGAACATTGCACATTGAACATTGGACTGGGGTCCCAGGGTTATGAATTGGACCTACTTAAATGCATCTTTCATTGCTGAGTGTGTGGCTATTGGGCCTAGCCTAAAAATATTGTCTTAGGCCCTGTGAATTCAGTTGTTAGTCCTGGATAGAGAGGCAGTGAGAAGACTTTCATACTGTACAAAAACATAGATAAAGTAGAGTTTTGGGAGAGATTTACATTTAGAAATGCCTGTGAGATCTTTATGGAATGAGATATAAATCACGTGAGACATCAAGTTAATTTAACACACGTCACAATGCTGTTTGTTTGTTTTGGCCACACCACCATTAAGTTTCTTCAATCTGTATATATGATTACGGAGCTCAACTAGAGTAACCATCAGCTTCTTGTTCACCAGTATAACCAAGACCCTTCTCCATCAATTGCTCGGTTTGGCCAGAAGGCCAGCTTCAGGAAGAATTCTAGATGCTCCAAACGTCTTCCATTATGGATAATGGAGGCTAAATGCTTCTGTAAACTTTAAATACAGCAGAATTTTTTTCTGAACTCTTCACCAGATCTGTGCCTTGACACAAGCATGTTTCTGAGCTCCACAGGCAGTTCTTTTGACACCAGGGCTTGGATTTTGCTCTGATATGCATTTTCAGCTTTTAGACCTTTTATTGAGAGGCGTGCGCCTTTCCAGTCATACTCATTCAAATTAATTTGACACAGTTTAACTCAAAGTGGAGTAACATCTACAATCAATATTAGTGTTCCTGAGCTAAATTTCAAGTGTTCCAGAAAAGGGTATGAATACTGGAATAATTTCAGCTTTTTATTTCTAATAAATTTACAAAGTTGTTACAAAACTGTTTTGTACTTTGTCATTATTGTGTATGGAGTGTAGATTGATGTGGGGAAAAAAGTAATTTAAAACAGTTTAACAGAAGGCTGCAACAACAAAACGTGAAAAAAATGAAGGGGTATGATTACTTTTGCAAGGCACTGTATATATAAACAACTCTCTGTACTTGTACTAACAGATACATTGAGACAACTTGTGACATATAGCCCCGGTTTCCTCAATAATGGCCACATTCTAGAATATAAAAGGTCATTTGAGGAATTAATTTTAAATGTGCTCATACTTAATTTTTAATTTGATATCTTTTTCATTCACTAAGCTCCAGAGGGCTGCCTGACGGATGTGATCCATACATGCATCCTTAAACGCTGTGTATCTGCAGGCCTGTACAGCTGTTGCTTTCCGTTCCAGACTTTTTTTTTCCAAATTCCCTTACTTGGGAGTCTTTTTGCCTTCAGCCTTGTCTTCAGGCAAGTAAAACATGCTCATTTGGATTGAGGTCAGGTGCCTGATTTTTCCAGCCAAGAGCAATCCACATTTTGGCTCACGAAGAAATCCTTAGTTGTGTTCACTGCGTGTGATTGTCATTGTCATTGTTCTACCACTAAAATGAACCATGATGTCATGTTTTGAAACATTATGTCAGATTTAGGCATATAAGATGTTCTTAGATACTTTAGACTTCAGCCCACTGTTATTGTCATCCTCAATAAGCAGTCACATTACAGGAGAAGTGTATGAGTTTAAATGGCAAGAGTATGTGCTTAGGGCACATTATGAGCAGTTGGGTTTTTGCTCATCTTCTTTAATTCATCAACGGAGGTTTCAAACTGGGGTCCATTATAATTTGAGAAAAAATAAAAATATTTAATAATTGTGAAAGTTAATGTGCAGCCTTAAAAGTTAATTATAAATGTTTAATGCAATCATTTAATTGACCCTTCGCAAAGACCCCCCTACCCCATTTACTACTGCTGTTACATCCAACAATCAGTGAAAAATACATTGCAGAGCAAAAAGAAACTGACAACATGCTGACAGACAAGACAGAGCAGGTTACTTTAGGTATGAAACAAAGTCTCAGCTTTCAAATTTTGTAATTTTTTAAGAGATTCAAACTATAAATACCGTTTGTGGCTCTTTCATGTGTCGTGACAGCACTGTAGTGCTTCACTTCAAGCGCCACACGAACCGATCATCTCTTCCTGTTTTCTAGTTATAGCACAAAGTAAACATGAATGAACATCAGAAGGTCTCTTGTTTCAACCATGGAAAGACGTCAATACTCTCCTGTCTCCTTGTTTGTTGGACAAAAATGGTGGATTCTGTGTTGTGATTGCTCAGCTCGCCTGTCAGTCAAACTCCATGCGAAGGGTCACATGCATGCAAAAGTTTAAAACAGGTTTCTGCACTAATATGTCTTCACACAGTCCAGTGTGTTCTTGCTTCTTATAAACTTTTCACATTGTGTTACACTGGTTTACAGAGCTGGGCAAGTTACTTCCAAAATGTAATATATTCTATATTACTAGTTACCGTCTTTTAAAAGTAATTAGTTACATTACAGCATTACTGTCTCTGAATTGCAATGCGTTACACTACTTTTGAGTTACTTTTACCAAAATATCCACAGAAGTATGACTAGACATTATAAAATACCAAAATGTAGTTTATTGCTGCTCATTATACATCCAGTGGAGGGTAATAAGGTAGGTCTATATAACATAAAATTATAAAATCATATTTAGATCGGCTACCGGTATGTAGGTCTACATTAACGTTACTTGTAATTTAGGTCAAACACAGATAAGCACAAAATTATTACATTTATAAATAACCATGCAACACATCCAGTGTAGTCCGACCGAAGCTGTTGCGGCGTTGTAGACACGGTTGTAGGGTAAATGGTGTCAATCCAAATGTAATAAATGATGAAAATAAAACAACCTCAATAGAATACAGTAGTATACAGCAGTTTTAAAAAATACAGTAAGTCTCTGTATTTGGGGTCTGGTGTCACAGAAAATTCCCATGATGCAATGGTTATTACAGTTATTTACTGCAAAAGGAATTTGCAGTATTATAGTGAGTGATATACAGTTAATAACTCTAGAAATTACAGAAATGTCAGTGTATTATTTATTAGTAAACCAGGCTTTGTACTTAAACATCCTCACATGAGCAAATATGTGTTTGGCCCGACCTCAGGCTGAAAGGCACGGATTGTACTACGCAGTACGCACTATTTTAATTAATCAGTGTCGTATATGTTTGTTGACTGTATTTTATTCTGATAATGAACAGGCTGCAGCGTTTGCAATGCTGTATTAAGGCGCCGGCGCGATCGAACAGCAGAAACAAACAACAAAAAATACTCATTTTGGTCATACAGATCATTCAAAATTGCAGTTTGTTTACTTTTATTTCTGTCATCTCGTTTTTCTCTCCGTGAACTTACGCCGCGCCATACGAACATGAACCAAACTCAGCAGTCTTTTCCTTTCGCTTTGTCAATCTGTTAATTAGGCTATTTAAGTTAAATAGGTATATTTCGCGTATTCATTCATTTGATATATAGATTATGATTTGATAAAAACAACTTTTGTTATTTTTAATTTAACTTAATTTTTGTTGTTTGTCTACGCTCGTCCGCCGCATTCTTTCTCTTCTCCGACCCAGCAGCTCTCTCTCTCTCTCTCTCTCTCTCTCTCTCTCTCTCTCGTTAGCTTAGTGTTAGTGGCACCCGTCCAGGTGTTTCCAGGAGTTTCTCCTCCTTCTGTTTCTCCTTGTTGAGAGTTTGGTGTCGCACATGCATTCTTATTCTTTTCTCTGATGAAATGAATAAAACGGGAGTGTGTCTATCTTACACAAGTAGAATCCGTCTCGGCAGTCATCTTAACCATCGAATTCCAACAACAGGAAATAGACAAACTATTTTACACGTGGATTTTTTTTTTTCTCTGGTGGTGTTTTGCGGTGTTGGTAATTTCACCACTTAATTTTGAGTTAAAATATGTTGTTGTAACTTGCCTTACTGAGATTGTAACGAGTAATAATATTACCCAAATTTGATTAGTAATGCGTTATATTACTGGGTTACAGCAAAAAGTAATATACTACCGTAATATTATTACTTTTGTAATGCGTTACACCCAACACTGCTGGTTTATGCAAAAACCTGGGTGGACAAAATCTGAAGTAGGCGACATGTATCTTTTTTCATGTTTCACACTGTTCATAGTTTGTCATGGGTTAGTAATTAATCAGATATGTAGTCAGGTTTCAAGATTTCACACTGCACATCTGTAAACCCCGGGTTAACACTCTGATTTGCATATTTATGAGGTTAATAACATTTACAAATGCTGTATGCGGCGAGTATGCAACCCGTTTTAATAAATGCTTGTGGAAATGTCACCACATAAATTACTCTGGCTTTATTAAATCTTCTGAAATACAGCAGAAATAATAGGTGTCTATGTTACTGTTGAACCTTAACTGTTCAGATATAAGACTTAACACATAAGTTTAATTATTTATTGAGGTAAACACTTACGATTGGGTCGTCTGTTGCTAAACAAAAATTAAAATTCAATTCAGACATGACCACATGATGTCATGTTAAAATGAATCCCCCTGATACATCTTTGGCATGAAAATGCACCAAGACTTCATACGTTTTTTTTTCTAAGACAATTTTTCAATGAGCAGTCAAGCAAATTACATAAAGTAATGGCAGAGGCTTTTTGTTAGAGCCCATTTTGATATAATGCCCTTAAAATTTCCAGCCACTTAAATCGCTGAAAGCCGAGAGCATTCGGAGGAAAGGTTAGGCTATGGTGTGCCTTTGTCTAGTGTCCTTTGGCCCTTACGCTTGAATAAAGGCCTGTGTTAAGTGCTGAACACAGAGGCAATTCTTTGGAGCCTCACACACTTCCTGTGGGGCAACTCTACATGAGGGGAGAGTCCTTGACCCAATTACAAAGAGCACATCTGAGATGCGCTGGATCATAGCAGTACCTGCACGAGTGCTTGTCAGATTATATTTAGTGCAGATGGGTGAATCCCTTGAAACCAGTAGTAAATTATTCTTTATTTTATTGAGAATAATGGGCATTACAAAAACAAAAAACAAAAAACAAAACAAAAACAAGAAACAAAACAAAACAAAACGAAAAAAAAAAACATGTTTTATAGCATTATTATTATTCTTTTTAAAGTATTTGTTGTATCATCTATTTGATAATTGTAACCACTGTTTTACAGTAACTTTTTACAATGAGAATAATTTTAAAAATCATTACAAATATTTCCACATTTATGATAGCAATTATATATTATAAACTATACCGTTTTACAATGAGAATCATAAATGAGAACTTTTTTTTTTTTTTTCGCACAGTTTCAAAAGCAGACAATCTAAATAAAAATCTAAATAAATCTAAATAAACATGAAGCTTTGGCAACAATAATAACAATAATAGCTAAACTCAACTCAACTCAACTCAAATCAAATCAAACAAAATATAATAAAATAAAATGAAATAAAATAAAATTAAATTAAATTAATAGGTAACACTTTACAATGAGGTTCGTTAGTTAACACAAACTAAGAATGAACAATACTTCTACATCGTTTATTAATCTTAGTCAGTGTTCATTTCAGCATTTACTAATGCATTATTAAAACACAAGTTGTATTTGCTGACATTAGTTAATACACTGCAAATTAACATGCTACTAACAATGAACAAATGTATTTTTATAAACTAACATTAACAAGGATTAATAAATAGTGTAAATGTATTGTTCAATATTCTTTCATGTTAGTTAATGCACTGACTAATATTAACACGACACCTTATTGTAGTATTACCACAAAATAAAATAAAATAAAATAAAATAAAATAAAATAAAATAAAATAAAATAAAATAAAATAAAATAAAAATTAGTATCACCAAAACAAAACTTCAAAAATTGTATTTTATTTTATTTTATTTTATTTGTAATGCTCTTTAAGGTGAAAAAAAAAATGCAGGTTACCACTTTCTACAGTTTAAAGGCAATGCAATTATGGTATTTCTAGAAAACTGAATTGTGGATATTTTGCACCATTTTATTATTATTATTTTTTTTTATTTGTTTATTTTATTTTATTTTAAGATAACAATTGCAGGTTACTACTTTTTACAATTTAAAAGCAATGCTATTGTGGCATTTCTAGAGTTTTATACAGCGTAAACTTAATTGTGGATTATTTTATTTTTATTTTATTTTATTTTTCTAACTAAAATACTGTCAGGCATTCACCACTGCCACCCTCATCTGACACACCTCCGGTAGCACCACCCACTCGTTCTCAGTCACCCGAATTCTAACTCGCATCACCTGTTCCTCGTTGAGCCACGCCCTATAAATAGCCACTCAGCCATTTGCTCATTGTCTGGTCTACATGCTGGTTCTTACTCTCCTTCCTTTGATGTTGTGGCGTGGCTCTAACACTGGACTTTTAGACTCCAACAATCTACCTAAGCATTCAGTTAAGAACCTTTTTCACTGTTTGATGATCTGTCTTTTAAATAAGACGTTGTTTAATAAATTGTTGAAAAGTATTGCCACTCATCTCTCGTCTCCTCCATCCCCTTGTGTGTGCGTGAGTGTGACAGAAGACCAGACCGCTAACAAGAAATACACAGCATGAGCACCGAAACACCCGCTGCTACTAACCCTTTCTCCGAGCTGGTGAATGCCTTGAAGGCGGTGTTCCAACCTCCATCGACGCCGCCATCCGTCTCAGGATCTCCCATGGCCATGCCCGCAACATTTGCAGGAGAGGCGGCTGAGTGTAGCGGTTTTCTGCTTCAAGTTAATCTCTTCATCAAAATGCAACCACAACGGTTCACCACCGAGGACGCTAAAGTGGCATTTCTCATCTCACTCCTAACCGGTAAGGCCCTGCTGTGGGCTAAAGCTATTTGGAACGCGGAGAATCCGATCATTCATTCATTCATACGAACAGTTTACTAATCATTTCACCGAAGTTTTCAGTACAACAACAGGAGAACTCGCGACATCGGATCAACTCTTCCGGCTACAGCAGGGCACTTCTTCTGCGAATCACTACACTCTTCACTTCCGTACGTTGGCGGCGGCTAGTGGTTGGAACGAGAAGGCACTGCTCGGGGCCTACAGGCAAGGCCTCAATCCCGATCTCTTACCTGTTACGTGCTGTGGTGTTATGTGTTTTCCCCGCTGTCTCTTCTCCTGTTTACTTTCACTTTTCCCAGTTACCGGTCATTGGTCCTGTCACCTGCCAATCTTCATTTACTGCTGACGTCACCCATCCTGCCGCCCCAATCGGACAAGACCCTCCCCAGATAAAAGTGCACGCCAGACCACCCACAAGCCCCCATGTTGTTGCTGTTTTGTACTGTTTCTCTTTGCCATCACACATCATTTGTTATATCCCCTGTTGTTAATGTTGTTTGGTTTTCGTGTACGTTTCTTGCTTAGTTATACATTGTTTTGTTCCCTCTTTCCTTACTGTACATATTTTTGAACACACGTTATATGTTACGAGGCCGGGAAGACGCGGACAGGTAAGAACGTCACGTGACATACATTGCAACACGTAGGAATCCCATCCTGTATAGTACACTAGGTTAGGGGCGAGTGCCACCCCTTGTACTTTTGTTTACTGGATAGAAAGTGTAGTTTAGTTAGGGCGTCTCAGACGCTGAAGACTTTTATTTTCTACATTTTCTTTTCATAGTCAGGATTAGTGGGGAGGGATATTAAGTTAGAGGGTTTTGGTTTTGTTATTTTCTTTAATTTAGCACCGCCCACGTCCCTTCTTCCCGTTCCCTTTGTTTTGTGTTTTGTCTACTCATAAATACTGTACATACTGTAAATATACACCACTCTTTTAGATTCTACTCCACTCTTGTACTTTTTCACATTTAATAAATAATTGTTGGTTGCACATTACTTTTGTCCGGCGCACTGCTTTATGTATATGTTGTTTTTTTTTTTTGTTTTTTTTTTTAATGTCGATATTTTTCCTAAATGTTTGACCCCAGAAGCCCTAGACCAGGTAAGGAGGATTCATCCAGCCATCGACCTCACCGGCCGCTTCCAGCTTCTTCTTCGTGGGCAAGAAGGATGGGGGTTACGGCCCTGCATAGATTACCGTCAACTCAACTCCCAAGTCATTCAACAACCCTATCCGCTCCCTCTGGTCCCAGCCGCCCTCGAAAAGCTTTGTGGAGCCCAAGTCTTCACAAAGCTGGACCTGCGGAGTGCGTATAACCTCGTTCGTATCCGTGCGGGAGACGAGTGGAAGACGGCATTCGTGACACCCACCGGCCACTATGAATACCGGGTAACGCCGTACGGCCTCTCCATCAGCCCATCCGTCTTCCAAACGTTTATGAACGAGGTGTTCCGGGAGTTCCTCCGTCGGTTCGTGATTGTCTACATCGACGACATCTTGATTTACTCCTGGAACATGGCCAAACATCGCCACCACATTCAGTTAAGAAAAAAATGTGAGTTCCATCGTCCATCAGTACACTTCCTGGGTTACATCATTTCGGCCAAGGGCGTGCAGATGGATCAGGGGAAGGTTTCAGTCATCCAGGAATGGCCTCAACCACTCACAGTCAAGGAACTCCAGCGCTTCCTAGGATTTGCCAACTTCTACAGAAGATTCATTAAGGATTACAGTTCCATTACTGCGCCGTTAACCTCCCTCCTGAGGGGTAAACCGAAGACCATCTGCTGGAACTCCTCTGCCCACGAAGCCTTTCTCCATCTTAAGAAGATTTTCAGTACCGCACCTCTCATACACCATCCTGATCCAGAACTTCCCTTCACGGTAGAGGTCGACGCATCCACCACTGGAGCAGGTGCGGTACTGTCCCAAGCGGTCGGTGAGCCTCCACTCCTCCATCCCTGTGCTTTCTACTCCCGAAAGCTGTCACCGGCGGAGCAGAATTACGACGTGGGTAATAGAGAGCTTCTCGCCATCAAGCTTGCCCTGGAGGAGTGGCGTCACTGGTTGGAGGGTTCCAAACATCCATTCACAATCATCACTGACCATAAGAATCTTCAATACATCCGGGAGGCCAAGAGACTCAACCCCCGCCAAGCAAGATGGGCTCTGTTTTTCACACGATTCAACTTCAAAATCACCTATAGACCTGGCTCTAAGAACATTTCAGCGGACGCCCTATCCCGACTCTCTTCCACAGATCAACCTGTCAAACCAGAGCCAATTGTACCCTCCAACCTAATCGTCAGCCCCATCGTTTGGGAAATGGACGAAGACATCCGCAGCGCCACCCTCCAGGAAGCTGCTCCGCCGGAATGTCCAGAAGGCAAGATCTTCGTCCCTCTCGCCCTACGTCAAAACCTTCTGGACACAGCTCATCGGTCTCCGGGCTCTGGACACCCTGGCAGCCAACGGACCCTCTCGCTCATACAATCTCGTTACTGGTGGCCCAGTATGCGCCGGAATACCATCAGGTACGTCCAGAGCTGCTCTGTCTGTGCCATGTCTACTTCTCCTCGTCAACTCCCTACAGGCAAACTGGTTCCACTACCCATCCCACAGAGGCCCTGGGCCCACATCGGAGTAGACTTTGTGACCGATCTCCCGGCAGCCGAAGGTAACACTTGCATTCTGGTCATGGTGGATCGATTCTCTAAAATGTGCAAGTTTTTTTCCCCTGAAAGGTTTGCCCACGGCGATGGAAACGGCTGAGATTCTGTTCCAACACCTATTCCGCCACTTCGGCTTGCCTGAGGAGATCGTGTCGGACCGGGGACCTCAATTCATCTCTCATGTATGGAAAGCTTTCTTCAAATTACTCGGTGTTTCAGTTAACCTATCTTCTGGATATCATCCACAGACTAACGGCCAGACAAAGAGGAAGATCCAGGAGCTCGGACGTTACCTCCGGGCATACTGTCACACGGACCAACACTGCTGGAGCAGGTTCCTCCCGTGGGCCGAGTACGCACCGAATTCCCTGCACCAAGATACCACTGGCTTAACACCTTTTCAGTGCGTACTCGGGTACCAGCCTCCGCTGTTTTCCTGGACGGAGGAACCCTCAAATGTTCCAGCAGTAGACCACTGGTTTCGAGAGAGCGAGAGAGTGTGGGACTCAGCTCATCACCATCTGCAGCGGGCTGTACGACAACACAAGCGCTTCGCCCCCTCCTCCGGAGATCCTGGAACCACCATCCATATACACTGTCCACGAGATCCTGGGCTCACGGCGTCGAGGGGGCCGGTTGGAATATCTCGTCGACTGGGAGGGGTATGGACCTGAAGAACGATCCTGGGTCTCACGGGATGACATACTGGACCCCACCTTGTTATCTGACTTCCATCGAGACCATCCGGATCAGCCTGCCCCTCGCGGTCGAGGTCGCCCTTGACGTCGTGTTAGGGCGTCGGGAGCCGCCCCTGGAGGAGGGGGTAGTGTCAGGCATTCACCACTGCCACCCTCATCTGACACACCTCCGGTAGCACCACCCACTCGTTCTCAGTCACCCGAATTCTAACTCGCATCACCTGTTCCTCGTTGAGCCACGCCCTATAAATAGCCACTCAGCCATTTGCTCATTGTCTGGTCTACCGTTCACATGCTGGTTCTTACTCTCCTTCCTTTGATGTTGTGGCGTGGCTCTAACACTGGACTTTTGGACTCCAGCAATCTACCTAAGCATTCAGTTAAGAACCTTTTTCACTGTTTGATCTGTCTTTTAAATAAGACGTTTTTTAATAAATTGTTAAAGTATTGCCACTCATCTCTCGTCTCCTCCATCCCCTTGTGTGTGCGTGAGTATGACAAATACTTACAATTCTAACTGAATTGTGGATATTTTGCACTGTATTTTATACTATTACTATTATGATTATTATTATTAATTATACATAAATACAATTAATTCAACGAAGAAACTAAGATTAATTAATTTAATTAAAAAAAAAAACAGTAACACTTTACAATAAGGTGTCATTTGTTACCATTGGTTAACATTAATGTATTAATGTATTACATAACAAATAGAAGCCTTTCAGACATTTCAACATGTCAGGCTTGAAAAAAGCATAACTCCCAGAAAACGTGTCGTGCCTGAAAGGCACGAGCACCATTGAACATGAAGAACTGCTGTTTGTTCCTGAGACTCATGCAGTTTCATTCTAATTGTTATTATCTATGTGACATCTCAACAGAGCAATTAGCATTCAGGTGTTGTGACATGTTGCCGCAGTTCATCAGAGGACAGACAGTTGAAATCGCAGCACGTATGTCGAAGAAAAGAAATTATGCAGCGAGCTCTTTGTAATGAGGCCTTGTCCCCTCCTCGAACCCTGGACTGAGCTTTACAATTTCATTCATATCTCACGCTTGATTAAGCTTCATCTACTTCAAGTTTAGGCCAGTCTGCAATGCTAACTGTCCTGTGAAACTATTATGAAAGTATATTAGTGTTAAGACTAGAACTTTCCCAAGGTCACACAAAGATTTGAAAGGTCGCCAACAGGCATGTTTACTTTAGAGGTACTTTATATATACACTTTATTGAATATTATAATACTATCTAACAAAATTTAGTCACGTATGCAGGAAAAAAATAAATGGTTGCAAAACAGTCGTAGTCTGGATATGAAAACAATTTTCTGATGCCAGAGAGAGAGAACAAAGTATTTGTAGAAAAGGGCTGTTTGTCATTTAACAGAGCTGTTTAAATAGTATTAAAATCACATCAGCAAAATAAGAAAAAAAAAAAAAAAGAATTGAATTGTCAGGGTCAGAGAGAGGGTCAATTAAAACTAAATTAAACCAAACAGTTGTTGGTGCAAAAACCTTGACTAACATTTTAATTGGATCTTATGAAAAAAAAAGAAGAAAAAAAGATACCAAATGTATGATATGACCCTTTTAATTAGGCTCCTGCTCTCTCTTGAAATTAATTCATTTAAAGAATTTTAGCTCTACCCTGAAGTTATGTTTTAGCATGAAAAACATATCTTTATAAATTGAGCTCAGCATCTGTCCCTGTAGTACGATCAAAAAGAAGATTGAAAAATTCCATTGACAGAGACAGCAGATGTTTTATGAGTCACCTGGTGATTGATTCTTCCAACCAGGAGTAAATTATCATATCATTACATGATATGATGATACTGAAGATTTTATTATTATTATTATTATTATTATTAGAAACTACTTGATACTTGGATGGAAATTAAATGAAATGAAATGAAATGAATAAACAAAATAGGTAACACTTTAAAACATAATTTCTAAAATGTCTATTCTATTTTATTTTATTTTCATTTTATTATTTTAAAGCTCTTTAAAGTAAAAAAAAAGCAGGTTACCACTTTCTACAGTTTAAAGGCAATGCAATTATGGTATTGCTAGGAAAATAAAATAAAATAAAATAAAATAAAATAAAATAAAATAAAATAAAATAAAATAAAATAAAATAAAATAAAATAAAAATTTTGTATCACCAAAACATAATTTCTAAAATGTTTATTTTATTTTATTTATTTATTTTTTTTTTATTATTTTTAAAGCTCTTTAAAGTAAAAAAGAAAAAAAAATGCAGGTTACCACTTTCTACAGTTTAAAGGCAATGCAATTATGGTATTTCGAGAAAAATGAACTGTGGATTTTTTGCACCGTTATTTTATTTTCTTTTCTTTTCTTTTTTATTTTATTTGTTTTCTTAATTAACATTAATTAACATACATTTTTTCTAATTTGTTTTCCTAATTAAAGTTCTCAAAAATAATAATAATAATAATAATAATAATTAAGGTAATTTGCTATATATATGTATGTATGTATGTATGTATGTATGATGTTTTCTAACTTTTGACTTTTGAAATTCAATTAGTCAATCAATCAATCAATCAATCACTCAATCAATCAATCAATAACCTAATTTTATCCAGTTGAATTACTTACTTGAAAATAACCTTAATGTGATGCATTTTTGTCAGTCAAACATAAATTAAATGGGTAAAAACTGAATATGTTTTAAACTCAATAACTAGGCTTACATAGTTACCATCAGTAAATTCAGTATCTTTTAATTTCATATATTTAGCTAAGTGAATATTGTTTGTTCCACAGCTAATCATATTTAACCCTCTGGTGCTCTTCGGTCACTTTTGACCGAAAATTTTTCTGTTTTAAATTTTTAAAAATCACAGCTTTATCGGAATGGTATGAAACTCTGTGACTTTTATGCCATTTGGAATGTCAACACAAAAAAAAAATTGAGGGCATGATTCAAGCAGGCTAAGTGGTCGTAAAAAAAATAGTCACACTTGTGCTCTTCGGTCTAAAATGACCGACCATAGGAAATGAATGGGAAATCGACAAAAATACAAATATTCAGAGAATTTTTGTGTACACAATCTACAAATCCTCCACAATGCTGAAAAAAAGTACACAGCAGTGAAGGGGTGACACTCTAAAACACACCCATTCATAAACACACCCATTCACACACACACACACACACACAGACACACACACACATTATATACACACCTCTCTTCGGTCACTTTTGACCAAAACATTTTCGGTTTTGAATTTTTCAAAAAAAATCACAGCTTCATCAGAACGGTACCAAATTCAGTGACTTTTATGGCATTTGGAATGTGAACACACATAAAAAATGAGGGCACGATTCCAAAAAAAAACAAAAAACTTGTGCTCTTTGGTCAAAAATGACCGACCACAGGAAATGAATGGGAAATCGACAAAAATACAAAAATTTAGAGAATTTTTCTGTCTCTTTCTCACACATCCACACACACGCACAAATGAACTGTAACACAGCAAATTGAGAATATGTAAAATAAAAAAAATATATATAAAAAAAATTACATATCCAGAGTGCAAAAGACACACACTCTCTTGCATATACAAATTCAGAGAGTATCTATGTATACAATCTACAAATCAGCTGCAACGCTGAAAAAAGTGAAGGGGTGACACTGATGTAGACACATCCACTCACACACAGACGTGCACACACACACACACACACACAAACACACCTATGAACTACGGTGTCTATAAACAGAGCAGAGTTTTGAGAATTAATTTGAATTATTCTCAATGGCAAAAAAAAATGGATATTAATTACAGCATAAATATTAATTATTACCACAAAACCCTCTCAAAATGCAAAATAAAAAATAAAAAATATTATTAAACAAAAATGAATTCGAATGGTTTTACTGAAAAAAATTACAAGATGCGTTACAGGTGTCCGGTCACTTCTGACCGCGAAGAGCACAAGTGTGACTCCGAAACGAAGAGCACTCAGATTAAATAAACCATATTCATACTCAACTGATTTGATTTCACTGTGAAAAGACTTGTGCTAATTCTAAATAATCAGATTAAACGGATTTTAAAAAAATGGTTATTTAAATAAAATCACTTAATAGTAGCAGTTGACTTCCATAGTGTGGGGAAGAAAAAACAATATAATACAATGGAAGTCAATGGCTGCCGTCAACTGTGGTGACTGACATTCTTCAAAATATCTTCTTTTGTGCTTAACAGGAGAAAGAAACTCATACAGGTTTGGAATAAGTGGAGGGTGAGTAAACACTGACAACTTTCTTATTGCATTTCTTATATGCATTTCAAATACATAAATCTTGTTTAGCAGTGTACCTAGTAACCTTTCCTTCCAAATTTATGACTGACACCAAGCTTATCTACAGCTGAAAAGTTTATGTTCACGTTTCAGTAGGTTCAGCTCCAATTTAAAGCCAACACCAAATATGTTAGGCCTACATACTTTCTGCCTTTACGAACGGCTGTCATGTCAGCAAATTCTGCTGTGGCCACGAGTTAGGAACAGATATAATCATTCGCAGACTTAAAATGGTAATGGGGAAACTTTTCGTTCTTGCCTCAGGGACAGCAAACACCTGTCAAATGTTTCTGTTCTCGTCCGCATATCAAGGAGACATCGCTTGAAAAGAGTTTTTTTTTTAAAGCCAGGACAGTGAGATCTTCAAAGACGTAGATCAGTAAATGAGGAGCCCTTGTAGATATTTCGCCCAACTTTTCGAATCTTTCAATGGTTGAAGAAATGAATGAGATGAATTATTCATCTAGTGTGGAGGGTGGTACGCATTCATCTCAGGCACTCTTGATAAACTAGTTTTAAATGATGTCTGACGTGGAGGTCTGAATGTCAGCCAGCAGACAACAGCCTTCCAGACTCATTCGGTTCAACTCCAGTTTCTTTCATCTTCTTAGTCAGAAAGGCTACAGATGACCCTCTTGAAAGTGATTCATATGTTAGGAATGCATATTTTGTGATATAAATGTTAAAACTTAAGAAATTTAAACATCACAGGTTCCCCCAGTAAAAAAGTTATATATTTATTTCATACAGGTCAAGTATAGTTCAAATCTCTTAACATATATACTGACATATCACTCAAGACTAGATTATAATTAACATTTATTTGGAGTACTACTTGTGCACAGTCCACATTTATTAATATTAAGCCTAAAATGTGTTTTAATATCACTGTTGATGTGGACTGTATGACTTTTCATCTTTCCTTGCAATGACCTGTTAACTTGAGAACTGCTGCTACCAGGTCATTTAGTCAGTGACCTGAACTTCAGGACCTGGTTGCATTTGCAATTGACCACAGAACTGGAGTCTGATTATTTAACAAATCAGAATTTGAGTTTGATTTTTTTTTTTTCTTTTTTAATTAAATCAGAACTAGAGTCTGATTCTTTAACATATCAGAAGAGAGTCAAATTCTTTAACAAATCAGAATTGGAGTCTGATTTTTTAACAAATCAGAACTGGAATCTGATTCTTTAGCAAATCAGAACAGAGTCCAATTCTGTAACAAATCATAATTGCAGTCCGATTTTTTTAACACATCAGAACTGGAGTCAGTTTCTTTAACAAATCAGAATTGGAGTCCAATTCTGTAACAAATCAGAATTGAGATCTGAATTTTTAACAAATCACAATTGGAGTCTGATTCTTCAACATATCAGAAGAGAATCCGATTCTTTAACAAATCAAAATTGTGGTACAATTCTGTCACAAATCAGAATAGGAGTCAGATTATTTGACTTTTTTTTTTCCAGACCAGGGGCCAGATACACAGAATTCTTCTTAAGATAGAAGTTAAGAACACTCAAAAAAAAAAAAAAAACTTGAAAAAAAATCTTAAGAAGTTCTATATGTTATTAAGATGGAAATGACAGATGTTATACTTACTTTAAGAATAATGATTCTTATGAAGATTCTTTTTAAGAATTTCAATTTTGAAATTTAAAAAAAAAGAGATGAGCATTTCTAAATAATAAGAAAAATAGCAGTTAAGAAGAACTTTATTCTACATAATGTTTTGTGAATCCAGCCCCATGTTTTTGCAACTGATTCTTTAACAAATCATATTAAGGGTCTGATTCTTTAACACATCAGAATTGGAGTACAGTTCTTTAAGTCAGAATAAGAGTCTGATTCTTTAACAAAACAGCACTGGAGTCCGAATTTTTTACAAATCAGAACTGGAGTCTATTGGAGACTGGAGTCTGATTCTTGAACAAATCAGATTGGAGTCTGATTTTTTAACAAATCATAATTAGAGTCTAATTCTTTAACATATCAGAAGAGAGTCCAATTCTTTAACAAGTCAGAATAAGAGTCTGATTCTTTAAGAAATCAGAATTCATAATTGCAGTCTGATTTCTCAACACATCAGAATTGGAATTGAAGTTCTATATGTTATTAAGATGGAAATGACAGATGTTATACTTACTTTAAGAACAATGATTCTTACGAAGATTCTTTTTAAGAATTTCAATTTTGAAATCTTAAAAAAAATAGATGAGCATTTCTAAAAGTATTCTATTTTAAAGTAACAAAATAATAAGAAAAATAGCAGTTAAGAAGAACTTTATTCTACATAATGTTTTGTGAATCCAGCCCCATGTTTTGTAAACAGATCAGCTGATTCACTGAAAAGAACTGGCTCAAAACAACCATTTGTTGATGAATGAAGGAGACCTGGAGCACACTTTCAGCAAATAACAACTTACATTTCATAAAACTTGACTTGAGATAATACATGATATCTATAGAGTCCTTCATAGTGCTTTTGCATCAGTTTTGAATCCAGTTCCAATTCACTGAAATTGTATGAAAGGTAATATTGTATAAAACCCATATTGATGCAGCCAATTATCAAGGAGTCCAAGGCCAGACATTTAGAGAGATTCAGAGCATTATTACCTCTGAATACCTTTTTTATCTGTGCAATATCTCAGTATGTCAGTGTTGGCTCTGAAGATACACGTTTGCTTTCTCTTTTGTGTCAGGCAGCAAACATGAAGAGATGAGATGACTCGTGAGTAATGAACAGAGGAAATGGACCATATGACTCTGTCATTCTGTTTGATATGTAATTCATCCACTGTCATACATGAGATGCTGTATTTAGACTGCAGCCTTCTGAAGACTGTCTCTTTGTGGTGATATCTGCACGTCAGGATGATGCCTCACAGCAGGCTGGATGTGTCTTTCAAATATTGAACGAGTTGCTATAAGAAGCCTGCAGACTCTTCACTGCCTTGAAGAAACACTTTAATGCTTTAGGTTGACCATGTGCTGGCCAACTGCATGTCATCATTGACATACAAATGACACATTTATCCAAAGTGACTTTCATTGCATTCAGGGTATACTTTTCATCATTTCACGCATTCACTGGGAACCTATGACCTTAGCGTTGCTCGCACCATGCCCTATTTTTAATGCCACACACACTACACAATTTCAGCCCTGATTTTCCACTCAGAAACAGTTAACGCAGAACACCAACAAAAGCACACACTTGGAAGCAAATTGGTGTTCATTCATGTGAGTCACGATTGCTATGTGAACTATCAGACTTGAACTGAGAGAAATGCAGATGTGTTGCGGATGAGAGAAATTCAGCAGGTTAAATATCTAGACTTGTATATCGAGCTCTAAGAAAATCTAGATATAGAATATCTGGTCCCCTAGTATAAAATGAGCTGTAAATGAGTGTAGTGTGAAAAAAAGAGCTTGATAACTTTGAAAGTCATAGTGTAGTGTATGGATGGCATTAGTCAAGTAATTATCTTTTAGTCATCTGCTACAGTAGGCTATATATAAGTCACATGACTAATTTAGGAAGTACTTGTATTATTTGCATCTTGGTGGTTCTATGAAACATTTCATGTGATATAATTCAGAAAAAAATCTAGGTGGCAACACCGTTGTGCTCTACATTCAAAAACTAGTCACGAGGCTGAAATCTACAAATGGAAAGCAACAGTTCATTCATGTTTATTTTGTGCTATAGGGAAGCGTGGGGTAAGATAAACCATTTTACTTACTACTGTATGTGGCCCTCAAGATAAGGGAAAATGAGGCAGATAATTTTAGGTTGTTTTCAATTATTTTAAATGATCAGAATGTATCTGTGACAAACGGTTCTAAAATTATGTCAAATTATTTAACAAATCAGAAATTGGAGTCTGATTCTTTAACAAATCAGAATTCGAGTCTGATTCTTTAACATATCAGAAGAGAGTCCAACTATTTAACAAATCAGAAATTGGAGTCTGATTCTGTAACAAATCAAAATGGGAGTACGATTCTGTAACAAATCAGACTTGAGATCTGAATTTTTAACAAATGAAATCTACAAATCTACAAATCTGTGACAAAGGGTTCTAAAATTATGGCTTCTTATAAAAAGTGTTCTTGTGGCTCAATTTTCCCCAGGTTAGGGTTAAGTTGACCCAAAATCAGTGGGTAAGATGAACCATCTAAGTGAAAACTGACCATCTGACTGAATCTGATCCAAACCATGTGGAATTTTAGGGATAATTTACCTCTTTTAAAAACTGGCTTAATAATCAAATTTCATTTTACAAACAGTCTTTTTTTCTTAAAGCTAACTTAAAATAAAAACAATCAAATGAAGTTTGATTTTCAATCTTCAGTTGTTTGCATTTCTGAAACTATAACATTTCTGAAATACTAAACGGAGAGTTTGTTGAGTAAAATGAAATAAAAACTGAATTAGAATGAAGGAATAAATGTCACTGAAACTAATAAACATTTTAGTCAAAAGATTCTTGGCATGGTAGCTTTTCTGCTATGTCGAACAGATCATTAGGGACTACCGGTGGAAAGATATATTTGATTATAATGTAATGAAAAGCATCTTCTGGTTCTCAGAGAAGGATATGGTGCACTTGTACACTGTCTCTATCAAATAAACTACAGATAATATCTCTATATATATGATATGATATGACTAAACCAGTTGCATAATATCACATTAAAATACCAGTTTATACTTCCGAGATTTAACTTAACTTTAGTGCCTTATGGTGGGGTAAATTAAAGTGTTGGCTCAACTTACCCCATAGCATTTGGCTCACCTTGCCTCATAGCTGGCATTTTGGAAAAATAAAAACTAGCTAGCTTACCAGTTCAGGCTAATATTTAGCTAAATTATTTGCATACTTTTACATGTTGCTAAATCAACTATATGCATCATAAATATGTTTAGACCTGGATAAATTTGCTTTGATGTAACAGCCATGTTATGCTAAAATTTTACTTTGACAAGCCAAAAAACAGTTTTTAAAGTAATTGGGTGCCTTCCACTCTTCCTATGTGTTTTTTACAGTCTGGCAGAAATATTGTGTGATTCCAAAATATATGGTCACATGACAGTAAAAGTGTACGGTTGCCAAGATACAAGGGGTGGGTCAACTTACCCACTGGCTCAACTTACCCCACTCTCCCCTAAATAAAAAAGAGGAAGAGAATTTCTTACAAACTGACAAAACGAAAAAGCTGAGACTTTGTTTCATACCTAACGTAGCCTGCTCTTTCTTGTCTGTCGGCACGTTGTCAATTTCTTCTTTGCTCCACAACGTATTCTTCTCTGAGTGAGAACATGATTGTGGCATGAGAGCGCCATGGATTGTCAGATGCAGCAACAGTAACTAAGGGGGCGGGTCTTTGCGAAAGGGTCAATTCTAGTCAATGGCCAGCTGTCAGCTTGGTGTGTCATGGCCTTTAGTTTGGTGACGTGAAACCCATCTGAAACCCATGTGTTGTATTGTCCTGTCTTTGTGTGAGCGTGTGACATTGAGTTAGTTTTCTGGTCCATGCACTTTCCCGTCTAATGTGGTGACAATCTTGTCTAGTTTGTTTTTGTTCAGTGTCGGGATTTGGATGCTCATGCTCAATGTCTTTCATTGTAAGCACACGGCGGGGGTTGTTTTCTCCTGTTCCATGTGCTCTTGTGTTCTGTTTCTTAGAGCACATGGTTTATGATTGTGTTCGTTTCAAGGCCCAGAAATGTAGTAAGGACATTGTTAAAATAGTCCATTCAGCCCTAATGTTATGAAGCTGCGAGAATACTTTTTGTGCACAAAGAAAACAAAAATAACATCTTTATTTATGCATGCTGACGTTAAACCTGGTGTTGAATAAAGTCTTTATTTTTAGGGCGGTCAGACTATTAAATTTTCATGTAATCATCTAATTAATTACATGATGTTTTGAATAATTAATCTAATCACAAAATAAATTATTATTTAAAGCTATTTTTGTGTTAAATGAGAAAGTATTAAGTAGACGTTACAAATTGTAGCTTCAGAAAGAAATATTTTATTTGATTCAACATAGAATTTATTACACATTTAGGCTGCAATGGCCTAACGTAAACTATGGAACATAAAAGAAGATAGTTTGAGAAACATCTCAGTATTTTTTGTTCATACATTGGTAACCAAAACAGGTTTGTTACCAATAGTCTCTAAAATACCTTCTTTCCTGTTCTACAAAAGAAAGATTTAAAATGACATGAGGTTGAGTAAATGATGACAGAATATATATATATATATATATACACACACACACATACACACTATCCATTTAATAGTTTTATTCTTATTCATATATTTATTTATTTTTTATGAAATGATACTCTAAATAATACTCTAAATAATAATAAATAAGAAACTAAATCGGACAGCCGATGGCTGTAAATGTCATTAATGAGTCATTCATTTATTCATTTGATTCATTCAAACGGCTGATTCATTCAGGAATGAAGTAAATGGCTCTCTTTATGAATGGCCTTTTTAATCAACAGTTCACATGATTTATTCAAAACGCGGATTCATTCAGAAACTAAACACTGCTGTGTTGCTCGAAGACGCAACAATTCTGCTATGGCTTCAAAGGTAATATGTTCTTTGCAAAATTAAGCAAAAACACATAACATTGTGTTTAAAATATAACACAATATCAACTTCTTTTTTACTGAACTGTTGTATAAAATCACATTTAAGCTTGTGATAGATTAGGACAAAATCAGCACTCATGTCATATATTGCTCTTGCTGCCTGTGTGATATGTAATATATATAAATATGAGACAAAACACATACCGGGGCATTTTTTTTGCACCAATATCTTGAATTTTAGGGCATAACTGCAATTGTGGAGTTGCTGCCCTGCATCATATTTGTCAGCAGTCAACTATATGAAATATAAGATGACGTACAGGTCTGAGGGCATGGCCAGTGTGTTAACTGCGTTAAAATGATTTTTTCATAACAAATTTATTAACACGTTAAACTGACATGCCTACACTGTAAAAAAAACAAAACAAAACAAAACAAAACAAAAAATAAAAAAATAGTTGAATGAAATCAAATATCTTAATTTGTCACCTAGTACAACTTACCATCTCAAGTTGACTAAACATTTTTGAGTTGACTGAACTTAAAATTTAAGGCAGCCAGGTAACAAATTATTTTAAGTTGAATCAACAAATAGTTTTTTATAGTGTAGTTATTTTTGTTTTTTTTTGTGTGCAGAAAAAGTATTCTCGTAGCTTCATAAAATTAAGGTTGAACCACTGATGTAACATGGATTATTTTAACAGTGTCCTTAATACCTTTCTGGGCCTTGAACGTGGTAGTTGTGTTGCTGTATATGCAAGCTCAGAAAGCTCTCAGATTTCATCAAAAATATCATAATTTGTGTTCCGAAGATGAACGAAGGTCTTACAGGTTTGGAACACGGGGGTGCGTAATTAATCATTTTTGGGAGAACTAACCCTTTAAAATATATCTTTCCCAGCTCAACACTTTCTTCTTCTTTCATTACAGAAACAACCAAGTAAACCATCAGTCAGATCAACCAGTGATGAGAGTGTGAAGACTCTCCTCTTTTTTTTTTTTTCAATTCTCTGGTGACAAACAGGCTAGTGGCACAGAAACTTCATCTTTAACTTGCATTGAACCCAGAACATTCCTTGAGGACATGCATATTCGTGTAGATAAAAAATGTGCAGTGAGAAATTCACACCTTAGGGGCCTTTCACACAGAATGCGTTTCTGTTTAAAAATGCGAGACACAGGATGGTGGAATGAAACAGGTTTAGAGACCTGTGCTTTAAAAGTTGAACTTTGGCACATTTTTAGAACACAATGTTGTGTGAAAAATATTGAATGCAATATTCCTGTAGCTTAAACAGCAATGCATGGCGGTAGCAAAGCCACACAACTGATAAAAACGTGAACCGTAAATGCAATGTAAATAGTTTTGGATAAACACATCTGCCAAATGCATAAATGTAAATGCAAAAAGCAAAGGAAAAGCAGCAGAATGCAAAAACTTAGCATACCAATGTTTAAAAACCTTTTACACACCCTTGTTGAAAGATGACATGTATCAGTTTCTGTAGCGGAGGAACCTCAGCAGGATCAAGCTAAACTTCAATGTTTCTTGCTTGCTAGTATCTGCATTTGAAGTGCCTGCATCTATTAATGGCATCGTACAGCAAGTGCATGTATTCACCCCTGTGTGACACCAGGATGGCACTGAAAAGATGCCATGCAGACCCAACTATAAGCTCCTGCTTTGTGCTTCTATGTTGATGATGACGAGCTCCGTGCCTGCTTGCGATATAATTATAAGCATCTGTGTGGATACCCAATTGCCTGGAAGAAATGCAGGCATGAATATTTCATTGTAGACCCTGGTGCTTACGAGTTCAGCTCAGACAGATAACACCACAGAGAGGAGCTGTTCATTAGAAAGCGCTGCAGAGGAGAAGGAGAGGTGCGAACACTATGACTCACAGCTCAGATTCCTGCCATATAATTACAGAGTCACTGTTCCAGCGGCGAAGGTCAGGGGTCAGAGGGCACGGGGTTAAGCGACAGCACGCTGGATGTCGATTTCTCACTACACCAGAGACTAATCAATACCATTCATCTGATAGTGAAAACCCAACGTATCCTAAAAAGTGATGCATGCTGACATGTTTGATGCTTTCCTCTGATGTTTTTAATTTACAGAACTGAAATATGTAAGCACTTTTCCTCTTATTGGGTTTGTGTTTCTTTGTGAGGTTGTTTGTTCATCTATGGGCTACATTGAGAAAAAAAAAAAAAAAAAAAAGAAAAAAAAAGTAAATAAATAAATAAATAATAAAAAAAAATAATAATAACAATTTTACATTTTTTTACACTTTTTAAAACTTTTTAATACTCTTTCCAGCACACCTCACAAGTATTGTTTTATATCATTCTGTAAAGGAAAAAACTATGTATGTATGTATGTATGTATGTATGTATGTATTTATTTATTTATTTATTTATTTATTGCTTAACATTTGTCTCGCTAATGCTAATTTCATAGCTATTATTTTATGTATCCTAAACACTAATTAATTTGTTCACACTTTCTTCATAATTTGACAAAATTACAGTTTATAGGTACAACAAATAATTGGTTTATAATATATTTGTCTTGTTTTTTCTTAATTTTTCTCATGTCTCAAATGTCTTAAAAAGTTCTTTAATGACTCATGTCTTTTTGGTAAACAAGTAGCCTGCACAAAGCAAAACATATTTTATTAAAATTTAGTTTAAAAATCAGTCCAACAGTCTATGCAAACAACTGTACAGAAAACATTGTAAAAAAAATCACTCAAAAGTATCAATCACTTGTCTTTTTTGTATGCAAGATGTATCCAGAGATCAGCGAATGGACTGTGGGCGGTCCATGGGCACGGCTGTGACCATGTTGTCATAAATCCATAACTTGTGGCTGAGCAAAAATTATGTATGTTCAATTATTTAACAGAGCCTTTCAATCTAGTATTCCTCCTCAGGGCCCTAATACCTGAAGAAAGGATTTGGTTACAAATCACCACTGTCACGCTCAAGTCTTGATTTACCATCACATCACAGCCACATCTCCATTCTCTCCATCATCTCTGAGCGTGATGTAATTTCCTCTCTTGTCACTGGTGGACCTTCAACTCTAACTGCACCCACTTCTGTATCACTTTAGGGCCAGATATATTATTCCCCCCATAACCCATTCTCACCGGGTAAAACTAAATTCCAAGAGATTAAAGACTTGTCTTTAGGATTTTTGATAGGTGATTGTGTATAAAACTCAAGGTTAGATCTGAAACTCTGTATGCCTGGACAAACCACCTCTCTTCAGATTATCTCGCTGAGGTTTTGAGAACGGGGAAAAAAAAAAGATGAAAACATTTTTGGGGCCAGTGATGCATGGCCATCTGAATTAGGCTTGTAATATAGCGCTGCTCATAAATGTGAGATGGCATTGAGGAGGCGGGCGCTGCCAGCAGCTCTGCCATTAGGACTCATTTTCCACTCTTAATAGCACAGGCACCTTGTTTAATAAGCATGGATTACAGGTCATAAAGGGCAATGGAGAACTGAATGCCAGCGATCTGCTGAAAACACTGAATAGTATCGTCTGTCCTCACCTGATCGCTGGTGAAGAGATGACAGCAGCACCAGTGATGGGCCATTTATATGCGTCTGAAGGTCCTATCGTATGGGTCCATTGTTTTCAAAGTCTCAGACAGTGAGATAGTCTTGAATTACAAGACACTTTGACTATATGTGGCATAAATGCATAAAAAGTTGGATAAAGTTTCAAAATGACATTGTTACACTGAAATACAGAAGAACAGAAGAACACTGATCTCCACCCACTTGAAGTTTTATCAAAACTGCACAGGGACCCCCAAAGGGTCACAAGGTAGTGATTTGGGGTCGACAGACAGACAGACAGACAGACAGATAGATAGATAGATAGTTTGGGAACCCCTTGCAGAATCTGTGAAAATGTGAATAATTTTAACAAAATAAGAGAGATCATACACAATGCATGCTATTTTTTATTTAGGACTGAGTAAAATTTTAAATAAAAGAGGTTTACATATAGTCCACAAGACAAAAAATAGCTGAAATTATTAAAATAACCCCCTTCAAAAGTTTTGGAACCCTTGGTCCTTAATACTGTGTATGGTTTCTCGAATTATCTACGATTATCTACTTTTTGTTTTGTTTTTTTGTTTTGTTTGTGATGGTTGTTCATAAGTCCCTTGTTTGTTCTGTATAGTTAAACTGAGCACTGTTATTCAGAAAAATCCTCCAGGTCCTGCAGATTCTTCAGTTTTCCAGCATCTTTTGCATATTTGAACCCTTTCCAGCAGTGACTGTATGATTTTGAGATCCATCTTTTCACAATGAGGACAATTGAAGGACTCAGTCACAACTGTTAAAAAAAAGTTCAAACAAGCACTGATGCGCCAGAAGGAAACACGATGCATTAAGAGCCGGGGGGGTGAACATTTTTTTACATTCGAAAATTAAGGTAAATTGTGCTTAATTTGTCTTCCGGGAAACATTCAAGTATCTTCTGTTGCTTCCGAAGGGCAAGAATAAATGGAAAATTATTGATATTCCAACAAAATATGAAAAACTTGGACATCTTCACTCTGTTCAAAAGTTTTCACACCCCGGCTCTTAGTGCATTGTCTTTCCTTCTAGAGCAGGGGTGGCAGCTCCAACCCTAATTAAAACTCACCTGTCTGTAGCTTTCTAGTAACCCTTCAGACCTTGATTAGCTTGTTCAGGTGCATTTGATTAGGGTTGAAGCAAAACTATGCAGCGCTACGGCTCTCCAGGACCAGCGTTCGCCACTGCTGTTCTTGAGCATCAGTGAGAGTTTGAACCACAACCTGTAATAGTCCCTATAGTCCCTAACTTGTCCTCAGTGTGAAACGATGGATCTCAAAATCATACAGTCACTGCTGGAAAGGGTTCAAATGTGCAAAAGTTGCTGGAAAACTGAAAAATCTGCCGGACATGGGGGATTTTTCTGAAGAACAGTGCAAGAGTGCTCAGTTCAACTGTCATGAGTCATGAATAACCATCACAAAAAAAAACAAAAAACAAAAAAAAAGTCTTAGATCATCCAGGTAACCACACACAGTATTAAGAACCAAGGGTTCCCAAACTTTTGAAGGGGGTTATTTTAATAATTTCAGCTATTTCTTTTTTATGTGGACTATATGTATACATCTTCTATGTAAAATATCTTACCCAGAACAGTGCTAAATAAAAATAAAAAATAACATGCATTTTGTATGATCTCTCTTATTTTATTAAAATTATTCACAGTTTCGTAGATTCTAAAAGTGGTTCCCAAAATTTTGCATGCCACTGTATATTTGGAAGGGGGTTCCTCACAAAGTGGTCATTATACAGTATTTGGAGCTGTTTGAAATCAAATCATTTGGAAAACCCCTGGTCTATCTAATGTACATAATTCATCATATTATAATCATTTACAAATTTTTCTATGTTAATTATAATTCTACTTAATTTAACTTGCAATGCTTGCTATTGTGGTTTAATCTTATGCATGTGTGGTCGATGATGTAATGATGTAATGCAGGTTTTGCTTGCTATAACAACACTTGTTGGATTTGTACTGGTTTGATGAAATACAGGATGAAGTCCAGTCCAAAAAAGTCCAGATGACGTTCATGACAAAGTATAACTGACCTGTTCATATTTATAATTATATTTATTTTTCTCTTGCTTTCTGCTCTTCCTTGGCTTCCTCCGTCAACTTCTCAGGCTGACAGAAGATTTAGTTGCATATATATGCATACTTTAATGTAACATTAATAGCGAGGGATGGAAACTTGCTTTAATTCTGTCTGAGTACAAATTAATCTTTTCCTGTTTATGCTCTAAGAAGCTTATGTGCGTGAAAGTCGGTTTGTGTCCACAACTGCCCATACACACGTAAGGTGACCACACACACACACACACACACACACACACACTTAAACACACAAACACACATATTAGTCCCACATAGCCAGACATTTGACGCATTGCAGAAGGTCTCCATCTTTCAAAGATTATTCTAGTCAACAACCACCCAATTAGAAAGGAACAGCAGCTCGACTGGCATGGAAAGCAGTCAATCACAGTTTGTTTCCTGCCATTTAGCTTATCTGAGATATATTATACCAGACTAACATGGAAGGAAGGAATGAATAATTAAATTAATCAATGAATAAATAAGTAATAGCGCAGCAATCGCTAAATGCTGAATATCTGTAAAAGATTGTATGTCTCTAAAGGCATGTTCACACACACAAATATTTAGCATTAAAATTTGGTCCAGTTTTTAAATGCCATTTGTTTGTTAAGACAAATGTGTTAAAAAGCGCCAGACAGACTGAATAAAAATGCAGGTTCACTTTCTGAGAGAAGACAGCATTTTTAGGGGGTAAAAAATGTTTAATTCAGTGTGTTACTTGCTGTTGCTTTAAATTTATTTGTGAATTTGCTAGCAATTTCCGAGTGAAAATTGTTTCTTTCACTGCACAAGTCTCTATAGCAAGGCTGTGGAAGTGACAACTGTGTTTAAATGCGCACAGATAGAGAGACTCTGGCAGCAATGCAAATCAGAAATGCTCAGCCAATTAGTTCAGATCAAAGGACATAAATTTCATTGGTGGTGAATATGCAAATAATAAATGGCACGTCTGTCCTGCAATAACCTATGCAGTTTTAGACAGTTAATTGGTTTGAGTTGCACTGGGGAGCTGTAAAGTCTCTCCAACAAAGGAATTAAATTTCACTGCTTGAGTCCTTACATGCAATAAAACTTGACGATAAAAATATTTTAATGTTACTGCTGTACTCAGTGAATACAAATGATAAACACACCATAGTATGCTGTAGAAACGAGAGCCAATATGAAAACTGACTGACCACTTTGTTTAATACTGTTAAGTAACTCTATTGACAGTGTTTTTTTACAGTTGCCTCAGAAAATAATTTTGACTAATAATAATAATAATCCTTCGAATAACTGACTGACGCTAACAAAGACAAATATACACTAATACATTTTTGTCATGGGATGTTGTTGCAGAGACAACGCAGGAGTCATCAAATATCTTAAAAAGCCTTTAATAAATGAAAACACAGGGAACTAATCCAACATCAAGGAGAAAGCAAACACACGTAACTTCCAAGTAGACAGACAAAGGAAAACTGAACAGGCTAGAACTAATATACACAGGATAATTACAAAAACACAGGTGCAAGGGATAAAGCAATCAAACTAAACAAGAACAGGAAAATGACCAAATAAGGAAAACTAGGAACTGAGACAGGGACAAAACAAGGAAAAACAAGTCCATAACCCTGAAAATGGTCTGTGGCAGGGGTGGCGAACATCGGTCCTGGAGAGCCACAGCCCTGCATAGTTTTTCTTCAGCCCTAATCAAACGCACCTGAACAAGCTAATCAAGGTCTGAAGGGTTACTAGAAAGCAACAAGTTTTAATTAGGGTTGGAGCTGAACTCTGCAGGGCTGCGGCTCTCCAGGACCGGAGTTCGCCATCCCTGGTGGCTACGTTTACATGCACACTTTTTGGTTCAATCGGATTAAATTCATTCCGATTAATGAATCAGAATGTAGTGTTTACATGAACGCTAAATAAAGTGACTGGGTTGATGTGCGTGTTTATATGTCACAAGCTTTAAATCGGAATAGATTTTTTTGACATGCGCACATTGCACAAATATAGAGTTTCTCACTGTTTAATTAAATTATGATTAAATTATAATTTAAAATAATCTTGTCGGTAAATGGTTAATAATCGGTTAACGCAGTGTTTCCCAACCCTGTTCCTGGAGGCACACCAACAGTGCACATTTTGGATGTCTCCCTTATATTTCTGTTCCTCGAGTCTCTACTAACGAGATGATGAGTTGATTCAGGTGTGTTTGATCAGGAAAAGTTGGAAAATGTGTAGTGTTGGTGTGCCTCCAGGAACAGGGTTGGGAAACACTGGTTTAACGAGCGTTGGCTGTCGGTTAGGAAAAATAACCGAAATGAACATCCATAGCATTTATACAACACTTTATTCATAAGAAAGAACCGCTTGTTCCGTGCATCATACGTCATTACGCTATTTCTGCGTCATTGCACATGCTCAGTCCTTCCAGTTTCGGTTTTCAATCTGATCAAGTGTTTACACGCACTCTCAATCATGTTAGAAAAGAAATAAACCACCCCCTTCAATCCAATAGAAATTTCTTTCCAATCCAGCTCAATCGGATCAATTATGGTGTTTACATGAAAGTTTTTCAATCCGATTGAACCGTCAATCTGATTGCAAGTAGATTATTTTGGTGCATGTAAATGTAGCATGAGGCAAGGCATTAAACCAACATAAACATAAAAAAGTAGTGTGATAAAATTGTTTACTTCCTGTGTGAGGTTCTGTCCAAAGTAACAGTTATTTATTTATTTCCATACAGTATTTCCATAAAAGAACCATGTTGGGCTCCAAAAATAACCTTTTAGTGAACAGTTCTTAAAAGAATTATTTTAATGTGAAGAACATTTTTAAGAATCTGAATAACCTTTTCTACTATAAATAACTTTTTGTGGAATGGATTCTATGGATGTTAAAGGTTTCTTCGTGGAACCACAGATGCCAATAAAGAATCTTAATTGTTAAAGGGGTCATCAGATGCCCATTCTCCACAAGTTGATATGATTCTTTAGGGTCTTAATGAAAAGTTTATAATATACTTTGGTTAAAAATTCTCAATGGTAGTGTAAAACAACACCCTTTTTACCTTGGCAAAATCAGCTCTGAAAAAATCATCCCATTCTGGTCAAGGCTGCTTTAAATGCAAATGAGCTCTGCTCGCCCCGCCCCTCTCTTCTCTGAGTGACGGGCCTGTTTACTTTAGCCGCATTTAGCCTCTAAACTTGCTAATTAGCACATTATTAGGAAAGGCGATTGCAAAGATTCATAAACAACCCCTTATACTCACTTCTGCGGTAAGAGAGGCTGGATCATGAATAATTCGCGTGAACATAGATGTATATATGTAGATCAGGAGGCGCATTCCCTTCACAAATCAAAATATGGAGGTGGGACTGTTACAACTGATCGGCGGTAAGACACTCATGTCAATCAACTATCGTGGGAGCGGCCTCTGTGGGTGTGACGCAACAATGACAGGCATCTGAGAATGGCTCGATTTGAAAAAGGGGATTTTTTTTTTACAGATTAATTAAAAACCACTGCATGGATTTTTATCATTATAGGGTAAATACACTGCCAACACACATTAATGTTCAAACAACATGAAAAAGTGAACTTAGCATCCGATGACCCCTTTAAGAGTGTGGAGGAATTATCTTGGCAACCAAACTTTCCTCTACCTAGAACTTAACTTGAAATTAACCCAGAATATTCTTTTAAGAAAATGTTGACTCTGTTTCTAAAGTTCTCTGTTGTACGTCATTGAATCCAAACACTGGCAAATCAAAATGCAGAATGTTTTGAGTCTGGGGAGCTGTGCTTTGGGTTTTGTAGGAGGATTTATTCAACATCTGGCAGAGCTCCCTGACCCTGTAAAGCTGTGCCCCACGTCTATCTGTAATCCCTCCCTACATCTAACATGGTTTAATCCACACTGCACTGGAGAATACATGCTGCATTACAGGAGATGCTCATATGACTGATTGAAACTGACTGGATGGAGCTGCTGGTCACAAAAGACAGCTCAAGATAACCCTAGTACAAGATTTAATTCACGTAATGAGGAATTCACACATCAGTCATAGTCTCTATTTAGAAATGAATAAATCATTGTGTCAAAATCATTCTTCCCATGCAATACAGCTCCTTGTTTTTGTCATGATCTTTCTCAACTCAAACTGAAGCTTTTATCCCAAATTTCAGTTGCAAACTCCATATCAGTATCAAAAGTTCTTTATTCTCGACAGAAAAAAGTAATATTGTGACATATATTCACATATAATATTCTATTTTAATATGCATTGATTAAAATCTAATGTATTCCTGTGATCAAAGCTGAATTCACTTCAGTATTCAGTGTCACATGATCCTTCAGAAATCATTTTAATATGCTGATTTATTATCCGTGCTGGAAACAGTTGTGTTGCTTAATATTTTTTGTAACCTGTGATACTGTCACAGGCGTGGTGTGTGGGAATGAGGAGCTGGGATGAGGAGATCAGGAACGTAGAGTTTATTATTATAACCCAAACACAGGAACAGAAACAAACAGGAACAGCAGGGAATCCACACGCAGACACAACGTAAAAGACTTTAAAAACCAACAAACAAACGGGGAACTGAACCAAACTTAAATACACAGGCTAATCAGACGAGGACAGGTGAGAATGATTAAACAATGACGTCATAATTAGAAACGGAACAGGAAAGACCAAATAAGGGCATACACAGGGGAAAACCAAAGAAACAGTCCACGGGGTGTGACAGATACTTGTTTCAGGATTCTTTAATGGATAAAAAGTTAAAAAGTGCAGCATTCATTTAAAATAGAAAACAGAAAGCTATCTGTAAGCATTCCTATTGATCTCAATGGCAGTTGCTTGGCTGGCACAAAACACTTGAATTCTGCCATCTTTGTTCATGGCAACTTAATGATGGACAATTATTTTTTTAGCCAATCATCGTAAATTAAGTATAATTTATGCACTACTAAATAATATTAAGGTGTAATGCTCAAATATGAATATTTGAGCATTTCACCACTAAGCTAAATTGAAAGTATATTGACGTAAAAGTAAAATAAAAGTGAAAAAGTAAACTGCAAGTATACATTTAATATTTACAGAAGCCTCCAACTAAGAGTAATTAATTAAAATAACAGACTGATTTATATATATATATATATATATATATATATGAGCTTATGTTTTATGACAGACCCCAATCCTTTAGACATGCCCTTATGAAAAAGAGGTGCACTTGCAGTGTAATTTAAATCTTAAAAGCATATACATATAAAAAGAAAAAAAAACTGCACTTGAAGATGCAAAAAAGGATTGGATTTTAACGCATTTGTGACCCTGGACCACAAAACCAGTCTTAATTAGCATGCATGGGTATATTTGTAGCAATAGCCAAAAAGAACTGGATATTTTCTTTTTTGCCAAAAATCATTAGGATAGTAAGTAAAGATCGTGTTTCATGAAGATACTTTGTAAATTTACTACCGTAAAAATATTAAAACTTATTTTTTTAATTAGTATGCATTGCTAAGAACTTAATTTAGACAAATTTAAAAGAAATGTACTCAATAATAATAAAAAAATGATCCTTATGACTGTTTTTTTGGTCCAGGGTCACATTTATGTGCACTTTGAAATAATATCAAGTTAAAAGTTATTTTTAATTATATTTTGTCATGCTTTTAGAAAAGACACTTTTGAAGTGTTTGAACACACTAAAACATGTAAAATGCAGCTTCATCATTAAAAATGTGTAATTACAAATATATTTAACACTACAGTAGATGCATGTATTTAAAAAAAAAAAAAAACTACACAAATGCAGTCAAACTGATTTAGATTTGTTCTTCTTAAAAATAAATAAATAAATAATGTAATTTGAATTAAATAATTTGAATAATTGATGATACATAAATTATTTAATATCTCAAGCATGGTAATTTGTCCGTTTGTAATTTTTTAAAATAAACTCTAGCAATTTAGATACTGCAGAGTATATTCTATTCTAAACCTTCACGCCACACATTTCTCATAGACCATGTGAAAATGATCTTTGCAGACAGAGACAAAACATTTCACATAAGATTTGCACCTTTCTAAGCGTAACTTATGGGCAGTGTTTGCACCTTTTCTTGTGTTCAGGCTTTGAGCTGTCTATTCTTGTGGCTTTTCTCTACTCATCTACTGGATGTGAAATCCCATACTGTCTGAATAGGCTCTGCATTTGAGAACTTGTGAGGTTACATGTCAAGTATGAATGCAATCTGAATGTATCACATTCACCATGTTGCCATTTTTTAACCACTAACCTCAACTTTCAAATGGCATTGTAGTTTTCAGCTTGTCACTGTCACAGAATTGAACACACAGGATAATGTGATATAGGAAGTTAAGGATGCATCTATTCTGCCTTCAAAAATCGATCAGATGAAGGTGTCTGTTAGACAGGATGTGACATAATCATATGATTTGGACATGCTCTGTCTACCTTGCCAGAGGCAGGTTTATTTATTTTTTTTTTTTTCCGAACACAGCCAGTGACTCTCCTGAGCTGTGACGTCAATGACAGCAGACAAAGAAAACAGCCCTCCGGAAAAGAATGAGCCATTGGTAAAGCGCCTACTACACAATAATGACATATCAACAATATATTTCATACATAACCATCCAAACCTTAAATCCTTGCATCCCACTCCTTTAACTTTCTCTAGCAATTACATTGGCTGTGGCTCATTACTGCCCTCTAGCTTGTTGGAGACAGTGTGCCCATTATAACAGGGTCATGATGGGCACAAGCTGCAAGTCAGCAAACTTGAAACATTAAAAGCATACAAGTTTTTGTCTAGCAGTCTGTGCTAATCTAATGCAGAATTACATGCATGTCAGTGTGACATGATCCAATTATTATGCAAATCACAAATCAAAGATGTCAGACTTTGAATAAATGGTATGTTCTAGACTCCCGCTATTCTTCCCTTATGAACATGAGTGACAGAAACATCCTGACCCTTATAGGCAATGACACATATTCTTCAGGCAATGGAGATGTCACAATCACTCCAGCTTGTCTCGTTACATCTGGGAGTCTGAAATGACGAGGCACATTTTTAGAGAGGCTGTAGGGAAGGACAAAGCGCCTTTAACCTGTGCCCCTCATGGTCCCTTGGAGCCTGCCAGCAAGATCTGTATCTAGCTGAACTAGTTCACAGATAACTGCTAGATAAGACTGTTCTTAAATTAATTTCATTATTATTCTCTATGAATAATGCATCAGTGGATGAGATAGTGTAATGTCAGCAAGATAACACATTACACGTCCAGATGTTTGCACGATAAGCATGTATAAGACAAGGCTCACTTTGACAACTGCATCATGCCTCGCCGGATGTTCTGCGAACTTTGTGATGGAAAAGCATAATAGAGATGCTGTAATAGAGATAACAGCAGTCTGACATTCTGCAATTGGCAGATTTCTGCAATGTATTTAAATAGAGCAAAACGCTGTGCACTGCAGTGTGATTAAATCTGGCCTTTCTGTGTTTTTTTGCTGATAGTTCCACTGAGTTTAAGTCAGTAAGTGGCACAGCGAGAAACATGTTGAGAGCGATTAACACATCATTAGACCTCCAGCATTTACACTTACATTAGACACATGGCAATGATGCATTTGTGAGGCATGTAAAAAAGGGTAAACTCAAATTCTGGGGCATCATATATCTCACAAAAAATTGCATTCACACAGTTGTTGATGTAAAGTCCAGAATGTATTTACCAACCCAGGCTCATTGGAAAAACATGCCTGGGCTCTTAAAAACAAAGCTTATTTTAAGAACTGTTGATGAAAACATGAAAATGGCTGAGAGCTACCCATGTTATACAGTACTTAAATCTCTTAAATAATGTATCGATCCAAACTGTTATACACGGTTTAATTATTTTATATGTTCCTTGAGGTTTACTTATAATGTTTATACAGTTAAAAAAAATATATATATATATGGGAAAATGATTATTTTCAACCCTCATTCTGACCCACTGTCTGAAACCTCGCAGTAATCGGCTACTGTTATGATTGGCTAACGTCATTGCATAGGAAACAGTATCAATGCCCAAGTGTTTTGACAACATGATTTTAAAAAAGGGTAATTTCCAGACAAAGCATTATGAAATCATTTACTTACCGTTTGTGATGCAGCTGCAGTCAGATCTAATACCACTTCGTCTTTCAACAAATGTTTCTTTATGACCTCTCCATGACACTGTGCCTTGTTTACAAAACAACATGCTCTTAAGTACGAACAATCCTCTAACATGATCTGGGGTGCCATTAAAAATAAACCATCCACTTGTTCCTTATGTTTGGATCGAACGTTCTTTCACTTCACGGTCCTATTGACTGTGTCAGAAAGGGAACGTGCATCTGTATACTGTATCTAGTGTAGACAAGATAGCAGCAGTGATTGTAATTTCTACTTGCTTTTGATGTGATGCAACACTCGGCCATTAAGCTACTGAACGTCAGTGGGCGGGGCCTATGCTGAGAAGATGACAATTGGTAGATGCCTTGCTGTGGAGGTGGTGTTCATGCAAATGTTTGCACCCAGTCGACGTCACCGTGCACCTCAGATCCAAATGAGCTGTTTTTGAAGCTTGATTAAATAAATGCTTTGTTTATAAGGAGGAGGATGTTTTGAGCTATGAAAAAGGTGCAAGAAGTTTTATTGGTACAAAGACCTCTTATATGCCAAAAGATCAAGGCAAATTTGATTTCTCATGTCATGACCCCTGGAAATGTTCTGGAAATGTTCAAAAATTATGATGCACACACTTAAATGATTACACACAAGTTTTATGTTGATAAGCTGACTATCCAATCAGGCTATGAGTTACTGCTAGCTTGCGAGTGATGTATTGGAGACCCCTGTTCAATTACATTTACTTAAAACCTCTTTTATAGTCAATTTCCAATGAGTGGAACTAAAAGGTTAATAATCTATTGCAGGGGTTCTCAAACCTGTTCTGGAGTACCACCAGTCCTGCATATTTTATATGTCTTCCTATATCACACACCCACTTCAGGTCTTCAGGTCTCCACTAATAAGCTGATGAGTTGAATCAGGTGTGATACATGAGGGAGACATACAAAATGTGCAGGGCTGAGGATACTCCAGGACAGGGTTTAGAACCACTGCTCTATTGTGTTTGAAAATTGCATACAACTGACTTTAAACTTCACTCAAACATAACAGATTGCTAACAAAATCAACTGTGAGATAAAAATGCTGAAACAGCCATGCCATTAAACTTGCTTCTACAAGTCTTTGAGCTCTTTTTCTGTGACTAGCTCATGGAAGATCACAGTCTGTATAAGTGCGGTACTTTACCAGGTGAGCTACTGAGCAAGTTTACTTTGCCAGAAAAGCCATACATATATAGCTGGTTGTGTGTTGCAAACATTAAAATATATTAATTTATAAGCCATGGACTGTAATTAAAGAGTTTTGAAGTCATAACATAGTATTGTGAAAGGAACCAGCAAGTCTTTATTAAAGGGGACATAAGATGTACAATTTACTTTGACATGGTATTTGCATATAAATGTGTCTTAGGAGTGTGTGAAAACAACTACGCTACAATGATAAAAATCCATTCGCTCGTTTTTTAAAATCCCTAAAAAACCTAAACTGTCTTTATTATTAAACTATTTTGATTTTCTGAGCAGTATGACATCATATTGCTCAAGCCCTGCCTACAACCGATGACGGACTAGCATATTTCTGACCTCAGCCAGTTGTACACTCTTTGCCATTTTCTCCACGCTCGAGCAGCTGTAGCGACAACAATATCTCGTAAGCAATGCCGGTGTTTTGCAGTTGGATGTAAAACATAAAGGTCTTCATTTTCTCCCGATATCAGAGTCACCAAAGACGCAGTGAATTACTTTTGTTTTCGATTGTAATGCACCACAAAATACTCCTAAATTTGTTTATGTCTGCGCAAATCAATTTAATGCAGACTGCTTTCTGAACGAGGGATGATTCAAGGCAGGTTTTGCTAAAAAGTTAAAACTCAAGGATGGATCAGTACCCACTGTCTGTGATCCAGCTGGATCTCTAAAAGAAGTAAGTCTCACACTTTATATTATTTCCTCCTCCACAGAAAAGAGGGGCAGGGTGAGCAGTAGCTCATTATCATTTAAAGAGACATGCACCGAAACTGTTTGCTGTGAACAGAGCTGTTTTTGATGAGGTGAAAAACGTGTTGTTTTATATGACCACTGAGAAATTTAACCAAAGTATATTACA